>OX030949.1:56848790-57266290 GCA_943735915.1 Pherbina coryleti | reverse complement strand
GAAATCATAACAACTAAATTTTTTTTGTAATTTGGTTGTGAAGCGTAATAACACATCCCTGCTGTCGTAAAACAAAATTTACTGTAGTACTCCTCCTGAGTGAGTAATAATTCTATGCAACGATATTACATTTCTGTTACATAAGCTGCTATATTCACGACCTGACGACGCCGGAATTTGTTTTTTATTTTTGTCGTAAAGCCATGTATAAAAACTTTATTTTCACTTTTAAACTTTTATCGTAGGTTATATACTCATTAAGTAAAAATTCAATGCAACGCCGCTGCATGAATGTTGCGTTATCGATCTTTGAGCGGCTCTCTCAGCGTCCCCATGATGTCAGAAATTTTTTGTCTAATTTTGTTGTGAGGGCTTCCAGTAGGCCTTTATTGTCGTATCGTATTTTTAATCCTAGCGCTAATACTCAGCGAGTAATAATTCCATGTAACAAATTTTCAGTTGCGTTGCTTACGCAGCTCCCACTACGTCCCTGTGCCGTATTAAATTTTTTTTTTGTTTTTTTAATATAGTCAAAGAATTAACCTTTATGGTCATACTATATTTTTAATCATAGCTCTTATATCCAGCGATGAACAATTCAATGAAACGCAGATGAATTTTTAAAAAATTCATTTTTCAACTTTTTTGGAAACTAGAGTAGTACAACTTCGTCACGTCAAAATTTTATTTTTTGGAAATTTTTCATTTTATTTTCTTAAGCTAAATTGAAAACATATTAAAAGTCATTTATTTATACAATATTTTTCTTGAAATAAAATAAAAAATCAAATGAATTCGGCTAAAATTGCGCAAAATCAAATATTCCACAACAATAAAAATACACAAAAATGGCTGACTTTAAAGAGGCATAGTGTCTACAAAAATTGTCCAATTGCAATAAAATTTTGGATTCTTCTTAGTGAAAGTATAACCTAAAAAACGGTACCAATTTTGTTACGTTCTGTTACAACAAAAATCTTGATTTATTCCTATGGGACAAAGTACTGTGCGCCGTGGGCGATCTCGAAAACGCAACATAAATAATTAATTTGGTTAAGAAATACGACTGACCTCTTATTTGTTTATGCTGATAATTTTCTACTAAGTTCATGTATTTTTTTTTATTATATTGATAATGGGGTGCTAACATCTCAATGTGACCTTTGAAAACTTAAACCGCAAATTAAAAATTTTCTATCGCTGACCTATAAATGAAACTAACTGACCTTTACTGACATTTTGCTGACCCTTTTAAATTATGTAATTGGTCATGTAATTGGTGGCGTCCGTGGCGTAGTTGGTTAAGTGCGTGGCCGCTATGTCAACGAACCTGGAGGCCCGGGTTCGAACCCCAGCAGCGACAGAAAATTATTTGAATAAAAATAATTTTTATGTACGGCCGCCACCTCTCTGCAGACAATGGCAAACCTCAGAGAGTAATCAAAATGCCATGTAAAGCTTCTTGAGAACGAGAACATTCCGTTCATCGCCGTTCGCGTTCGGAGTCGGCGTTAAGCATGTAGGTCCAGTTCTCGGTCAATTGTGCACAAACTCAATAACACGCACAACACAATTGATCATAAGAAGTTAGGTCGAAGTCTTTTCAAGGGCTGAAATGGTCAGTTATTTATTTATTTTTAATTGGTCAGTCAAAATTATACAAATGGGGTGCCAGCATCTCGCAGCTCACATAATGCCATCTATGCGCACTATTAGCCCCACACCATGAGGTGTAATACACCCCCAAACCATTATCAAACCTCCCCCATGTTTAACTGTTTGCTGAACGCGGGTGGGTTGTGTTGGTTGTGTAACATTATTCCAGTACCAGGATCGTCCGTCGTTTCGGAATTGGTTGGTTTTTGGTATCATCAGACGCTTTAACCTTCAATATTCAAAAAATTTAAAATAATTGTATTCTTTTTGACCTAGAATACGTCATTCTCGGAGGTAAGTAGGGTGGTTGATAGTGATCAGGTGTCGGTATTTATATAACTTTTTGAGCCTATGGTGGGCCTAAAGTACTGATCGTACAAAGTTGATGTTAGCACTTGTTGGTCTGCTTGATCCTCAATGCGACAAAAATTCATGTTAGAACTCTCTAACTAATATAAATTTTACACAATTACATGAAATATAAAGCCAAAATTTGATGTTTTTGTTTGCTTAAGCTTGCTACCTATTTATCGACAGTTTCCGGTTTTATCGACAAAACCATAAAATTTGTATCTGAGCCCCCCTAAGGAGTGGTCGAAGGAAATAGGTGTTGGTCATATGCTCAGTTGTATGGAATAAATAAACAAAAACCATAAAATTTGTATGGGAGCCTTCCTAAAGAGTGGTCGGAGGAAATAGGTGTCAAAGGCAAAAATGTTCCTTTTGCAAAAGTAATGGGGGTCGGTGATACATATTAACCCTTTCCGGCACAAACACAATAAAATTTGTATGGGAGCCCCCCTAAGGAGTGGTCGGAGGGAATAGGTGTCAAATGTTCCTTTTGCAAAAATAAGGGGGTCATACATATTAACTCTCTCCGGCACTCTCTTAAAGGTCATATGCTCAGGTGTATGGAATAAATAAACAAAAACCATAAAATATGTTTGGGAGCCCCCCTAAGGAGTGGTCGGAGGGAATAGGTGTTGGTCATATGCTCAGTTGTATGGAATAAATAAACAAAAACCATAAAATTTGTATGGGAGCCTTCCTAAAGAGTGGTCGGAGGAAATAGGTGTCAAAGGCAAAAATGTTCCTTTTGCAAAAGTAATGGGGGTCAATTATACATATTAACCCTCTCCGGCACTCTTTTAAAGGTCATATGCTTAGGTGTATTTAATAAAAAAACAAAAACCATAAAATTTGTATGGTAGCCCGGAGTGGTCGGAGGAAATAGGTGTCAAAGGCAAAAATGTTCCTTTTGCAAAAGTAATGGGGATCGGTTATACATGTTAACCCTCTCCGGAGGAAATAGGTGTCAAAGGCAAAAATGTTCCTTTTGCAAAAGTAATGGGGGTCGGTGATACATATTAACCCTTTCCGGCACAAACACAATAAAATTTGTATCGGAGCCCCCCCTAAGGAGTGGTCGGAGGGAATAGGTGTCATAGGTAAAAATGTTCCTTTTGCAAAAGTAATGGGGGTCGGTGATACATATTAACCCTTTCCGGCACAAACACAATAAAATTTGTATGGGAGCCCCCCTAAGGATTGGTCGGAGGGAATAGGTGTCAAAGGCAAAAATGTTCCTTTTGCAAAAATAATGGGGGTCGGTCTTACATGTTAACCCTCTCCGGAGGAAATAGGTGTTAATTCCTTTTGCGGAAGTAATGGGGGTCGGTCATATATATTAACCCTCTCCGGCACTCTCTTGAAGGTCATATGCTCAGGTGTATGGAATAAATATAAAAAAACCATAAAATTTGTATGGGAGCCCCCTAAGGAGTGGTCGGAGGGAATAGGTGTCAAACGCAAAAATATTCCTTTTGCAAAATTAATGGGGGTCAGTCATACCTTTGAACCCTTTCCGGCACTCTCTTAAAGGTCATATGCTCAGGTGTATGGAATAAATATACAAAAACCATAATATTTGTAAGGGAGTCCCCCTAAGGAGTGGTCGGAGGGAATAGGTGTCAAAGGCAAAAATGTTCCTTTTGCAAAAGTAATGGGGGTCAGTCATACATATTAACCCTCTCCGGTACTCTTTTAAAGATCATATGCTCAGGTGTATGGAATAAATATTTTGCAAAATAGTTTTTAAAAAAGATGTCATCAAAAGCGAATTGACTAATTCTACGTCTTGTGTTACGACATAGTCAAAAGTACTGTATCTTTTTTATCATAAGCTTATCTCAATACCTGTTTCCAGTCACACTCAGTCCAAAATTTATGTCTTTCAGCAAAATCTTTCCGCTGTTTTATGTTCTTGGTGGACAAAAAAATTTGTTTCTTTTTTTTTACTACTGCCTTTAAGCCAATCTTGTGCAACATTCTGCACACTGTCCATACACTAACATCTTTTACAAGGGTTTCTGTCACTTCTTTTGCCGTGTTTATGTGGACAGACATCAACATGCGTCCGATTTTTCGTCCATCTTTTTCTGTTATTTTTGGAGGTCTGCCCAATTTCTCGCTTAACTCCACACTATTCCTTAAAATTCGTCATAACGAACTTTAGCTGACTCTAAAGAACTTTGCGATCTCCGTTGTAGAAAGACCTGATTTGCCTTTTTTAATAATCTGCTTCAATTATTCCGAAACAGCTCTCATTACGCTTATATTTTATCTTAAATAATCTAATACTATAAAGCGATTACTCATTAGCAAGAAAACTTCTACAATAAAACTCTCAGACTGGAGACTACGCTAGTACACAATTTAAACACGTGAAAAATACGGCTCTTGCGTTGTTGCGGCATGATTGAATCAATGATTAGAATGGTTTTTAATTGTTTTTTAAAACTGGTTTTGTAACGAATTTTCATATGGTTTTCTGTTTTGATCTTAGTTTAATAAAGAAGAAACATAAAACAAAAACACCAACAAATATAACCATTAAAATAGTGATGAAAAACAACTTTTTTTTCTCACTAACAAACTCACTTCTGCTCCTCAGTGTAACTATCATAAATAAAGCCTTAAATTTTATGCAAAAATAATGGATTTATTTTTACTGCACCTGATATAATACGGGTGCAAAATTTCTTCCTTTATAAATAAAATATTTGAAAACAAACTCGAATTATAAAAACAAATATTCAAATATCAAAACCAATAACTTTTTCTTGAAATTTAATCATAAATTGAACTTGATTGTGATTTATAAAACAAAAATTTAGATTACAAACAATTTTGCGAGGAAAAAGTCCCATATCCTTATTGATCTTTCTATACTGGTCATATTGGTCCATACTATATTGGCACTTTATTATTTTTTATAGCACACTCCCCATGCAAATTCTCCCTATGCAAATGGCCTGGCCACAAATAATATTTTTCACAAAATTTCAACGCTTGTGTTTGATATCCGAGCTTTATCTGGAGGAATATAATAAATAAATGACTTTATGACAGCTATTTTACATTTTATTTCTACTAAAATAGTCATTTTTCTTACCCCATTCTGTTCCATTATTTTTCTGGCACTTGCCAGTCAGTCATTTACAGAATTCTTATTTTAGGTTAATTAATTCTGTCACACTTTGGCGTCGGTTTGTGTTTTCTTCAACTAGTCATCCGTCTATTTGGTTGAAAAATTGTCCTTGACCTTCATCACTGCCACCTTTTCAGTATGACCTTCTCTTCTCCACTTATTTTGCTACCGAGTGCTATTTATATATTTTTTTTTTAATTTTTATTGTTTTTTAGCCACAATTACATGCAACAATCAAAAGGGCACAAAAGACGAAAAAAAAACGCTTAAAATAAAAGCGAAACAATTACGTTATATATAATTGTTGTTTTTGTAACAACCATTTCGTTGGTTTTTATTATTCGTTCCCTCCATTCTCGCCTGGCATCTTATTCTTTTCCTGACCACCAACCAAGTTGGTTTCTTCTTTTATCCGAAACGCATGTCAACCATGGGAAGTTTTTCTTTCACGTTATTTCTCTCCGTCCTACTTGCTACCCGACTTCATCACCTACTTGCGTTTACTTTGGCGCTGCAACAATTTAATGAGACTCTTGAAGCTTTGGCAAACTTTGCAAGCTCTTGTGCTGCTGCTGCAGCGCACACACACACACATATACACACACGTACACACCTGTACGTATACACACACGTACACACCTTCCGCAAGGGGGGATCAGTTCTCAGAACAATCCTTCGGGCTTTACGAACCCGCGGACCCTAGTTAACACAAAATCCAGGCGCGTCTGACTCAGAATGAGCGGCTCCCTGGTCTGCGTCTGTACCGTAACGGTCGGCAGTTTTAATACCTGTCCGTAGGTATAAAAGGATAGGGGAAGGTCACCCTGAGAAAAAAAACCATTATGTAGAATGTCGGCTAAAAACATAACTACTCCAGGTGGTAACCACAGTAGTGGAAATCCACCCGTGGGAACTCCCACGGTCGGGGCAAAGATTCTGGAGGCCCCAACCAACATTCCATCCAACACTCTTTTTAAGAGAGCATCGGCGGCTGTAGGGAGTGAGCAAGCGGGCTCCCAGTCGTCGCCATCAAATTACCGCAATGCTACGGTGGTGGCTAACTTGGCTGCCGTAGCAGATAATGCTACAAGCAATAACGAAAGAGGTAGTACTCCCGGTTCCTCATATAGCTGGGAGACTCAGAACCCCTTCAAGGGTACTCCAAGGGTTGCGCGTTCTCCCCAGAAAGCGGCCGATAGAGCACATGAGCGTACACGCTCATCACCACCAGCTCTATCAACGCCACCAGCAAACTACGAGCAAGAAACGTCGGAAAATGATGTTCTTTCCGTCAAAATTCGGAAGCTCGTGGAAATGATGGCCCCCCCTCGACGAAGCATCCACCAGCCTATAAGAGACCTCGTGGACGAAATTGCAGCATTGCACCAGAAGGCATGCAAAGAGCGGCACCAACAAGATGCCGCCAAAGCAAAACCATCGCAACCACGACAAAGGCAGAGTGTGGAGACTCAAACAGAGTCCACAATGCTTCCTACGTCAGGAACTAGCTCTACCAAGAGAGCAAGGGGAGAACAACGTGACCCCCAATCGCCGACACCATCCGCCAAGAAGAGGAAGCATAAAACGTCTCTTCAAGGTCAAGGTACGGTTCAGATTGCTGGGGACAAAATCCTCCAGGCCCATTCGAAGGCCAGCGTGAGTGAGCATAAAAAGGAGAACCCACCACGTGAGGAAGCGGTGAAACGGGGTGCAGTTGACAAAGCTAGCCAGAAGCAACTGCCGAAAGCAACTGAAAAGATTGCTACCCCACACGAGAGCACTGTCCAGAACCGGAAGTGGACAAAAGTTCGAAAAAAACGAAGGGAAGTGAGGAGGCCACCGCGAAAGGACGCCATCGTAATAAAAACGACAGGCGTAGCTTCCTATGCGGATATCCTCAGACAGGTGAAGGCTGAACCCCAATTAAAAGAGCTAAGCCAAAATGTCTGCGGCGTAAGGAAAACGGCCAAGGGAGAGCTCCTACTTCTCCTGGAGAAAACCTCGGACCCTGCCTCCGGAAAGTTCCAAAACGCAGTACAAACGGTACTCGGAACTAATGCCGAAGTCAAAATCCTCACCGAAGTTATCCAAATAGAGATAAAAGATATCGATGAGGTCACAACGAAAGAGGAAGTGCTTGAGGCACTAAAACACCAATTTGCTGAATTGAAGGTGTCACCATCCAACATACTCAGCCTACGCAGAGCATATGGAGGCACCCAAACAGCAACAATTAGTTTGCCACCCGAAAGCGCCTCAAAGCTGACTAAAGCAGGCAAAATTAGAATAGGATGGGTTGTGTGCCGCATAAGGCCTAAAATACAACCCATGAGATGCTTTAAATGCATGGACTTCGGCCATGCTGCATCAAAGTGCAAGAGCGAAGAAGACTGCTCAAAGTCCTGCTTTAGGTGTGGCAGCTTGGGCCATCGAGCCAAAGCATGCGAAAACGCAGCAATATGCAGACTCTGCGTAAGACATAAGAAGTCTGACACAAAGCACGCGACAACGAGCATCAAATGTCCGTTTTACCAGAAGGCTTTGCGAGAGACTAAAGCACGATAAGGTTTTATCAGCTTAATCTCAACCACTGCGAAGTTGCACATGATCTCTTGAAGCAAAACGTACGGGATGTAAACGCCGATGTTGCCATCCTCAGCGAACCCTATCGTACTAGGAACTCCGGTGACCAGATCAGTGATAGATCTGGGAAAACATCCATATGGTACTGTGGCCAACGACAGCAGCAAATTAGAGACACAAAATCTATGAACTACTTCGTGAGGGCTAGACTGGGTGGACTCTATGTCTATAGCTGCTACCTACCCCCAAGCCTTACTCTACAAGAAGCCACGAATGTTCTAGAAGAAATAGCAGATGACGCTGTCGGAAGACACCCAATAGTTATCGCGGGTGACTTCAATGCATGGTCAACTGACTGGGGATGCCCAAGATCAAATTCGAGAGGTCAAGCACTTCTGGAGGCGTTTGCGATCTTAGATATCGTCACGCTGAACTCTGGACAGCAAAACACATTTGAAAGAGCTGGAATGGGTTCCATAATTGACCTTACTTTTGTGAGTAGCAGCCTATTGCCAAAAACTGCCTGGCAAGTAAGCGAACACTACACTGGAAGCGATCATCACGCAATCCTATTCAGCACGGGAGACTCCGTCATAAGAAGGGTGTGCAAAAACCAGAGGAGATACAAAGAAAGCACTCTGGATACCGGCGTTCTAGAGGTCATGCTCGCAGGTATGTCTGCAACTGGCTATGCTAGAGACAAGGCCTCGCAAGTGATGAAGACCGTAATAAGAGCATGCGACGCCGCGATGGTTAGAAAAGGTAGAGGCAACAATCACCCGGCGCCAGTCTACTGGTGGACTGATGAAATTTCAAGCCTGCGAAGGTGCTGCATAAGAGCGAGACGTACATACTATCGCTCGAGAGGCACAGATGAATTTCTACCAAACCAGTGGCGTTTCAAAGCCGCAAGAACCCAACTTAGAAAGGCAATAAAAATGAGCAAATCCCATTGTTTCAACCAAATCTGCAACGACGCTGAACAGCAGCCCTGGGGCTTTGCATATAAGCTCGTTATGAAGAAGCTCTCTTCGTTTAGGCAACCAACACCTACGTGTCCCATACTGTTGAGGAACATAGTCCACACACTATTTCCACAACAACCCGACACGCCAGCACTAAACAGAGAAGTTGAAGCAGAGTTACAAAATTTTCAAAATGTAACCAATGAGGAGCTCCTAAAAATAGCCAAAGAAGTTGAAGACAATAAAGCCCCCGGACCTGACGGAGTCCCAAATAAGGTGCTCAAGATTGCGATAGAGCAGAAAATAGAGGTTTTCGTTGACCTCTACAACACATGCCTAAAAGATGGCGTCTTCCCACCAATGTGGAAGCGACAAAGACTTGTGTTGATCCCGAAGAATACTAGTTCCATAGAGGATCCATCGGCCTATCGTCCACTTTGTATGCTCGATACTGCCGGCAAAATCCTAGAACGATTGATAAGCAATAGACTGGGTGCGTCAATAGAAGATGCCGGAGATCTTTCCAACCAACAGTATGGTTTCCGCAAAGCTCGGTCCACAATAGATGCGATTGGAGCGGTGAAAAAAATTGCACTCCAGGCAATCTCAGGAACTCGGTGGTTGTACGGTGACAAAGAGTACTGTCTAGTTACAACACTCGACATAAAAAACGCATTCAATTCTGCGAATTGGACCAGAATACTGGAAGCTCTTGCGCGCTTTAGCGTTCCCTTCTACCTTCGTAGAATCATTCGAGATTACCTCGAGGATAGAATTCTCTACTACGAAACAGAAGGGGGTACTGAAAAGTATAAAGTTACTGGCGGAGTCCCACAAGGATCAGTGTTGGGTCCAGTCCTATGGAACATAATGTATGACGGAGTACTACGTCTACAGCTGCCAGAGAGGGCTCATATTATCGGGTTCGCAGATGATATTGCCCTCATAGTAGTAGCAAAGCATTTGCACGAAGTTGAAGACAAGTGCAACCAAGCGGTTATAGCAGTGCGGCAGTGGCTGAATACAGCGGGTCTCAGTTTGGCCGAGCACAAAACCGAGGCAGTGCTAATAAGCAGCCGAAAAGTCGTTGAGACCGCTAGAATATCGGTTGGTGAACATACAATTGTATCGAAACCATTCGTTAAATACCTTGGCGTTATGATAGATCATAGGCTTAACTTTAAGCAGCATCTTTTATACGCAAGTGGAAAAGCGGGAAGCGCAGCTGCAGCGCTAACAAGAATTTTGTCGAATACCAGAGGTCCTAGACAAACCCGTAGAAAGATCATAGTCACTGTCGTCAGATCAATACTTTTGTACGCAGCCCCCATATGGGCCGAGGCAACCAGATTCAGCTCCTACTTACGAAGCATGGAATCGGTGTATCGTATCTGTGCACTTAGAGTATGTAGTGCGTTTCGAACTGTCTCCTCGGATGCAGCGCTGGTTATTGCGGGTTCTCCCCCTATAGACCTTCTGGTGAACGAGAACGTGACATACGATTCGCTTCCACTCGAATTGCCTAAATCCTCCAAACGTAGGATAGCGCGAGACCGCAGTGTAGCAGTGTGGCAGACGCGCTGGGAGGCATCACAGAACGGACGATGGACGCACCGCCTAATTCCAAATTTGGAACCGTGGCTTAACAGGCGTCATGGTGAGGTAGATTACTACCTCACCCAAATACTAACTGGTCATGGGTGCTTTAAGTCGTACCTTCATAGATTCAAGCACGACGAAAATCCGTTTTGCAGTTTCTGTGCTGGAAGTGTTATTGAAGACGCCGAACATGTCTTCTTCGTCTGTCCGAAATTTAACGCCGAAAGACTAGAGCTAAGCAATAACCTAGGGAGGTCACCAACAGTGGAAACTCTCGTGGGCATTATGCTTAACTCTGAAGAAAACTGGATCTCAGTAGGCAATATGGCATGCGCCATAACCAAAGAACTGCGTCGTGTAGAAAGACTGCGCAGATCAACTGCAGACTCTATGCTATAGACAAAGTTGGTAGGCCGCACCGTGCAGATTTGCTGAAGATCAGAGGTTAGGGGGTGATGAAGCCCTGCGCTCATCTTGGAAGGTATTGCAGTCGATTGTACCTTGCGTCTTCGTCTAGGGATTCATATGCCCGAAGTGATGCCATTCCAAGAAAAGGCCGCTGTCGATAGCACCGTCAGCGTCTTCGTCAAGGGACCATTTCCCGAAGCGGCCTCCCCCCGAAATCCCCTCTCCAAGAAGAGACCGCAGTCGTTAGCACCGTCAGCGTCTTCGGCTAGGGACCATTTCCCGAGGCGGTCTCCACCTGATGCATCATCATCACGATGAGCCTACAACGCGTCATTGCATATTAAGCACAGCACATCATCGCTTTGGAATATAAACAAGCATGATCTGCAAAACGTTTCTTTGTTAAGAAGAAGCGTAGAATCGTAGATGAGTAAACATACTCAATCCTGCCCTACGAAGTAATGCCTCGATTGGTGGTTCCGTAGGGTCTTGCAGGAGGAGAGAAAAGTAAGCAGTGGTTTAGTCAGTATACCATATCAGGGACTCTGACACTATTTGGAAGTACGGGCTTCCATTTGTCTATAAAAGATTCCCTCCTGTCGTCTTTAACAAAAAAAAAAAAAAAAAAAAAAAACACGTACACACCACCCTTCAATGGCCTCAGCTACCGTGCCACGGCCATTCAGCGCATTGTTCATGGCGTGCTTTTAAGGATATTTACATAATAACGAGCTTGTCGTCCTGTGTTTTATTGCAAAGCCAAACAAAAACATGGCGATATAAAGAAACCGTTAAAAAGTAGGCTGAAGTTTTTCACTTTATATTTGTCTTAATTTTTCTTATATTTTATTTGATCTTTTTATTTATTTTTATGCTTTGCTTTTTTTCTATTCTCTTTTATGCTTTGATTATTTGTAATCCTTATTTGTAAAAGTTTTTACTTTGTTTTCTCTTTTGGCTTGACTCGTGGCCAGTAGCTCAAGCACCAGCAGCAGCTCCTTCTTAAGACATCCTTGTTTTTGTCACTCGGCATAATAATCTGCAGTGTCTGTCGTTGCTGATGTGGAAACTCTTGTTTAACAGCTTTGGAAATTCTTGCAAAGTCAAGTTCGGTCGACACCCACTAGGAAAAAAAATAAATAAAATTGTCGGCTTGAGTGGTGTAGAAGTTGAATTCCGCTGTGGTTGATTATACAGCGCTCTAAAGCGCCACAAATAGTGGTTGTCTGTTGTGTTTGGGTGAGCGGCAGCAAATTGCTAGCTTGTAGCGGCTTAATGGAAGTCTGCTGCGTGAGACAAAGCATGTCGCATTTACTGCGATAAGTCGAAAGTCATTGAATTAACATATCCTCTCATCTTAGCAGTATTTTCTGTTTTTTTTTTTTACCATTGTTTCTCTGATTCCTCTCATTATGTTTGAGCTATTTATAGAAGTATTAAAAGAACTATTAAGCTATGTCTGAAAGTTTTGTAGAGCTACTGTTACTGAGGGCATTGAATGAATTTCGATTAAATGGTGAAAAACTTTTATTGATATTGCTTGTGCCACATATAAATGGAAGAAGTAAGGAAACGGGAAATTTAGTTTTATGGAAGCCTATTAGAGATCTGAATGGATACTAAGCTAAAACATCTACTTAAGAACTTATTTGCTTTAGTGATAGCTGATAGCAGATAGTGCAATATGTGCCTATGGTCGATTAAGCAAGACCGATAAAAACAATCTAAAGACAACATTGTTTTCTTAATTTAAGCTAAAAGTATTAAAGAACAACCCCGGTTAGCAGCTAATCGATGTCCTAGGAAAGCGCTACGGACTATAAAACATATGCTATTTGTGTACTGAAGAGCCAAACCTTCATCACACTTCATTACTGTACAGTACTTCAGTGTCCTGGATTTGTAGTGAATTTTACAATTTTTTTCAATTAGAGAGAATTTTCTTATTATCGCAGCATTGCTTAACGAGGGTTTCCTTTCAAATCTTGCTCCCAACATTGGAAAAACATTGGTTAATCAGTGAAAATGCTGTTATTATTTTTCAAAGTATTCTCCAAGATGGTCAATAAACTTTTGCATTCCTTTGAAACAATTTTCGAAACTCTCAATTTTCGAAACTCTGAAGTGGCTATCTCCGAAACCAGGTTTTTGATGGCCTCAACGGCCGGTTCGGGCGTAGAAAAACGATCGCCACGCCTTTTTTCTTAATGTGATGGAACAAGAAGAAGTCATTGTATGCCAAGTCGTCACTGTAAGGCGGATGACCCATCAATTCTACGTTTTGAATGCTCTAAAACTGTTTTGTTTCAGCTAGTGTGTGGGAACTCGCGTTGTCGTGATGGAGGATGGTCTTTCTTTTGTTTTTTTTTTCGATTCTCCAAAAACTTCCGGCAAACAAATGGTTGTGTACCATTCAGCATTAACAGTTATTCGTTGTTCAAGTGGTCAAGTGGTACAGTTGCAACATGAACCGATTACTGAAAAAAAAACCTGGCAACCATTTACTTGGATATGCTTCGTCCGGGACAACTTTTGTCGGGTTTTGCTCATTTCGAAAGACCCAAACATTGCAACACCGAGGAAAAAAAAATCAATTGTAAAAAAACCCAAGCCGGGTTGGGTGAATATAATTTATATGGAAATTAAAAAAGTAATATATTTCTTTATACATTGCTTTGAAAGCACATACTTTGATACCTTGCCAAAAAAAAGTTTTTGATTCACCCAAGTCAAGTATATACCATGTTAACCAATAGTGTAGGTCAAGGTTGCCAGTTAAAATTCGGAACAGTTCCCACGAAAATAACCTTTTCCCACAGTACTATAAATTAAATACCACCAAAATTACCACGGAAAAAGTAAATAAAAAAAATTCCCAACAAAATTAATAAATGCCACAAAAAATCCTACAGTCATTAAATATTACCACAAAAATACCGCGCTTTTTAAAAATACCACCTAAAATCCCATATGCATTTAAAAATCCAAAAAAAAAATCCAATACGCATTAAAAAATACCACAATAAATCCTATATGCAACAGATATTTAAGGGATTTTACATACGTAACTTACGACATAAAATCGTTGTATAAACAGAGAGTTTGTACGTATAATGGCAATGATTTCATATGAAGTTTTCGCGTAATAAATGTGAAAAAAATTATTTTAGGAAAAAACTCCCAAATCCCACGGCAATTAAAAAATACCACACTGAATTCCCACGCTAATTAAAAAATACCACGCTGAATTAAAAAATACCATGGGAATTCCCAACAAAAAAATTTCCAAGGTCAATTAAAAATTACCACGAATAGGATTTTTCCACACATAACTGGCAACCTTGGTGTAGGTAAATCATCCAAAACTTTGACACTTCATCAAAATGGTATGGACTTGAACACTATGTTCGTCATATTAAGCAAGTACGCTTATATAAACTATCAAAGCCATAATGTATAAATTGCAAAATACTTAGTTAATTTATCCAAATCAAAATCTATAAGTAAAACATGTAAAACTCAGATGTATTGACGAAAAACTTAGGAGGCACCAAATTGCCAAAGACATCTTATAAATTATACTATGTTTTTTGTTAATTTTGCAGAAGCTTTTTTCTCGGCGTAGCTGCTTTGTTGCGGGCTCATAAGCATAGACCCAAGATTTGTCATCTTTGCTGATGTCGTACACGTTTTGATAGCCATCCCTGCTGAATTTTTTCAGCATTTCCTTGCCCCAATCGACACGAGCCTTTTGTTTTTAGCAACCGTCAAATTATGGGTTATCCAACGGGAAAAAATCTTCCCGACGCCCAAATGCTCATGTAAAATCGAATTTTCGCTAGGCCCACTAAAGCCTAAGGATCGTATGTCACATGCCGGACTGCTTCTAACAGTTCACGGATAGCATCGATGTTTTCTGCCACAACAGTCGTTTTTGGACGACCTTCACGAAATTTGTCTTGGAGAGAACGACGACCATGCTCGAACTCATGAACGAGCATCGAAAATTGATCGAAAATCGTTAATCACCACAAATTGTTCATGTGTTAATTCAATTTTTTTTTTTTTTTGCTAATATACAATTTTCAAACCACAGTAAACAACATAATAAGCGCACACACACCAAAACATTGTGAGTATGTTTATGCAAGAAAATGTCAAATTTTTGAATGAAACTCTCAAAATTCATCTGACAATGCTTAGCGTGTTGCCGAGGCATCGTTTGATGTCATATGTCATGTCATATGCCATGTCATATGTCATATCATACAGTATACAGTAATGAAAAAAAAAATAATAGAGACGGCAAGCACTTTAACATTTCCAAGAATGCTATTAAGTTAAAAGCAAACTATACTATATGCATGTATCCCATTATAACCCATATTGAATCCCATATTTACAAGTTCTAAACAATTGTGTTCAAATACCGTTTAGAAAGTGTTAAGCAAGTATTGAACAAAATTAAAAATTTTTTGTGATATTCTACCTTTCTCACATATTTTGTTTAGTATGGGAAGCAGAGTGCATTGCACAGATGTTGAGTGCCAATTCATCCGAATATGGAGACAAAATGAATTGTGAACTTGTAGAGTAAGACCCCCTCAAACAAAATCAAAAATTGTTACGATTGACGACATTGCAAAGCAATAGAATAGTTTCATGCATTCTATAAACACGTCTAGAATGAAATCGCAGGTCGTCAGCTGCAACGATACATCGGACAACTAGAATCTATTCTATTTTTTCTCTTGCGATCGACGATTTTCTCTCTGAGTGCTATGTATGTTGCCATATTTTTGCTGGAAATAGGATATGTTCAAATCCATTTTTTTAGTTTTTATTATGCCTTGATGTTCCTTCTATGTCCGTCTTGTATTCACACAATTGAAAAGACCAATACATTGAAATGAAATAGAAAAAAATAAATAAAAAAATACTAAATTAAAACAACCCTGAATCGTCAGTCGCAATCGTTTCATTCTGGACGTGGTCTCTGCGATTGACGACCAGACTGGACTCGTAGGTTGCAACGATTTTTGATTCTGTTCGAGCTCGTACTGGTATTGAAGTGTTCAAAGAAAAAAAAATGTATTCTGCTATTTATTGTTAACCAACGAAGAAAAAACGAGGCAGACAACGAGCAACCTATGCAAAGTTTGACGTATTGTTGGTGTGATAAACTAAAAAAAAGTCCATTTCTTTCATCGAGAGAACTCAAACAAGAGTTGAATGCACCAGCAACGAGTCACACAATAAGGAATAGATTAATAAAAAATGATTTGAAAACACATTTCTCAAAAAAGTGATATTCTTAACCCTTTGACGACCGCTCCTGAACCGCTGGAAAATTCGTTAATCCGACAACGGATTCGTGTTAAGCGACTCCAAATTACTAAACAAAACAAAAGTGTCGCAAAAAGCAATTTTTTTACCTGCAAAAGTGTGAAAAATCATGGGACCTATGTGTCCCAATAGTCGTCAAAAATTTATACCATTATTTTCTCTCGTTGACAGTATGCGAACGAAAAGTTTGAGGTTGAATTTTGATTTACTTTATGAGAACTCGTTGTTTTTAACCTGTTTTGAAAGTTTAAAAAATAACCTTTGCAATGATGGTACTTTGACCTCTATATACTATAGTACTATACATATAGTACTATAGTACTATAACTATTGTATTATGATGGCTATGACTATTGGTTTAGGAGATATTCCCAAAAGATTTAAAAAGATTGTTAAAAACCCCAAAAATTTTTTCATAATATCTGGCCTTCTATTTTTGCTACGGCGTAATGTTTGATAGCGAATGAAAGGTTGAAAAATAACCTTTCCAATGGTGGTACTTTCACCTCTTTACTTTAATTTTTATTTTAAACAAATTTATTTTTATTTCAAATAAATCAACTTTTCAACAAAATTAAATATGTCTTAGATTTTTGACCGTTGACGACCATTGGGACATAAAGGTACCGTCAGATTTGGTGGTCGCGTGAATAACCCGAGTGGACTATCTTTTTTTCCTATTTTTTGTTAAAAAGTGGAAGGTTGCCCGCAACGTTCCCAAAAATTTTTTACTATAGCTCCTCCTACTCCCAAAATATTGCAGCAAGAAGAAGGGGGAGAAAAAGTAAGCATTTTTCGACTTTGGGGTGGTCTAGTAGGCAAAGGAATGAATCTACCCTTGAAAATTAAGTACTTTCTGGAAGCCACATTCATTCCCTGTTGAATGATTTCTTGTAAAGAAAAATCGTTTGCACAGTTTTTCCAGTAAAAATTCGAAAGTAAAAGGGTCACCGGTGCCCCAATGGTCGTCAAAGGGTTAAGCAAAAAAAACAAAACAAACATTCGCAACAGAGTAGCTTTTGCAAGAAAGAATCTGATACGAAAAAATTGGCAAAACGTGTTGTAGCCAAACCAAATAATGGTAAATTTGGTTTGGCTACAACCATCTAAGATGCCCAAAAAATACTACTCATAATCCGAAGCACACAGTTAATACTATTAAACATGGTGGTGGTAGCATTATGCTATGGGGTTTTTTTTCCTTGTCGGACGTAGGTCGAATATATTGGATTAAAGGTGAAATGTGGACCACAGACTATGTAAATATATTAAATAGCATAATGCTGCCATTTGCCGATGAAGAAATGCAGTTAAAATGTGAGGTTTTGCAAGATAACGATCAGAACACTCCTCGGAACTGGTAAAAGAATGGTTCCTGGATAATAGCATTAATTTATTAGAATGGCCATCGCATGTCTCATTCACCCAATTGAACACCTTTGGAGGATCTTAAAGAAGAAAATGGCTGGCTATAAATCCAAAAACAAAAAAGAATTGTGGAAAAAAGTGTAGGATGAGTGGTATGTTATTGATACCTCAATTTGTGCAAAACTGGTGAATTCCACGGGCCGTCGGTGCATTGAAGTTCTAAAAAACCGTTTTTACAGTATAAATAGTATTTTTTACTAGTTTAGAGTATAAAATTGGTAGATTTTAAGAAAAAAGTATTTGAATGTTACACATTTATAAGTCTTTTGTTTCTATTATTGTTTCCAAGGACAATAAATTAAATGGCTTACTTTTTTTTTTGTTTTATGAATTGCGTAAAGCTGATTTTTTTAACTCTGGTATAACTCTGGTAGATATTCTCTTAATCATTAAGTTATATGCAAAGTTTGAAAACAAAATTCATTACACAAACAAATAACACTGTCCAACACGAAAAAAAAACTATGCTCTTCATAGTTTTTTGTTTGAACCTAATGGATCTTACCGGCCAAAGAGCAGCTGGGAAGATTCGTTGTTATTGCTAAGTATGATGTGCCAAATGAGTAAAACACTTTTTTTTATAGAAGGTAATCCCCAATAACCAAGTTTTTTGCGACATTTTAACATCAATTCTGTACGAAATTGACTTTAAGTACGAAATTATCCTTTAAAAACATTTTAAGTTTTGACTTATTTCTGGCATTTAAGTCAAATCTTCAGCTTTGGTGTATTCAAAGAAGAATCTTATGGAAAATTTTTTTGTGGAACATTTTAACCCATTATATCCTTGTTTTATAAGTCTTTTTTTCCTTTTATCACAAAAGCGTCAAAAAATACCCATAAATTGAGAAGTTAGACTCATTCGTAAACTTTCAAAACGCCGATACACGTGTATTGTGTTTTTGTTCCTTCTACAAAAATCTATTATCGGAACCTTGTTATTTTGGAAAAAAATTAATTTTGTTGTTCAGTGTCAAACAAAAGATAAACATACAAGACGTTTCTATTAATTTTTTTATCACTGCATGTTATGTCATATGTCATGTCATATCATGTGTCATGTCATATGTTAAGTCTTATGTTATGTCATATTTTCCGTCATATGTTATGTCATATGTCATGGCATTAAGCTTTAGTAATTGCCACTGAAAAATACTAAATATTCGAAAAATTAATTTTTTTGGTACATAGCGATAACTTAAAGCAAGGAAAATTAATAACGCAAAGACACTTTAAAGGTATCACTGAAGTCATTAAATTGAAGGCTTTCTGAAGTCAAAGGCGAAAAATATAAAAAAAAAATCAAACAAATCATAAACATACAAGCCCTTTCCATTATTTTTTTCACTGTATGTTATGTCACATGTCATGTCATATGATATGTTATGTCATATGTTAAGTCTTATATTGTGTCATATTTTGTGTCACATTTTATTTCATATGTGGTGCCATTAAGCCTTAGTAATAGTCGCTGAAAAATATTTATTATTCGAAAAAATTAATTTTTTTTGGTCTATAGCGATAATTTAAAGCAAAGAAAATTAATAACGCAAAGACACTTTGAAGGTATCACTGAAGTCATTAAATTTAAGGCTTTCTGAAGTCAAAGGCGAAAAATATAAAAATATACAAAAAAATAATCGAACAAAATATAAACATACAAGCCGTTTCCATTATTTTTTTTTATCACTATATGTTATATCATATGTCATGTCATATGTTAAGTCTTATGTTATGTCATATTTTGTGTCATA
Source organism: Pherbina coryleti (assembly GCA_943735915.1). Lineage (NCBI taxonomy): Eukaryota > Metazoa > Arthropoda > Insecta > Diptera > Sciomyzidae > Pherbina > Pherbina coryleti. The sequence goes on along the minus strand of OX030949.1, from coordinate 57,247,061 downwards.
TTTTATGTCATATGTCGAGCCTTAGAAATAGTCGCTGAAAAATACTTCATATTAGAAAAAATTAATTTTTTTGGTCTACAGTCAATGATATTTTCAGTAAATGCAGTCCTGTTACCACGCATGCCTATGCTGATGATCTACAACTTTATATGTCAAGACCCACTGGACTTGTTGAAGAGCTATGTGCAAAAGTAAATGAAGATCTAAGCTTGGTAGCTGAATGGGCCAGATCAAACATGCTTCAGCTAAACCCTCTTAAATCGTTTGTTCTTCCGATCTCTAAGACTCCTTATAGAAATATTGATGTTCCTTCAATTTTTCTCAATAACATTGAGTTAAAATTTTTCAGTAAAGCCACTAATCTTGGTTATCGGATCAATACGACCCTGTCTTGCGAAGATCACATTAATTCATGCGTGAGCAAAATATACTACGTCTTACGGAATCTTCGAATGACTGCAGCATTCGTGCCGGTCGAAACTAAAAAGAAACTCGTCTTGCAGCTACATATTATTGCCAATCATTACATATTCGGAAGTTGTATTTAGCATACTCGACTCGAGATCCTTACACAAACTTTTAGTCGCTTTCAATAATGCAGTGCGATATTTATACGGTCTTAAGAAGTTTGATCATATATCATCCTTTTCAAATAAAATATTAGGTCGAAGCCTTCCCAACCACCTCAATGCAAGAAATTGCATTTTTTTGCATAGACTCATATACTCGCGTTGTCCTTATTACCTTTTTGAAAATATACAATTCTGCAGATCGAGCAGAAGCATGAACCTCGTTATTCCGACGCGCAATTTTAAAAACTCCAGTAGATTGTTTTTCGTTAGTGCGATAAGACTATGGAATTCACTACCTAATAATCTGAAAAGTGTCTCAAATATAAAGGACTTTAAGCGTTTAATTTTCGAATACTTCTCTTAACTCCCTCCTATCTTTTCTGAATTTCTGCTTTCTCTTAAATCTTACATATAATCTCTTTTTATTGCTATATTATATTATTTTAGTGTTTAAGTTTCATTTTACAATCTTCATATTATATTAATTTTTTGATTTGCAATGTAATTCTTAATTATTTATTTAATTTACTGATTGTTTTTCTTTTTATTTACTTATTTAATATTTAATTTGAACAATGTTAGTTGTTATTTCCTCCGTTCATGCGGCATGTAAAAGATTAATCTTAAATGTCAACATATTTTATCTAATAAATACAAATACAAATACAAATACAAATAAAGCGATAAATTTATAGCAAGGAAATACAATTAAATTAAAGGCTTTTTGAAGTCAAAGGCGAAACGAACTTCAACACCTGAGGTTTCATTTACACAAATTTGAGGAATTTTAAGATAATCCTTGTAAACGAAAAGATCGGCTATTTTCGTTTTGATTAAAAAGGTTTTGTTCTATGAATATGTGAAAAACCTGCATTTTATATAATTTTTTTTTTTTTAATTTAATGTAAAAGAAGTATTTTCATACGTATCCCTTTAACCAATTTTAATAGACATATTTTGTTTTTCTGTCACTTGTTTGCCTCTCCCTGCAGCTCATTCCTGGTTTCTATTTGATGTAATGATATTTGTTCATTTCTATTTAGCGCTATATACGCTTGAGATACACCGTTTTGCTGTCGCGGATCCTTTTTTATGCCTTTCTGGTTAAGAATTTGGTGTGCTGCTCCTTTAAATACTCGCCAGTGTTGCCATCGCATCTGTGAATTGCTTCTATAGCGGAAATCGTTGGCAAGACTTGAAAATGCTTAGTTCGTATTTGTTAAGCAATTTCGTTGAATTGTTTTTGGGCAATGAAAACATTTTCACTTATTTGCCAAGAAATTGGATAACAATCGAAATGAAATTCGATAGCGCTAATTTTTTGTTTTTGTTTTTTTTTTATACACATCATTTTGTTGTGTTTATTTTTTTCCCCTTTTTGTGGGACTGTTTTGCCTTTTTGTGTATTTGAGTTTTTTGTCTTTTTTTTTTTCTTTCAATGCTTCCTTAGATCGCTTGATATCCCTTGCAGGCATTTTTATTGTCCATAAAACATTTTCCACCAATTTTCTTCACTTCCGCTTCCGCAAGTCCGCCGGTTCACCAACGTCTTGTACGAATGTTTTTGTTGTTATGCTTTCTTTTTTAAGTTCTGCTTGTTGTTGTTGCTGTTGTTGTTGTTGTTGTTGTTGTTGTTGTTGTTGTTGTTGTTGCTTTTTTTGTTATGTAATAGAATTTGCCAAATTGAGGTTGAAATTTGCGAGAATTTCTTTTCTTATCAATTGAGTTTTTATGGCACACCCCGCAGTTATCGTGCCGTTGTGTGTACTGTGGGAATTCCTAGTGGGTGGTTAGTGGGCTTGGGCGTTATGCTTGGCTGAGTGCTTATTTGTTATTATGTGTTTTATTGATATTTAGTAGATTTAGCTCGGTTTGTTTTTCTTCTTAAGTGGATTTTTGTATTTTTATTTAATTGTTTTCCTTTCCGAAATAATTCGATAAAACTGAGATTTGCCGATTTTTTTTTTTTTTTTTATGTGATTTTCAATGGAGATTGTTGGGCTGCTATTAAATAGATTTGTTTGTTGATAAACATTCCTTGCGCTTTTGTTAAAAGCTCAGCATTTAGTCAATCGATTTGGTAAATCATTTTGTTTTTTTTTTTTTGAAATCTTAAGTTTGTTTAGTAAAGCAAAAATTGAGTTTTAGACTGAAATGAAAATTTGTTTTTAGGTTTTATTTTTTTAATTTATTTTTTTTTCTTTCTTTTTTTGTGAATATATAATAAAAAGCAATAATAGTCTGTGTCGTCTATAGTTATATTTCACTATAATTTGTTCATTACTGTTATTAATGTAACAAAAAAGCATTCAACGTAATCCTTATTTTGTTGTTGTACTGGTTCATGCTGTCATTTTAATTTTATTATATTTTAGGTTATAACATGAGCGTGACTGATAGGTTTTCAGTCTTAGCACTGCCTTGATTCTTGATGTTTGATGTCTGCTGATTGATTGAGAGCTTATAATTACTCTGTCAATGACACTTCAAACTTTTTTTTTTTACTTCGAGAGAGAAAATCAGTAAAGCTTGCATTGCTGTCTAATTATTATAATTTCCTGTCATTATACGTCATTCTGATATATAGATTATTGTTGGGATTGTACTCTTCATGATTTTTTATAGCTGTGTCTTTTATGTTATCGACACTTGAATATCTGAATAGATTCAATGAATTTATTACAAATAGTAGAGGTTTTAATAATTTTATTAATTATTCTTAGTCGCGTTTTTATATTCTGAACAATTGTAAATGGGGATATGTAATCAAAAGTGGCTCATAACAGTCTTTTCAATCAAATGTAAATATATGTGTGTAAAATACTTAAGACACGGTAGTTTTAAAGGCACTTTTCGACTAAGTTTTTTGTTTATTTAATGGTTCGTTCTAGTACAATCGGATAATGATCTGGAACGAAATTATTAATGTAACACAAATAGTACAAAATATGCTTTATCTTGATGAAATACCTGAAAATAATAGTTCAATTATTACAAAAAGGATTCACTTTTGAACCACTCAAAAACATTAAGATACAATATGTTTTACTTTATGACACAACTTATACACATCAAAAGGAGGAAAGAAACAAAATTTCATGATAAACCTTGATTCAAACCTTGTTCAATCAAATTATAAGAAAAAAAAAAAAAAACATAAAAAACTTCAAAGGTGTAAATATACTCTATACCTGCGTAAGAGGTATTTTCTCAAAATTAATGTGTTATCGACTCAGTCACTCTAGTGTCAACAAATAACCCTAGAATAATTAAGAAAATGAAAAAACTTGGTGTTTTGAATATTTCAGTTTACAAAGTACATTAATTATTCTGAGATTATTCTGAGGTTATTGAGATATTTCTCAAATATTAAATTTGAATATGACCTTTCATCATTTATATTGAAAACAAATTTTGGCTTTCGGCCAAGCATTTTGACAACAAGACAATATGAAAACAATGAAGGCAACAACAACCAACAACAACAACAACGGCTCTGTATATGCCGAGAAAGTTACCCGGAATTTATTTTGACAGAGAGAAAGCTTAAGTTCTTTTCTACTTCGATGCACCCTGTATCAAGGTTAACCTATATCGTATCATACTTTTAGTCATAGACTTAATTCATGTGCATCTTCGAAATTCGATCACAGAGCATATTGAAGTTGTTGTTATTTTGCTGTTTAGCTCCTCCCTTTTTCCACACTTCCATTTTTAGGGTTCAGTTAGTTTAACTGATGGTACACCTAAGATGGTGTGGAGACCATTTTGTTATGAAAGACTTTGTTGTTTATGTGTTTAACACAAAACTAATCGTTTTCTTAACACTTTTATGGGCGTGCTTTCCCAGAAATTTTTAATCTTAATATTTGAATATGATCTTTCATTATTTATATTGAAAACAAATTTGAGATTTAGGCCAAGCATGTTCACAACAAGACAACATGAAGACAAAGAAAGCAACAACCAACAACAACAACAACAACGGCTCTGTATAGAGCAAATTAGACAGCAGACTAGACAGACTGTTTCGTTGGCCGCTACATCAACTCATCAGTAGTCTTGGGGGTAGTCGGCCGTGGGGGTATTTCAACTTCGGCCCAGTCGAAGATCATTTCTTGCTAGTTTTTAGATAATAATGATCTATCTAGGTTAGAAATACGTACCTGAAATTATATTCAAAATTTTCCATAGCAAAAAAGTTACAGCTATATATAAACATAGTATATTATACTTACTTATGACGCTCAACAATGCATCGAATGAGAACGAAAATAAGATAAAAAAGTATTGTATACAGAGCCGTTGTTGTTGTTGTTGGTTGTTGCCTTCATTATCTTCATGTTATCTTGTTGTCAACATACTTGGCCTAAAGCTCAAATTTGTTTTCAATTAAGAAAATTGTTTACTTGAATCAATCAAATTATTATAGCTTCAGTAAATTTGAATCGCATTTACTTGAATCAAGCAAATTGTTATAAATTCTAGGAAAATAAATTTTTCAAACCAAGCAAATTATTGTAGTTTTCAGCAAATTGTTACTTAAATCAAGCAAATAGTTCTCACTTCAAGCAAATATTAGTGATTTTTCTATATTAAATATTCTTGAGTTTTAAGTAAATGTTTCTTGAATTAAATGTCTTTTTTAAGCATTTACAAGTACTATTGGGTATAGAGTACCAAGCGGACTTATTTTTTTCCCATAAATCTTCTTTATTTTTGGGTTTTTGTGGTCCAATTTTGTACTTGACAATTTTCCATAAGTTTTCTATTGGATTTAAGTCGGGTGATTGCAACGGCCACAGCATAACATCAATACTGTTGTCCGAAAATCACTTTTTAGTAAGATTCACTGTGTGTTTCGGGTCGTTGTCTTGTTGGAATTGCCATTTTATAGGCATTTCCCATTCAGCATAGGGCAGCATAACCTCTTCAAGAATCCGTATATACAAATTCTTATCCATGTTGGTTCCTATCCAAAATAATGGTCCGACACCATACCATGAGAAGCACCTAAAACCATTATGTTGTTATGCATCCCACCATGTTCAATGTTTTGGTGGTGAAACATGGGTTTAATTCTTGGTTTTTTGGACGCCTAACCCATATTTTTCCATCACTTCCAATCATGTTTACCTTCGATTCATCGGAACACAGAATATTGCGCCATTTTTTTTTACATTTTGTGGCCCATCCCAATTTGCGAGCAGTTTTGCGAAATTCATGCGGCTCTTTGTTTTTTGGTAAGCATTGGCACTTTACGTGAGTGTCTTCCAAAGAGTATCTTCTCCACCAAGCGTCGTCTCACAGTCCGAGTTCTTCCGTCCGTTGTTCCTTGATAGCTCCAGCGGCCATAAAAGAATCTTTTACCGGAAGAAGTTTGATGCCGTTATCATCCAATTGGTAGTTTTTCGTGGTCTGCCTATTTTAAGGCTTTGTTTTTGAGGACGCAAGGCATTAAAAATGAAATGCTGGAATTTTCCAATTGTTTTGGCAATCTGACGTTGGCTTTGTCCTTCTTATCTGAGTTTTTTAATAATAGATCTTTCTTGTTCCGTGCAGTGACTTGCGCGACCCATTTTATAAAACTTTCTGGAATAATCTATTTTGTTTTGAATGCTTCTACTAAAAATATTGTTAAAGACTTCTTACCAGCCATAAATTTAAAAAACACGCTTGAATAACAGTGTTATCGCACTTAACAGAGTTATCGCACTTTATTTTCTTTTCATTCTATTTTTATGTCCGCTTCAAAAAAGACTTTGCCACCTAACGAGATATTTCCAACAACTCGTTGCGTTTGAGGCGTTGCCAGCTATACTTTTTTTGCATAACACATATGTAGCTACAATCATTTGCCGCAAGAGGTCTTTAATGCTTATTATACAATGTGGATACAAATTTAATTTTTGTTTTAAACAAATTGATGATACTATTGTTTTGTCCGTAACTGTACATCGATGATTCCATATCAATTCGACTATTTTTGAGCAAAATCTGACCTTGGTGATTCAGATTTTTTTTAAACTTTGTAGGTTAGTAATAGTTCTCATGAAAGTAACTTAAACTGTATTTTTTGTTTTTGCGAAAACAATTTCTTTTATAAGTTATAGACTGTAAAAAATTTGAAAATATCGTAAAAAATATAATAAGTGCATGTATTCAAACAGCTGTAGCCTCGAAACCGTAAGTAGTATAGAAAAAAAATCGAAATATATCTTAAAGACCTTGAATGAGTCGTTCTTGTGGTGGTCTTTTTTGGACTCTTTTTATGAAATTTTTTTTAATTTTTTTAGCCTGAAGTTTTGTTTCACATTTTTCATGGTGATCACAGTAAATTTTTCACCTTTTGAACATAGTGCCGTTATAATACCTTAATTCTTAAGGCTTATACAAAATTTTAGCTTGGGACTCCGTTGTACAACCTGCTATCGTCATACCTTTGTGATCGATTCTAGTATGTTCCGTATAACAACAAAAAATTATCCAATGTGAATGTATCTAGTGGTGTCCCTCAGGGTTCAATTTCGGCACCATTGTTGTTCATGATGTTTATTTATGATATCGCTGACTGCTTCTTAACTCTTGAATATCACATCTATGCCGATGACAAAATAGCAAAATATTTATTCCATACACCTGAGCATATGACCTTTAAGAGAGTGCCGGAAAGGGTTCATAGGTATGACTGACCCCCATTACTTTTGCAATAGCAATATTTTTACTTTTGTCACCTATTCCCTCCGACCACTCCTTAGGGGGGCTCCCATACAAATTTTATGGTTTTTGTTTATTTATTCCATACACCTGAGCATATGACCTTTAAAAGAGTGCCGGAAAGGGTTAATATGTATCACCGACCCCCATTACTTTTGCGAAAGGAACATTTTTGCCTTTGACACCTATTCCTTCCGACCACTCCTTAGGGGGGCTCCCATACAAATTTTATGGTTTTGTCGATAAAACCGGAAACTGTCGATAAATAGGTAGCAAGTTTAAGCAAACAAAAACATCAAATGTTGGCTTTATATTTCATGTAATTGTGTAAAATTTATATAAGTTAGAGAGTTCTAACATGAATTTTTGTCGCATTGAGGATCAAGCAGACCAACAAGTGCTAACATCAACATTGTACGATCAGTACTTTAGGCCCACCAAAGGCTCAAATAGTTATATAAATACCGACACCTGATCACTATCAACCACCCTACTTACCTCCGAGAATGACGTATTCTACGTCAAAACAAAATAACTGGACTTAACCTTAATGAAATGCTTAATTTTAGAACCTTACAAATGCTGCATAAAATCATGTATTGAAAGGAGCCGGATTATCTATTTGAATTTTTGAGGTTTTGTAGAAATCAAAGAACAGTGCAACTCATATTGCCCAGGCATAAGTACATCTCGACCTCTCGTCATTTCTTTCCTATTAATCTAAAGTGCATTGGAAACACAAACACATTCCAGCGAAAGCTCTTAGAACACCTTTTATCTGTTTTCTAATAACTTTTCTTGTGTATCTTCATATCTTTCTTCCTCTGCATCTCTCCTTTTTTTTCTCCTTGTTTTCTTATCTGATTTATTTTGATTTTATAAATTAACATTATATACTCTACTTAAAATATCCTTATTATTATATTTTTTTTAATTTTTTTTAGTTGTTAAGATGAACTATTTTTTTTTATATCCATGATGAAACATTAATTACGAATACTTGTACTATTTATAAGAGAAAACTTACTGTACAATGAATTATCAGTTTAAATAAATAAATAAATGAACAAAATAAATGAAGGTATAATACGTTTCAGGAGAACTATTAACTCAGAGTGTTTAAAACATTACAAAAATAGTGATGTCAGAAACGTGGGTGTTTTGACATGGAATCACCGATATGTCAAAACCGGTATATTTTACATATTTATAGATAAATAGCTTGGATGACTTTGCCATTGAAAGTTTACCATACAATAGAACATAAATTGAAAAATTTGAGGTAGAGTATTAAATTGGTTTTTACTCTGACACATCATAGTCTTCTTCGCATACTATGAACATACTATCTTTAAAACAAGATAAGCCTTATTCAGCTACAGATATGCAGTAAAGTTAGCACATATTAATATTCTAGAAAATCTACTAAATCAATAAAAAAAAAATATTTTTTTTAAACAGGACGTGGAGGTACTAAAAGAAGTACCAATCATATCCAAAAACATGCAATGAATGACATTGACATTTGTATGGCTTGCTTAGCTTTGACTACTTGTTGTTGTTGTTGTTTTAGTATTTTTTTTTTTTACATACTTGCATAAACAGAATTTGACCGACAGGTAGGCAGACGAACTGCGACAGTCTGACAGGGAAAATAACATTTATACAGACAGCATGATGGAAACTGACAAACAGACAAATGACGAAATTATGAATTGGCTGTATGGCTGGATGGTTCGTTGGTGGCCTGGCTGCTATGCTGCAGCTGTTTAGGTTTCACAATGGAAGAAGTATTTGCCGCACAATGTATGTTTTTTTTTTTTTTTTTTTTTGTTAACCCTCCGTTTGGCACATGAGTCTGGCCAGACCTTTTTCGATTGATATTTTAATTTAATCATATTTAGAATTGAACTACCGACTTGAAATTTCATGTAGCTTCCTAAAATTTCATTGGCTACCGATTTTGGAAAATACCAGGACGAAAAACCCTTTGCAAGAAAAATTACAAGGATTTTATGGTGTACACATCGTATTCGGTCCACATGAGTCTGGCTAGACCCACATATATTTTATATGAAATATTTTTACTATTGAGCTAGTAATTTTTTTTATTATTCCGTTAGTGCTTGTATAAATCATTTCACGTGCTATATTATTATTTTGATAAATTATTTTGATAGTTAATTCGGTTCTGAATGAGTAATGAAATTGATTTTTTTATATTATACGCGGCATCGCGGTGATAATTTTGATAACACATTTTATTAACGAGCGGCAGCATCTTTAGCCAATGATATTGCATGTGAAAGAGAAACTGAGGAGGACGATATGAACCGAGCCATTCGCTGAGAGTGATGATGATGGTGATTAAGCTTATGTGCCAAATGAAGAAGATGCATCAGATATGGAGAACGAAGTGACAATCAAACCTAACGAAATATTTTATGGAGGAAATTCACTCTGAAATTCAATAACAAAGTGCTATTGAAGATTGTTTTTATTGTAAGGACGGTACAAAATGGACTAAAAAGGTACCAAATGCTGCAGTTCGTGTGCGGAAACATAATATTATGCGTTTTCAAGCTGGACCCAAGGAGCAAAATTCAATATCAATTGAAGTTTTCAAAAAATGTTCTCAGTAGTCGTACAATTATTGCTGAAAATTTTTTTATAACTTTAGAACGATCAAAAAGACTGGCCGTACTTAGTCTCGGATTCGATGGTACCATTCGATCTAATAAAAAATGTATCTTTGATGAAATGAGAAAGAATACCTCTCGTCCGGTCCTTTAATTTTGTTTTGGATTTAATGACAATTAAGTTTCAATTTTCATGCAGTTACATGCAAAAAAAAAAACAAGTCTGTGAACTTGCTTTCCACCGTACATTATACAAATGTTTGTCAAGGCAAAGCAATGAAACCTGAAGCAATATTGTTATATACATAATGCAAATAAACCAGGTGTCGATTGTATGGATCAAATGGTTACACATTTTACATCAAAGCGATCATCGAAACGATGGACTTTTTCTTTTTTCTGCAATATGTTGGATGTTATGACATTGGCTGTATTTTGAATTCGCAAAGAAGTTGATGGCACCAAAGGATCTGACGCTAGATGAAATTTCCTATGAATCCCATCAAACACATTGGCCCTCCCAAACATCGAACAGCGAATGTCAAAAATCTATCAACAAACAATTCAATACACGTTTGGCCATTGAATCGCTTTTCGGAAGACAAATGAATGTAAGTATTCAAATTCGATTAAATAACATTTTCCGTTCCTTTTCATTTGGATTTCACTGAATGACTCATTTTCGTTTTCTTGTTTAGTTTCAGATTGCACCAGAAGTAGTGACTGATATTAGCGGAGCTTCTAGATTTGAGAAAAAATAAATGTAAAAACTTTTTGCACAAGGAAATGAAAAAAAGCTCCGAAAAAATCGTTTCTTTTGTTCAAAATGTTTAAATGGAGTATGTCAACAGCATTCAAAATTGAATTATGTTTGTTTTTCTTGTTATTCGGGGAATGAGTAGAATTTTTTGTATTGTATTTCTTCAGAAAATTAGCTTAATAATCGTTTACTAAGACATTTTTGAAAATAAAACTTATAAAATAAAAAAATTGTTTTTTTTTACATTCCAAAAATTTTTCCACAACTCTTTTATGTGCTTTAAGTAACTTAACACATGCAAAAACAACTGAGAAAAACAAAAAATTAAAATATTTATCTAAATGATGTATAAACATGTCTCAATACATCGCCAAAAATTAAATATTTTCATGTAAATGCATGAAAATATATCTGAGGTCTGGCCAGACTCATGAGGTCCGAATGTGACTAGCCAAACATGTGCCAAACGGAGGGTTAAAGACGACAGGAGGGAATCTTTTATAGACAAATGGAAGCCCGTACTTCCAAATAGTGTCAGAGTCCCTGGTATGGTATACTGACTAAACCACTCCTTACTTTTCTCATGTATGTGATTGTGTATGTGTGTGTGTCCTACTTTTGATGCATATATGTTTGACTGTGTGGAATAGCATAAAGTGTACATTAACGTGCACGTGTACCGATCAATAATTTAGATAAGGTTTGCCTGCTATGCGCCAAAGCATTGAACTGGCTGACTGGCTGGCCACTGATTGCAGTAACCTCGGCGCTTTGTCGCACCAATTTGTGACAAGAGCTCATCAGCCTATCTTGATTATTTTTAAGGCTACTGTAACTGGCTACAAATGAGTAACAAATTGATCTGTACTTGTTTTTTTTTTTATGGTGTGCAAATGGGGCGTTCAAGTAGTGCGTGTAACGTGACTGTGGTAATTGAAGTAATTGTTGGGCTAATGTACTTAATTGCACTCAAGTTGAAATGCAATCAATATAATATAAAGGGTCTAACACTTATGCTTCCCACTGAACCACAAGCAAAGTTTTGGTGAAAAGTGAAAGTTTCGCAAATATTTGTGGGTGGCCCAAATACCAGTTTTTTTTTTTTGTTTAAATGCAAATCGTTGTCCAATTCAATCTGCTTTATGGCCCACACTGCGAAGCGATAACGAAGCGGATGGTCGTATGCCTTCATTTGCTGAATCAATTGGACCTTGTAAGGGAATAATCCGAGATCTTTGTGCAGAATTCTTCTCAGGCTAGTGCATGAAATGTTGAGCTGTTGAGATCGATGGCGAGTTAATGTTCGTGAATTAGTCTCACACTCTCGGCTGTGCGCTCCTTACGACGACGGGGACCATGACTGTCCATTAGCGTACCAGTCTCACGAACTTTTTGCAGAAATTTGCGTACAGCAGGTGCGGCGGTTGCTTCATTTCGGCCAAAACTTATTTTCAAATAACGAACTGTTTGAGCTACACAGCCACTCACTTTGGAAATAAGTTTCCAATATTTTCCAATGTTGTTCAAGAGTAAAGAGACTCACTTCTTTCCGCGGAGTTATGAAACTGACTTTATTTATTTATAATTGTTTACTCGTTAAGAATACAATGGAGCTTAAAATCTAACATAATCTAATAGCATAAATAATAATATGATATTTATTATGTCAAGATTTCAAGCGGGAAACAGCTGTCAGTTTTAAAATAAACTAGGATTTATTAAGAAACCACTAGATGGTCCACCCTCAGTTGGTATTTAATTTCGTTCAATGTGTCGTAGTTAAATATTGCCAGGCGCAATATTTCTTTATTAATAAGCTTCAAGAAATAAAATATGTTTTAATCGGCTCAAGCAACTAAATTCAGAAATTAGTTAGTGCACGAAATCTCACCATATCTTATATATTAATACGCAAACATCGAATGTTGTCGTACACTTTTTCAATATTTATTTTAGAATAAGAACAATGAAACGTATATCATTCGAAAGGTACTGCATCATAGATGTGCCGAATTATGTTAGATTTTAAATTTATGACCTTTGACCCGAAATATTAACGTTGAAAGTTTATATTAATTTTAGTTAGGGATCACAGAACTGGGAAGAGGTAGAATGAAGAATGAGGTATCGTATGAAAGATCTGGCTGCACAATATGATTGAATATCAAATTGGTGACCTTTGACCTCAAATATGAGCGGAAAAGATTATTTATTAAATAAAAGCTAAACTATAAGAGATGGAAAAATATGATATAAGAAAGAAATTTAGACATTCATAAGCCCATCTTAAAGCCCATAAGCCCAAAAAAATTTAATATTTTTCACCATCGTTTACGGTTACCCTACAATAAGCACTTTTTCATGTAACAAGTGTCAATATATATTGTGATAGTAAAATTGCTTACAACTAGTAAATTTTGAAAAATTTCCGTTATTTTGACATCAAAATTATTGTGATATCTCGAAAACTATAGATGTTTTCAGTACAACGTTTTTTGTATGAAAATTCGTTGGTTAAGAAAAATAACGGTATACGAAAACTTTTTTGCTAATATATTCCCACGAATAGTATGTAAAAAAATTTCCCGTTATTATGACATCAAAAGTATTGCGATATTTCGAAACCTGTAGATTTTTTTCATGCAATGCATTTCTTAAAGCAATGTCATTGCCTCAGAATGAGAAAAAAACAATTGATATTTCAAATTTTGATTTTGCATGCAAATATTTCAGCCATTTTTCAATCGATTTTCCCTAAATTTTCTTTGTCTGAAAGTTTAATTAAATTACTTTTGAGAAATAAGAAAAGATTTACCGTTATCTCACTAATTCAATTTCTTATGCTGTTTTCAAAAACACTCTAAAATATTCAATTTTTGCTTAAAAATTAGACCAGACATTCTTTTTTTGTAATTTTTTTTTTTGTTTTTCTATTTTCTTCTCTCACACTCTTTCATATACCATATCATTTATTTGCAACAATTGCTTCATTTTGACACAAAATTTAATTAAGTGTTTCTATCATCGAAAATCATGAGCTACCCCCTATGATTTTTTTGATGAAAATTACATTTTTCAAAATGTTGGTTTTGTATTTTTTATAAAGTTCTACAGCTAAAAAAATAATTTCTGTGAAAAAATTTTTCAAATATTTCAAACCACTCCAAAGTTATATACACAAATATATGTTTTAAGCCATTTCCTTATCTACTTTATATATTATACATATTATTATTATATATCTATATATAAATAGGTTTACGCAGAACAGTTAAGAAACATTTTCTCCCGTGTTTCTCAACCAATTTTGATAATTTTTTTTTAAATTAATAAGAGTAGGGAAAAGGAGTGCACCGAATATCTATGGTGGGCAATTCGACCTCAAATCAGACGTTCCATTCCACTGGTTACATTTGATGAGCGTTGAAATAGAGGCGAGGCACTTTTCATCAGCCCAAATTTTGAGTTCAGTTACGTTTGCATATGAGTGAAAAAAAAAATGTTTTCAATAAAAATACAAAAAAAAAATTTTAAATGGTCGAATCTCGACCAAAGGTGATACTAGTACACACTAAAGCGTCTCACGAAAACAAAAAAAGTTGTTCGGATCGGTTCCTCAAAATAATCCATGGTTTATGCTACGATGATTCCCCAAATATTTCGACACTAGCTATAGCCATCCGTGAGCTGGAATGGTTTGAAATTACCTCTTTTTCAAAATATCGACTTTTTGCATAAATATTGGCTGGTGTAAAAATTTCTTCTAATCCGCATCAAAAAATTTTAAATTTTTGCCTTCGTACCAAAAATAGTGCGAATTTTCATGCATTTTAAAAAATTTGTTTGTATTATGTTTGAAAAGTATAAACGATTTTTTTTATAAGGGTTAATAAGTGACGGGAATGAAAATCAGGAGTCACTACCACTTCAATGTTGCCTTGATATAGTAAATCAGTCAAAAAATGGGAGTTATAAATATTTCATAAAAATCGCAATAAAAACATTACAAAACTCATTGCGAAAAATTAATATCTTATGCCATGTCTACACAGAGAGTTTAGTTTGCGTTTCCAGTACAAAGTTGAGTTTTGCCACTGGACGCAACATAAACTCTTGAGTTCTCCAGTTAGAATGAAACTCAACTAAACTCAACTTTGTTTCTGTGTTTATCAAAACTGAATTTGAAAAATCCCTAAAAATATGCTAATGTTTTTACAAAGAGGTAAGTTCAAAGGCATCTTGTACAATTTTGTGGTGAGAAACGTCAAAAACAGCTGTTTGTTTGTGCAATTTACTATTTGCAAAAAATTAACAAAAAAGCGAAGAAAAGAACTTGGGCAAGTGTAGAAGATGAGGTCTTCATATTCTTTATAGAATGTATATAAAAATTCCAAAATTGCGCAGCGAAAGCAAGAATTCGCATATGTACCCAGAAATGGCTACAGACTTGTCCTCAAGTGGAATCAGTGATGCTAACATAATTTGCTGAAATTACTGTGTTGGGCACGAAAAATTACTGTTTTTGGTGCAGAATTACTGTGAATTGGAACAAAAATTACTGTGGAATTACTGTATAACTAAAACGAATAAACAATCAATAAAAACGCAAATTTTTTTTATATATCTAGGTTGTATTCATAAAAAAATTTTAAATTTTAAAAATTTTATAAAATTTTAGAAAGCCTTCGTAAGAAAAAAAATTGAAAAACATTATTCATAAACGTTCAATAGCGTTAAAAATATTTTAAAAATGCTTCATATATGCGATACTTTTAAAAATTGTTGAAAACTTAAATAAACCCCTTTGATTTGTATTTTTGTTCTCATCTGAGCATAAATTTTGTCAAAAATTTATAAAATTCTTTCAAAATATATCAGAAACCATGGTAGAATAAGAGAGGTAGACGCATTTCGGACTGCGCTCTCTTCCTCATAGCCAAAATTGTCTTTCAATAATAATTTGAAAAAAAAAAAAAATAAAAAATATAATCACTTTCAGATTGTCTATGGGCTGTCAATTTTGTTTCGACAGTTGCGGCAGTCTGCCTCTCTGAAATGCTTCTATCTTCTTTTCATTGTACCATGTCAAAAAAAAAAACAAAAGGTCAAAAAATGTTTGAACATGTTTGTTTATTTTTAAAAATGTCTGAAACATGCAATAAACTCCTCACAAAGCATTTCTAAAAATATTTGTTCTCATTTGAACACAAATATTGTCAAAAATTGTTAAAATAATTCAAAATATAAATTTTCCAAGATATGTAAAAAAAATTTAAAATATTTGACAAAAAAAATTATCAAAACATTTAAAAATATTAACGAAAAACACAATAAAATTATAATTTTTCTGTGCAGAGGGTAGCTTCGAAGAACTTTTGATGTTAAAATATCAAAATGTTGACGAAATTGTGACAAATAAATATAAAGTCATTGAATTTATCTAATACACAAACCATTATTTACACTCATCCCACTTCAAATCGAAAGTATTTCTATTTTAACTACAAAAGCCGCTACAATATGTTTATGAATAAAAAAATTTTAAAAGACTTTCTAACATTAAAAAGCTTTTTAACTATTGAACGTTTTAAAGCTATTTTAAAATATTTTTATGAATACTGCTTATAATATACAAACGTAACAAATATATTTGGATACTTATAAAATAAAAAATAAATAACTGGTCATTTCAGCCCTTGAAAGGGCTTTGACCTAGCTTCTTATGATCAATTGTGTTGTGCGTGTTATTAAGTTTGTTCACAATTGACCGAGAAATGGACCTACGACTTAATGCCGACTCCGAACGGCGATGAACGGAATGTTCTTATTCTCAAGAAGCTTTTCATGGCGTTTTGATTACTCTCTGAGGTTTGCCATTGTCTGTAGAGAGGTGGCGGCCGTACAGAAAAATCATTTTAATTCAAATAATTTTCTGTCGCTGCTGGGATTCGATCCCGGGTCTCCAGGTTCGTTGACATAGAGGCCTCGCACTTTAACCAACTACGCCACGGACGCCATTTGGATAATTAATACATTTAAAAAAAAATTAAGAATTTTAGATAATATTCATCTAACTGACCGTACATAGATCTTCCTAAAAGCGCAAAATGGTTTCCTTGGAATTGTACGGTTGTAAGTGCTATCCATGTGTACTAGAGTGTCCCTTATTTTGCAATTTTTGGAAATGTCAAGGAGCTGAAAGGTTTTTTATGCGTTTTTATATTTTAAGAACGAAACCAAAAACAATTTTTTTAATTTGTTTTTTTTTTTTAAGTACATAATATGAATTTAATGAAATGTAGTAATACTTTTAGCATAATAAAAATGTATATACATATTTATTGTTGATTTTAATACCTCAATTGCACCAATTTCATGAAAAAGTGGGAAAGGACCATAAAAAAACTTTGTAGATATCATATTACTTATGTATGTGTTCCAAAACATGCAAAACATTTATAAAAAGCAGAGAAAAGATTTTTTTTAATTTGTGCAAATATGGTCTAATATGGACATTTTTTCGAAACTTTCGGGCCTGATTGGCACGGGTAAACGTTGTCGTAAAAATTTTTTTTGGTTTCGTTCTTAGAATATAAAAACGCATTAAAAACCTTTCAGCCCCTTGACATTTCCAAAAATTGCAAAATAAGGGACACTCTAATGTGTACGCTATAATTTGCATAGTTATCAAGGCAACGTTCCATTTTACACTAAATTCCAGAGATGGCAAACGTATGAGAAGAACAGAGATGTTACAAATGTTATTTTAGCAAATTTTTTCCTAAAAAACTTTATATTTTTATTGAAATTACTTAATATTTCAAAAAATTACTGTCGTAATGTATGAGCAGTCAAATAACTGTAGAAAACAGTAATTACTGTGCCGTTAACATCAGTGAGTGGAATTGATGTCACGGTGGTAGATGTGCCGACAAAATATGAGAACACAAAAGTTAACAAAGAAATGTCACACTAAACACAATTCTGCCGACGCATCTGTGAATCTGTGTGAACAGCTGTGGTTAACTTAAAACTAAACTCATGCTAAACTCTGTGAAGACATGGCATTAGTGTATTTTCCCAAAAGAACTATGTGATTCTTCGATATTATATTGAAAAAAATTGAAAAAGACATACTGTGTGGCGTGCCCGCCACTCTCTTTAATACAGAAATTCGGACCGACTTTTCCATCATCGACTTCACTGACTTCCCCATCTTCTTCAAGAAATCGAGCTATTACTTAATCACAGAGATTTTTTAATTTGTCATGATCTGCCAACGTTTATTGCATATCAAGTAACATAAAATATGACACAAAGTTTTAATTATAAATCATTTTTCATCAACAATAAAACGAACGAAAGGTAGAACTACTTCTATGATAACTTATCGCTAAGTAACATTTGTTATACTAAATACTTAGTCTACCATTGACGTGATGGTAAAATATTTTAATAGAAACAATTTGACAATCTTTTACGAGTTTACCCATGCTAAACCTACCACAGTAAAAATTTAACTGAATAATAATAAGAACGATATGAAAAGATACTGAGAGGTATACATTGCTAGCGCGTAGAGGTTTCAGGTTTATTTTTTTCAGGAATTTGCTCTGTCCCCCACTATATCCCGCCCCTTGTAATCAACTAACAACTATTTTCAACTTAAACTTCAACTTGAAGTGCACCTAAATCAGCGCACAAGTCCTTAGATGCAGCATAAATCCTTTCTTAATACATGTGCAATCCTTGAAAAAAAAATAAAATCAATAACTTACTTTAAAAAGTACATAAAACTTTCCAATCCTAAGAAAAGAAGAAAATTCAACAAAAAGAAGCTCTTCAATTTTCTTAACTTGTTCGCAAGCAATTTTTTAGCGTTTTACACATTCGAGCAAACAGTTTGCACAGTGTTCCTCTTTTATCCTTTTTATGGAACAAAGTTGTTTTGCTTGTTGTTGGTTCTTTACACTTTTATATGGTTTGTTGTAAGCACTTGTTTTCCCAAATCGATCGAACGTCAAGTACGAGCAGTTTTTTTGCACATTTAAACACACACAGGCACACTCACATACCCAAACTCAGACACCCACCTATACTCCTCAACGACAAGACTCCACAGAAACAAGCTGCAAGCAATATATAAGTATGAGGCAGGACAATGTAAAATTTTGTTTGCTTCCTGACTTCTATTCCGAAATGGCTTAAAAAATATATGTAGGTATATATTTATATGTATTAATTCAGAAAGCAAGAAAAATACTCTGCATAAGCTTTATTTTTCTCGAGTAAAGTAAATAACAACAAGCAAAAAACTTAATCAAATGAAATTTAAAGAAATGTAAATAATTTATATAATAATTTCTAAAATTTATATAATATTATAAAAAAAATAAAATATTCATAATTTTTCAACCATAAAAATTATTAATTAAATTGCATTTAAAAAAAAAAAATAATGAAATTCCAGAACATTTTAAAACTTATTGCTGCAAAAATAGTGTTTATATATCTTGCTAGTGTTCAGGAATAATTTTTAAATGAGACAGTCCACACATAAATAATCCCAGACTTCAATCAACGGATTTTGCTAAAAGTGACCAAAAAACAATGAGTACATCAGCATTTGAATGGCTTATATCTGAAAAATAATAAACACCACAAACACTACATTTTGAAATTTTCTAAAAAAAAAAACAAAAAACTTTAAGAAACTTCTTAATATACATATTTGATATAGTAGTTGCGTTCACAAACTTTAAAAACTTTATGAGGAATACTTTATAAAATACTATAACCCTCCAGCGCTATTTTTAATGGGTATTTTTCAGCCTTTTTTAAAAGCGCCCGTTGAGGGTTAAAATATGATATGAAATGTTTTTCTTAACCTTCGTATACTCGCGTCAAATAGTGTAATTCGTATATCCGCGTACGATCTGTGAGACCGAGATTCCTAGGTCCTATTTAGCATATTTTTAATAACATATCATTATTAGTTAATTACATAATATTGGCAAATAACAGTCTTTTAACGTCATTTGTTATGAAAATAATAAGTCAAACGTAAATCGTCGGTCTGAGAGACCAATGCGCGAGTATACGAAGGTTAAAACTTTACTATAAGTCACTCAAAAAAAATTTTGTGTATACCTTAGATCTACAGAAATCTATTTCTGTATCTTTTACTGTATGAAATAGTAAGTTTCAAATTGAAACATCAGGTTTATGAAGGGATTAAATCCAAAAAAAATTTTTGACGTCGGATATTGCGCATCAAAAATTGTAACAAGATACAATTGATGTAGAGCGTAGTATTGAGAAGGGTCCAAATAAGTCGATCGTGCGCATCAATTGGACCAGTGACCACCCACTTTATGGTGAAATTGAACGTAAAGATATTGATCTACGACATTATTCAACTGGCGCAAGAATTAAAATGAAATGATCATCGTTTAAGCCGTAGGTTGGTTTAGTGAGCTGAAAATGAAGTGGAAACCAACCCACTGTACCGTAAATTCCTCTACCTGTAATTCTGTTCAGTGATGAGGATCATTTTTGTCTCAATGGACATGTAAAGAAGCAATATCGCCTCATTTGAAGTATGGAGTATCTATAAAAGATTCTGGAAGTACTGTTATATACACAAAAAAAAATCAATTACTGTTTGGTGCACTTTATGAGCCGGTGGAATCATTAGTCCTTACCATGATACAATTATAAGGTAGGTCAGAGAGAAAGCAGGCTCTCAAAATTTAAAAACTTGTTCTTCTTCTCATTGTAAATTATCAGTCAGCTGTTTTGAAAAATCGATATCAGGGGTTCGTGCGGTATTTTTAAAAATACTTTTTTTATACATATTTGAATATGGGTTCCTGTGCATTTTTTTGTACATTTCAATTTCAATAAACGAATAAAATTCATAAGTAACTATTTTTTATAGAGCAATTTCCATAATAATCGTAAAAAAACAAAAATTTTGAATAATATATTGTAGTAATAATATATTGTAATATATTGTAATATATTGTGATTTATTATGTCATATGTAATCCATAATTGAATGGAAAGTTTTTGACGCAGGGAAAACCGGAAAAGGTGTGAAATGAGGTCTTGTTTGTACTCATTGGTGTATAGTTAAATTTTATACGAGTTTTGAAATTTATTTTTAATGACATTAATAATACCACACATTACAGACACCACACCTAGGGGCCCAAACCGGCACATTTTTTTACTAATTCATACTTTTGGTTGACTATACATAAATTTATTTCCAATTTTCAAATGTGACCTTCCAATGTTGCTAATAAAGGACATTATTAGAATGATAATTCCATGAAAGGTACCACGCCCCATTTTCTAATACTGCGCATATAAGTTTTGGTAATTTTTTGTGATTACATTTACGAACGATTCTACATTAACTTTCATAAATACAAACATTTTTAACTGATTCAACCATTGGGTTTGTATGAAAGATTTTCTGCTCATTTGACTTTATTTTAAATATTTATTCCATCAGTAAGGTGGATAATGTCTTGACTTTGTATTTTATATATACATAAAAACGATATAAAGTAGTAATAGTACCATGAAAAACTAAGTATTAAAACAAAATCACAATAGTCCTTTTTTTAGCAACTCTGTGTGTGTGTTCAAATGTTTTTGTTTGAACTATATTTGACGGAATTGTAGGTATTGTGAAAAATGCACAAAAGAAAATACAAAATATAAGGGGTACTTTTTAAAATCTCTCTCTATCTGACCTACCTTGTTATTGTATCATGGTCTTTACTACTTTACACACGGAGAAAAAAAAATAAAGCATTCTTTGTTTTAATCAAGCAAATATCCTATCAGCTTACACTCAAGCTTAAATTTATCAATTCAAGCATTATTTTTCTAGAATTGAGCAAAATTAAACCACATGATATTAAGAAAAAAATGTTTAACTCAAGAAACATTTGCTTAAAACTCAAGAATATTTTTCTAGATTCAAGTCTAATGGCTCAACTAAACTAAGTTATGCGTAAGCAAACAAAAGCAAGAGAGCAAAAGTACGAACTTGTGTGGCATTATATGGAGTCGACCAAATTTTGCGTAAGCTTTCCTTTCGGTCAGTTTCTCTATTTTCGTTCACTTTGCTAAACTTGAGAGAGAGCGTTCGACTCCGTAGTTTGCTAAGCAGAATAGGTTTGCAACCTATATTTTAAATAACTTTAATTTTCTGTTCATTATATCTTTCACCGATATGTGAATAAAAATTATTTTGTTTTTTTTAATTTATATTTAAAACAAACTTAGCACACTATATTAGCTTTCACGCAAATTAAGCTTTTTTAAGCTTAACAAACTTATATTCATTCAGAACATAATGTTTTATCAAAACTATTGGCAACCCTTACCAGCAAAAAACAAAATTTTTTTTATTCATATTGATTTTATTTTTTTCATACATACTGTGATTTTTATTGAAAATTGAGAAGTGTTTTTCGAGTTTTGTTTGAACTTAAGTAATACTTAAGTAATACTCTGATACTATGTTCTCTTACGCATAACTTTGTTGGGCCTTAAGATTTGCTTGAATTGAGAAAAATTTGCTTGGTTCAAATAAACAAATTGTTGAAAACTAGAATAATTTACTTGATTTGGGAACAGTTTGCTTCATTCAAATATATTATTTTCTCAGTATTTTAGAACGTGGCGTCCGTGGCGTAGTTGGATAAAGTGCGTGGCCTCTATGTCAACGAACTTGGAGACCCAGGTTCGAATCCCAGCAGCGACAGAAAATTATTTGAATTAAAATATTTTTCTGCACGGCCGCCACCTCTCTGCAAGCAATGGCAAACCTCAGAGAGTAATCAAAATGCCATGTAAAGCTTTTAAGAATAAGAATAGAGCCGTTCGGAGTCGGCGTTAAGTCGTAGGTCCATTTCTCGGTCAATTGTGTACAAACTTAATAACACACACAACACAATTGATCATAAAAAACTAAGTCTAAGTCTTTTCAAGGGAAATGACCAGTTATTTATTTTTTTAATTGACTGGGATATTTATTGAAGACATGTTTTTCAAACAATCTGTCAAACAATCTACCTACGAAAAAAAAAAAACATTTTGCTAGAGTGTTATTTTTTTTAAATGGGCCATTCAGCCAAGATTGTGCTATCTTACGCCTTTTTATTATTTTCTTTGGGGTTATGTGAAGTCATTGCTTTTTGCAAACTAACCAACAACTATGAACAACATAGTAAGGTAATATTATGCGATCAACTTATATTATGCACCATTTGCTCTATTATGCGCCACATCTAAGTTAGCTAATCTCGGTCATATAATTAAAATCATATCATATCAAAACCCTGATAGCTTATAAAGCCAATTTTCAGCTTGAATTATGTCATCTCAATATTTTATTTCAATTTAAGGTTCTACACCTTTCAAGACTTTCATACTTAAAGGCAATCCTAGGAATTGTTTTTTAAAAGAGTTGATTTTTCAATGAAAATCTCAAAGGAATTAAAGAAAATTGTAATTTATTGCTTAATAAAAATATGTTCGCTCGATGTCAGAGGATCAAGAGAGTAACATTTAATTAAATTTGATAAATCATAATAATATCAAGTGATATATCAAGTGATACTTTGAGAAGTTTTTCCATACAAAAAGTTCCCAATGGACTAGCAATGTGGGCAGACCTTGAGGTAATGCCGATCGGCATCATCCCGGCCGCGAGGGATTTGTATGCACGTAAATTTTTTTTGGGCTAAATATTGGCTTTTTTCACACCAAACTTGGTATGAAGGGGTTTTTGGGGGCGCTGATTACGAATATGCAGTCAGATTTTTGATTTTCAAAATGGCGGACCCAAGATGGCGGATATTATTTGAAAAAAAATATAGATTTATGCTTAACTTGATAAATAACTTGAAAACTTGAAAAAATCAATAGAATTACAGCAAATAGGAAGTTTTGGGGATTTTTGAGGTCGCTTAACACGATTTTGATGTCAAATATGCGAAATTCTAATTAGCGGTTCCAAGATGCTGGACTTAATTTCAACAAATCAACTGATTTCTATCAATCTCAATAAATCCTTATCTTCAGCAAACGTCTCGTTCTCGTCTTCTCCACTGCTATAATATTCTTCAGACATCATGGATATTGTGTATAGAATTTGTTCAGAGAAAAAAATTAAACTAATTCTGTGATTTGTCCTAAAAACAGCCGAAAGAGTTCTGTGAATATTCACTATTAGATGCCATTGTATGTACTGCCTTTAAATATTTGAAAAATACGTGTCGTTTCATAGACGAAATTTCACGGTACGTGAAAATAATTCAGGTGTTGTATGACAAAAAGAGTAGCGACATCTCAATATAAAGTTTGTATCTATTCAGAATGGAAGTATAAATAAAAAATATAACATTTTTCTACGCATCAAATCAGCTAAATTACGCGATTGAAACGAATACAGACTGTAGACAGTTGGGATTGTTGCACCCCTCTAAGGGGTTGTTTTACTATATTGTATGAGTCGAAAATAGTCTAATATAGTATGTAGTTATGACAAGTGTTCGAATTATGAGGTTGTAGAAGTGTTATAATCGGTTCTAATCCATGATGCTGATCGGCGTCATCCCAGCCGCTTGCAGGTTAAACAGCTTTCTTCCCCTAGTTCCATGTGAAAGGAGTTCATAAATTACACTGTGTGACCGATTCGACCTTGAAAAAAGTTTCAGCCTAAATTCTTAAAAATTCTGAGAGAGGGACATCTTGTGATTATATCGCGACTAGTCCGACCTCTCAGTTCCATCACAATTTTTTTTTAAAAATTCTCAAAGTTAAAAAGTAGGAATTCTAGTATTCCGACTTTTAACAATTTTTTACATATGCTTAAGTTGTGAGACTTTAAAAACAAAATGCACTTTTGTTCAATAGAATTAAACGTTAAATTTAACAGTGCCAAAAGATTTTGAAAAAAAATATATAAAGTGGGTTTATCGCAATGGAGAAGTCAATTTTTCAAAAATTTTGTACAAATGTTAGTTCTTCTTTTTTTTTAAAAAAAATGGTAACAAACAAAAATCCTTAGTTTTTTTACAGGAATTATTAAAACTACTAAGTACCTTTCAAAAAAGTCTAAGATAACTGAAATCAGTTGAAAATTGGAAAAATGGCAGAAGTTTTAAAGTGTCTTTTAGATCGACAATCATCGATTTTTCTGATATACGCTCACAGCGTTCAAACTGCTGCCATTGATACCAAATGATAACGGATTTTGCTCATATATGGCTTGTTAGAATGCACAAACCAAATGTCACATTTTGCGATTCTTGTTTTTGTAGAAAATAAAAAAAGGCAATATCAAACAGATATCACAAGATTGTTGTGAGATAATTTGAGTGTCTATACGATTGAAAAACTTCTTATTTGTGCTACTTCATTTGGAATTGCGTAATTTGAATAGTGAAAAGTGCATTGCATATTTTCCAAATTATTTCCGAAAGAAATTTTATTAGAGCTCCTTGCTGTTGTTATATCCTGCGGTAAGTAAAATATTGTGTACTTTGAGCAGATCAAAAAAGTGAAAAGTGTGTTCAGACTTTTTACTGATACAACTGATACAACCATCTGTTATACTTTTCAAACTTTTTTATTCATGATGTGCGATAAAATAAACACTCTTTGTTACGTGTGTTTAGATATACACTAAAATCATATCGTCAAGCCATTTAAGATGATGTTCGAAACGCTTATAAAAGTTATTTTGTCCTTGATATGCAAAAAAATGTTTCTTGGGCACCCAATTTTTTATGTTCCTTGCAATACATTATGTTGGCTTTCATAAAAGGCTTCAAAAAAGTAATGCCATTCGGAATACCTGTGATTGG
Organism: Pherbina coryleti; assembly: GCA_943735915.1. NCBI lineage: Eukaryota > Metazoa > Arthropoda > Insecta > Diptera > Sciomyzidae > Pherbina > Pherbina coryleti. Next base: position 57,221,479 of record OX030949.1, on the reverse strand, counting down.
AAAACTGTTTATCGTTATGTTAAAAGTTTTGCTACTTTGTGTCAACGAAAAGGTATTGAAATTCAATCGAAAAATGCAGAAGTCATACGTGTATCAAGACCTTCGTATTTCTTCCCATACCACATTCTGAGGTATTACCAATGCCACATCCAGTTCCAGAAGAAAACGCAACACCAAGTCTTGGCATTGATTTTTTGGAAGCGTTTAACCAGCTCAATGTTCGAATGTCGCTTAAAGAATTCCTTCTGCACCATCATATAGATGTATTCGAACAACAAATTCCAACCAAGTCTGATGAACAAGGCGAGTGCTTCCATCAAACGACAAAAACAAGGGAGGACCAGTACAAAAATAAAAATTTTCAATCTTTTATTGCTAATTTATGTTGGTTTTTGGCACCGGATGAGGCGTTGTAAAGAGCACCAACATAAACACAATTTACAACATACAAAGAACATACATTCAATCAAAACTTGAACCTTTATCCCAAAAAATTACTAAAACTTTTATTATTCGCAATCATAAGATATCACCTTTTTTATTTTCTACAAAAACTAGAATCGCAAAATGTTGCATTTAGATTGTGCGTTCTAACAAGCCATATATGAGCATAATCCTTTATCATTTGGTTAAAAGGCAGCAGTTTGAACGCTGTGAACGTATATCAGAAAAATCGATGATTGTCGATTTAAAAAACACTTTAAAACTTCTGCCATTTTTCCAATTTTCAACTGATTTCAGTTATCTTAGACTTTTTTGAAAGGTACTTAGTAGTTTTAATAATTCCTGTAAAAAAACTAAGGATTTTTGTTTGTTACCATTTTCTAAAAAAATAAAGAAGAACTAACAATTGTACAAAATTTTTGAAAAATTGACTTCTCCATTGCGATAAACCCACTTTGTATATTTTTTTTAAAAATCTTTTGGCACTGTTAAATTTAAAGTTTAATTCTATCGAACAAAAGTGCATTTTGTGTTTAAATTCTCACAACCAAAGCATATGTAAAAAATTGTTAAAAGTCGGAATACTAGAATTCCTACTTTTTAACTTTGAGAATTTTTAAAAAAAAATTGTGATGGAACTGAGAGGTCGGACTAGTCACGATATAATCACAAGATGTCCCTCTCTCGGAATTTTTAAGAATTTTGGCTGAAACTTTTTGGCGGTCTCACCGTGTTATACTTCAAGACCAATCAATAAAAACGAATTTAAAAATTTAAAGTTTCAACAACAGCTCCAATGATTTCGGAACATCATCGAATGTGAAACTCTAACAGTAGCAGCATCTGAATGACAACGTTGTCTTATGTATTTGCCCAGTATTCGAAGAACATGTTTTTTAACTATGCAGCAACAACATCAAAACATGCTTTCTACGTGTTGTATAAAAACCACAAACACAACAATAACAATAACAACACAAACATTGTTAAAAAAAATTTCAGTTTCTTAAGACAGCGCAAAAAAAAACTGGAAGTGCATTGCAGGCCACATTTTTTATTTCATTGAGTACACACAAAGTTTTTATTGTATTACCATTGGGAGCTTCACACCTTATCCGCGTAAATGTAGGTGAGGGGAATTTGTTCCCTATTTTCTTTATTTAGAGTGTGTGTAAGTGTATTTTCCACAGCTTTTTCCAAAGCGAATTCTTTTTAAACACTTTTCGTGTGTGTTTCTTTTACTTTGCTGCCGGCTACTTCCGCAGTTTTTATTTTTTTTTTTTCTTTTCTTTACTTTTTTCTTCAACTGCATCGAGTTGCTTGCATTTATTTTATTTAAGTGTCTGCCAGCAGTAAATTTGAAGTTTCCAAAATTGTACATTGTTGTTGTGTTGTGGTTTTTTGTCTATTTTAGATAAGTATTTGTTACGTTTCATGCATTTTGTGGCTACACTTTTTTAGAAGTGTTAAAATTGTGTCTATAGAATGTTAGCAGACGCCAACAGCAAAACACTTAATGCAACTTTTTCGCGCGTGCCTGGCAACACTTTTATTAAGTTTAGCTGTTTGTTACTCTTGAGTGAGTATTTGTTTTCTTTTTTTTTTAACTCAATTTATACATGTTTATGGTTGCACTTCAATGGCTGCATTGAATTCAAAGTCAATAAAGGAAATTGGTAGATGAGCTGATAAATGGTAGATCAATTGTTTGCCAATTTTTGGCATAGCTACAGAATTGCCAAACATCTTTAAGGGCATAGTATTGAAGGTGAAGAAGCATCTATGTTGTTTTACTTCTCTGAGTATATTTGTCCGCCTTCTGGGGCTAAAATTTAACATTTTGAATTTCCTTTAACTTAAAGAGCATTTACCGCTAAGCATTTTAATTTGTGGCGTCCGTGGCGTAGTTGGTTAAAGTGCGTGGCCGCTATGTCAACGAACCTGGAGGCCCGGGTTCGAACCCCAGCAGCGACAGAAAATTATTTGAATTAAAATAATTTTTATGTTCGGCCGCCACCTCTCTGCAGACAATGGCAAACCTCAGAGAGTAATCAAAATGCCATGTAAAGCTTCTTGAGAACAAGAACATTCCCGTTCATTGCCGTTCGGAGTCGGTATTAAACATGTAGGTCCGGTTCTCGGTCAATTTTGAACAAACTTAATAACACGCACAACACAATTGATCATAAGAAGCTAGGTCAAAGTCCTTTCAAGGGCTGAAATGGCCAGTTATTTATTTTTTTTTTTTTTTTATTTTAATTCAATTTAATAATTGAAAGTATTGTCAAAGATAAGCTTTTCTTCATCATTAAACTTTTTATTTGCCCTCAACAACATGGCTTTTTTTCCGGTAAATAGACTGTAACAAATCTAGCCCTTTTTTCGGAGTTCTGCATTTCTTCTGTTGTCTTGGGCAATAAAGTTGATGTTCTTTACACCGACTTTTCAAAGGCCTTTGATAAGGTACCACATAATTTATTAGTTGCTAAGTTGGCTCAAATTGGCTGCCACTCATATTTTCTTGAATGGATGAAATCCTACTTGAGCTCCCGCTCCTGTTTTATTTCTATAAACAATGTTAATTCTGCCAAATTTACTGCAACTTCGGGGGTTCCACAAGGAAGTATACTTGGGCCCTTATTTTTTATTCTTTACATTAATGACATTTGCAAATGTTTTAGATCATCAAAATTTTTAATGTATGCCGATGACCTAAAAATTTTTAAGGATATATCGTGTTTGGCTGATATTACAGCATTACAGTCCGATTTGGATAATGTTTTTAGCTGGTGCAGTGTAAATGGTTTACCATTAAATATAAAGAAATGTTTTCATATGTCCTTTTTTAGGGGATCTAATGTTACCAATTCGAGTTATTCCCTGGGTCAGTCTCTTTTGCAGTCCGTAAATACTATTCGGGATCTGGGGGTTATCTTTGATTCAAAGCTGACATTCATTGACCATCTTAATTTTATAATTCCTAAAGCGTACGCTATGCTTGCGTTTATTCGAAGAAATTGTTCTGAGTTTGAGGATCCTCACACCTTCAAATGTTTTTACAATTCGTTTGTAAGATCTAGATTAGAGTATGCAGCAATAATTTGGAACCCGTATTATGCCACTCACTCTTTTCGCTTGGAAAGAATTCAGAAATCTTTTTCTAAATTTGCATTGCGACCTCTGTTTGTTGACTTTATGCCCTCTTATAATGCAAGATGCATGCTTTTGGGTCTGAAAACTCTAGAAACGAGAAGGAAGATTAGTTCTCTAGTCTTCATATATGATATTATAACCGGTAATATTGATTGTTCGTCTCTTCTTTAACTAATTATGTTCAATGTGCCTTCAAGACAGCTGTGACATTTTAAGCTATTTTTTATTAAACAAATTAGAACTAATTATGCTAAAAATGAGCTATTAGCTCATTAAGGGCTAATTAAGAGTTATTAAGGGCTTTGTCTTTATATAATGATTTATCACTAAATTTTTTTTTTTGATTTTGCTGTTTCTAAAGAAGTTTTTAAAAATTATCTGAATAGCTTATTCTTACTTTAACCTTAACTATATTGTAAATAGTTTCTAGTCTGTAAGGAATTTGTCCAAAGACTGAATAAAGAATAATTATAATAATAATAATTCGAAAGTTTTACGTTTTTAATTGACCTAAATTTAAAGATACACTAGAGCAGTGGTGTTCACACGCAAACTGCTTCAATTTTCAACTTTTGTACTTGTGTTAGTAGCTCTCTCACATTTTGCACTGACAAAAATTGTTGTGCAGGGATTAAGCAAGAATTGTGTTATAATTATCATTGTCATCAGCATTATCATTATTAGTATTATTATTATTATCACTTTTATTATTATTGTTACTATCATCATCATTATTATTATTGTAATTCTGCAAATAACGCATTTTCATATTCCTCAAACATTTCGTGCAGTGCAAAACACACGACCAAGAAGCGTAAACCTTCTTACTTGAAGTTTCAGCGCCAACTGATTGTGGGAACTTCGTGCATTCGATCGTGTACGTGTTTCGATTCTCGCATAAAGCTTTCGAGTCTGACCACTCGTGGTACTACGTGATCACCACTGCACTAGACCCTCGAGTTGCGTCGTTAATGCGTTCCAAAAAGCGCAACGCAACTCGAAATTGACGCAACTCGAAATTGACGCAACTTGAAATTATGTTTTATATACGTTCAACATAACTTTTTGAAACAAAAGTGAAAGAAAAGATCTCAATTTATTAAAAGTTATAAAAACAATAAGTATTTATTAAAATAAATTCAAAATAAAAAGAAAAAATAACAAACTTAAATATTCTTCAAATTTCATAAAAAAAAAGAAAAAAAAAACTCAGTCTCTTCGGTTCATATAGTAAGGTATGTTTCATATTTATAACGCCACATCGAAATTGTTGATTATTCTGTAACAGTTTATTTACAACAAAGACAATGTTCTGTAAATCTGTTTATTTATGCACAACAACAATAGTTAGTAAGTGTGAAGTCTCTGCTAATAATGGCACAATATTTATTGCTAGAAATCCCTTTTAATGCTGTCTCATACCTACAACGCCACTTCAAGCTTTCAACTTAATAACAACTTAAATAAGATTTTGTTATTTTCAAAGCCTTTTTTTATTAAAATACTGCGCATTTAACTCTTATGACATCGTAAATACGATTCGCCATACTATCACTAAATTGTTTATTAGGTTGGGCTTAATTTAACGCCATTCTTCATAAATAACTGCTGTTAGTTCTTTCAGGGTTTCAAATTGCCTGTAATCCTTATAAACTCGGCGAACTAAAATTCCCCACAAATTTCCGATGGGGTTAAGATTCGGTGAATATGCTGGCCATTCGAGTACATCAATTTTATTTGCTTGAAACCAAGCATTTGTCTCACGACTCTTATGGATTGTGGCATTATTTTGCTGGAAAATCCACTCTGTCTCCCTGTTTTCTTTCAAAAACGGAGTCAATCTATTTTCCAGCACTCGAGTATAATCGGAGCTTTTCATTCTTGAGCTCACAAGCTGCGCTTCCAAACATATTCTTGCTGAAAACGCACACCCCACATCATAACATTCTTTCCACCAAATTTCGTTTTGAGAATTGGAGTGGTTCGCGCCTCAAATCGTACCAATAATGCCGAAATCCATCCGGGCCATCCAGATTCCATTCTTCCAGATTCCATCCAGATTCTCTGAGAATGAAAAGCTTTACGGCTGTATTCATAAAAAATTATGAACCTCTTATGAAGCCTTCATAAGAAAAAAATAAAAAAAAATTGAAAAACATTATTCATAAACGTTCAATGGCGTTCAAAATTTCTTTTAAATTCTTCATAAATGGGAGAATTTTAAAAATGAATGAAACCTTCAATAAACCCTCGATAAAGCATTTTTAAATTTTATTTTGTTTTCATCTGAGCACAAATTTTGTCAAAAATATATCAAATTGTCAAAAATATATTTATCAAACCCCTCATAAACATGGTACAATGAAAACAAGGTAGAAGCATTTCAGAGAGGCAACTGTCAAAATGAAATTGACTGCCCATAGAAAATCTGAAAGCGATTATTTTTTTTATTTTTTTTTTTTTTTCTTTTTCAAATTACAATTTTGGCTATGAGTAAGAAAGCGTAGTCCGTAATGCGTCTACTTCTGTTATCTACCATTCTTATAAAGCATTTTTAAATTATTTACTCTCATTTGAGCACAAATTTTGTCAAACATAATTAAAAATATTTCAAACATTTGAAAAATATATCAAAAAAATTCAAAATATTTAAAAAAATTCATGATACAAAAAATAGAGGTAGATGCAGACCATGGTAGGGTAAAACACCCAGTCCTGAGCCCCCTTAAGAGAAATTTTTACTTAGAAGAATGATAACTTTGTAATTTTTGGCATGTTTGGCAGCGTTTTAGTGTTAAAATACGCGTTCATTCAAGAATAATAAATTGATTAAATTTGTTTAAATGTCAATTAGACCAATATATTTAAAAATAATGATTTATTAAAAAATGAACCGAATCCCAGTTATGAGCCCCCGATTTCCAATCTTGAGCCACCTTTTGCCCAGTTATGAGCCATCTGATTTTTACCATAAAAACTTTATTATTTTAATTATTTTATAAAAAAATAATATTCAAATCGTTAACAAAATATAAATAAAAAATAATATTACATATAAATCATAAATCACAAATTCATTTTTGTCTTTGTGCTCAACTTCAGTTCGGTCCAAACCTGACTTTCCAAGGCATTTACTGTAATCTATTGCGTTGGGATTGATACAGGTCACAGGTACGGAAATCATTAGTTATGGTCTCATTTTTTATGTAGGTACCAATAATGTTTTTTAATAATTTTGAAGAATGATGCTTTGTAAACTGTTGGCCCATGTTATGCATTCTCCAACATTGCAGTTCCTTTAACCACCCCATTTTAAGAGGTCTGAAAATAGCCACATCGGCTGGCTGTAAAATTTTTGTTGCATTTGAGTATAAGCAGATCAGAACAATTTGCAATTCTTCTCAGAGCTTGGATAAACAGTAAGTTAAATGGGTTGTATGACCATCTACGTAGAGAATTACAGGAAACAATATTTGATTTGCAACCAGTGTTGGATAAAAGACTTCTTTTATATTGTATATAAATGCATCTGAAGTCATCCAGCCCGAATCAGTTTTCGTATACACTATTCCTTCAGGTATTGATTCTAATATATCCTTGGGTATTCTTTTATAAGCAAAAACAATCATGATGGAACTATCAAAGCATCAGCAGAAAATGAAAACATGACTATCATGCTCTCTTTAGCTGCTGTGTTTGTTCCATAAATGTTCATAAATGTTACTTGCACCTCTAGGAGCTAAAACTGGTTCTCCTTTAGGGCATAGGACTTTTCATCGAAGTATGTTTGAATTTGATGAAACCAGCCTCTTAAATCTTTTTCCAAAAGATCTGCACTGGCATTTGTTAGTGCTTCAGGAACTCGAATAGATATTTTTTGGATGTCTGTTACGAAATCCGCTATACAATTTGTCGCCAGGAAAATTATTTTTAAACACATTTTCACGTGTGTATACATCTAAAAATTCTTTAGCAATTCTTTGAACTTTATGTTTTCTTCTTGGGAAACCTCTTTCATAGTTATCAGATATATATTTCACTATTTTTCCCCCTTCGATGCATGTTAAACCCGGCAAAGGACCAGGCAGATCCTTATTGGAACGGTTATGAATGAATCCGGTTTTGGAGTATTGGGCGCAGAATTTAATATTTCCTTGAAACTTCGTGAATTGACACTCCGGACTTAATGTCGTTATTTTGTATAAAAGAAATTGTTAATTTAATATTTAGTGGAATCAATCTGACCAACATCCCCCAAAAAATGGGGGCTAATGCATGGAATCGGGATGTTATGCATGCAAGTTCAAGTGCAGAATCTGGCATTAATTGCAAGCAAATATCAAGAGTTTCAATTTTCTTATTTTTAATGTTTTTGAATATGTAATAAGAGAATCAGGCTTAACGGGTAAGAATGTTTATAAAAATTTCTGTTTTCCTACTTTGAACCCCCATGGCTCATAACTGGAAACATCGAATTTAGTTATCCAAATATAAGCCCCCATTTTTTTGCTTTGACGGAGAATATTTTTAATGAAATATTTAAGAAATACAAAATAAATAATATTCAACTTTTGTTATATCCACAGCTTATTATAGAAATCATAACAAAATGTCCATACCTGAAGGTTTAAAATGTGTTAACTCCTTGTCGATATTGCTTAGCAAATCACTTGACTGAGTAAGAGCACGAGGCACGTCTTTTTGTTTTAAAAAATCACTTTCAACTTAATATTTCATACTCAGCATGATAGCTGAACGAACTGAACGAATTTTGGCGAATAATTATAAATTTACTGTTTTAACTAATATCCAGACAATTATTAGCTAAAGACAGTTTAATGAGTGGGGGGCTCAGAATAGGTTGAGGGCTCAGGACTGGGTGTCAATCGAACATGAATTGTCAAAAATCATACAAAACAAAGCAAACAAAAAAAAAAACAAACATATTCATTTGATTTTGACAATCCATGAACGATCTCGTGAGAAAATAGCCTGTTGTCAAACCTACCTGTATAATTCTATCATGGATGCAGACCTGACTGTGCTCTCTTTTAATACTGCCATAACTGTCGAAATTCATATAAAAAAAGTTATTTGCTTACATTTAACTTCTATGAACTTTTTCATAGTTTTGACAACTATGCGTTGTCAACTTCGTGTTGACATTCGCGGCAGTAAGCTGTCATCTAGCGACTCTAGCTGTATTTATTGTATCATGAAAAAATTCAAAATGAAAAGAAAAGGGAATTTTCTTAATTTTGTTTGTTTTAATCTCGTATGTAAAAGTAGTATTACTTTTTTCGGTTAGGAGAAACATTTTTTATCGCCGATTACCTCTTGGGAGTCGCTTTGAAATGTGATAGACACTACAGAAATAAAATTATCAAATAGCGGGTGATATTATATTTTTTAATTTTTAAAATGTATTTTTCCTATATTGCCATTCCAATGAGAAGGAAAATTTGTAAAAGTTTTAGAAAAAAATTTATTATAAACCAGCTAATACGAAAAATATTGTTTCTTTCGTGACCGACACTACAGCCAATAACATAATTTTTAAATCGTAAAGCGAAGAAAATGAAGAATACTAAGCATCAATTAACAAATTTTTTTAAACAGATTATTACATACTCTTTAATCATTTATAGCTAAATGTAATAAATATTTTAACTTACCTTAGTTATTTACTACTGCTACTTGAAAATACACTTGTTGCAAAAGAACAGAATCCAACACAAGAAAATAACTCAGTGTTGCCACATTAATGAAAAAAAGGGTTGCCAATGGGCGGTAAATGTAATTAAATACTGCGTAGATAATATATGATAAACAAAGCTATAAATAACTAACATAAAAAAAAAAGTGTGAAATGCCTACAATTACATGGAATTAGACTGTGTTATATGTTTATGTTTTATATTAAATTTTTCCAGTCCAGGTGGGGCAAGTGCCCCTCCCTGCTCCCCTCTGTTGACGCCCTTGATGGTTCCCATCAGCTATTTCCAAAATCAACACGTCAACTTCAAATTAAAGTTTCAAACATAACAAATGTTAAATATTAATTAAAAAAAATTGTTTGTTAATAATTTTTTAGTGTATTAATTCACCTCAAAAACATTTTCCATAATCTCTTACCGGGAAATTTCTCTTTACAGGAAAATGTAAAAAAATTTTAAAATTTCACTCGAATACCGAGCGGGCCAAGTAGCAACATGCCTTAAGGGGGGTAAGGTTTGTTTCGTCTAAAAAAAGACCTTTATTCACGAATTTTTTTAGAAAAAGCTATAACAGTAGGTTTATTTTACATATTATTATATAAAATTACAACATTTGAAGAATATTAAAAAAAATTTTTATCAAAAAATAGAGAGAAATAACGGATTTATTGTAGATCTCCGCAAGCGCCTCGTAAAAAAGTTGTTGTGCGGTGACCAGCTTACAGCACCACTGGATCATCTGAAACCAAAAAATCAAAATGTTTTCTTTAGTTTATTACTTTATCTCTCCAGTGACGACGAGTTTTTTTTTACTTTCGAAATTTTTCAATTTTTGGCACCATTTTAAAGCCAAAATGACGATTTTTACTTATTTGTTATTGTAAAATTGTTAGTAACAAAAAAATTTACAAAAACTCGACGTCACTTGAGAGCTACTTATATTTAAAATATGTAAAATTTCAAAACGATCGGTTCAGTAGTTTTTTCACTTTAAAAATTACATGTTTGGGAAAATCGATTTAAAGTTTTGTACACTAAGCAACACTTGGAGGTACGGTCATTCAACCTACTGTTACTTCGTTAGTTTTGCTCCGAATGACCTAAAAGTTTAATACAATATTCTTCAGATGTAGTACTTTCTGAAACAAAAATAAAAAAAATGAAAAATAAAAAAGTTGTCAAACCTTACCCCCCCCCCCCACCCCCTTTCATTCATTTCTCAATAACCTCTCATAAAAGCTTATGTCATGAAGGTCATGGTTTTGAGAATTAGTAAAATTATTTTATATGTAATTATTTTTACACTTTTTTTATTGTTTTATACTACTAAAAGGTACTAATGTGGACAAAAAGAAAGTTTTAAAATATATTTCGTAATGTTAATTATTTTCGTTATGTTTTATTTTTTCGTTAAGTTTATGTTTCCAATAAAATTTAATGAGTTTGAGCACCAAAAGTCGAATGAATAGCAGTTAAATATACTTTTACACTCAGAAAGATATAATTGAAAAAAAAAATCCGCTCAATACGCCAGCCAAGGAATACTGTCATTTATCCATTGCTTCTTCTCTACCATAAACTTTGAAGTGCTCCCTAATTCAGCAGAGAATAAATCTTGATTTTTTTTTTGTCGTCATCCTAATATTATCAACACAATACAATACAAAAGTACTTTATTTAATATAAAAAATAATCACACTAAAATTTGACTCAAAAAAAGTTAAAGGATAAGAACCAGAAAGAAGCATAAGTAAGAAGCAGCGGCACTCGCAGCGGAAATAAACAACAAAGCGGAAGCAAGCTAAGAAGAACTTTAAAGAAGTTGTTAGTGAAAATGTGTGAGAGTGAGATAGAGAAAGGTAGCAAATATAGAGAGCAGAACGAAGACACTGGTTTAAAATTCTTTTTGTTGTTGCCAGTGTCTTGAGTGCTACACTTTTTTCCCACTCGAAATGCACTTAAATCATTTCAGCAACAACAACAACAATATAAGCAGTTATTGTTGCAAGCTTATGGCTTTCATTGCTGTTGCAGTGCTTTACAAACTTTTCTTTATGCACAATATCTATAGGTGCCATAAAAGATAAAGGATAATGTTGCGCCCGAAATACTTGCTTGAAACTAACAGTTGCCATTTGAAGGAAATCATTCGAATGCTCAAAAAAAAAAAATAAAATAAAATAACAACAAAATCTATTCTTATTGTTCTCTTGTTGTTTTTGTTTAAAATTGCATATCCTATAAAATAACTAGCAACCTACTTAAATCTAAGCAAAAAGCATGAAAAGCTCTGCACGAAAATTAATGCGACCTGCAGGAATACACTCAGTTAATAGCGTTGAAGCAAGCAACACACAAAAAACCAAATACATACAAACATACAATTTATAAGATATAAGACACAAATGTAACAAAAAAAAAAAAAAAAAAAACACCACAACAAATTTAAAATACCTTTGGGAATATGCAAAAAAGGTAGTATTTTAAAGTACTATTGGAAAGTTTTTTTACTTAATTTTTCTTCATTTCTCCCTTATTTTTATTTCATTTTTTTGTTGTTATTGTGAAGATTGGATGAAGTTAACAAAAAAAAAAAAAAAAAAAAAAAAAAAAAACAAAAAGTGGCTGTCGCTGTGTGGTTTGAGTATGAAAATGTGTGTGTTTGAGTGTCAACATTAAGCAAACGCGCACGCTGTCTTTCAACTGCAATAACAACAACAACAACAAAAACAAATAACAACAAGAACAACTACAGAAACCAGAACAAATGTGTCTGGTTCCACATAAGAAAAGCTTTTCAAAAATTAATTTTGCTTTAAAATAATTCAAATCTCCATCTTGCACACGTTGAATTTTTTATTTAATTTTTTTAATTTTTTTTTTTTTTATTCATCTATGTTATGTTTCGATGTGGTTTTTATTGTTTGTCTCAATTGCTGGTATTGCTTTGTTGTTTAAAAAATACTTGATTTTAAATCAAAACCATAAAAATGTGTCTTTTATGCTTAAGAGAAATTTATTTAACTTGCTTTCATTTGAAGAATATTTATTATTTCTTCATAGCTCATAGTGCACTTGACTGCCATCCCAGAGGTCCCAGGTTCAACTCCCAGTCCAGCCATAGTCTTACTCTTTAACTTGTCTTCTATTCTTTCTTCATTTCCAATCAACTGAAATTAAAAACATAAATGCGGGTTATCTATTTCGACACACGGGTTAACCAATTCGAATTTTGGAAAGGATATCTCTGGCATTTGCCAGCTGTCAAATGTTCATGCCATCCAAAACAGTTTGTGTGTAGATAAAGGTTTTCCATTTTTAAATATGGAACGTTTAATTACCAATCAATTCGATAAAATTATTAAATGAAATGATGCTGTGTACCTATGACCAAACGATAGAAGTGATAACTTCTCATTTTCCAATTCTGAAAGATATATCTATACCAGTGGTGCTCACTACATCGTTTACCATAGCCCGCGGGAATCGTGTGTTGTTGAGCTTTTGCACACGAAGTAGCATTCGGGTCACTGTGTCGGTTACACTGCGTAAAAGTTTGTTTTTTCTGCTGTGCTTTAAATTTCAAGTCAGTATGCTTTCAGCGTTCATGTGGTAAAGGTGTTGCTCGCTGTTTTATTTATGAGCATACGTAAATATATTGCAATGTTTCAGAAAAAGCGTCAATACATTTTTGCTTGATGTTTTCTATGTTAAAATAGTGAAAAACAAACACAAAAATAAAAATGAAATGATTATATTGAAAATCCAACACTCGAGAAGAGTTCCCTGCACCAAATGTTGTGAGAGCTTTTAACAACATCTTGTCTCAGTGTAAAGCTGTAAACTCAGAAAGCTTTCTTTGTTGTTGTTTGAACCGGGTGTTGATCACCACTGATCTATACATAAATAATAATGTGTTTGTTATATCTATAGTATACCAGTGATCGGCAAAAGCATGCCCGCGGGCAACGCATCAGTATTAGTGCCTTATGCATGTGAAGCCGAAGCTAAATAAACGAACTTCAGTCTTATGCCAACTGTCGAGTGAGCAAGTTCGCGTCGCATGCTTTCTTCAGATTTTTTTTTTGCTTCAGCAAATTTGTGTTTATTTTCAGCCACATGCAAGCTGTCGCTAGAAAGGGTGCTTACACTGTTAAACGAAAGTATGAGCCGTTCATATTGAATCAGAAAATATTAGCATTTTTTTATAATATACCTTATTTTTTATTTTAAATAACATGTTTGAGGTTGAATGGGAAAAAGAATTTTTTTTTTAATGAGAATTTCTCAGAATAGGCAGAATGCTTAATATGTGGACGTAAAGTTAGCAAGAAAAAGTATAATATCGAAAGACACCATTGTTGTTGTTGTTGGTGTTGTTGTTATTGAAACGTATGAATATATTACATTTTGTATTTAATATATACAAAGATATATTTGTTTGCTAATATTTAAATTTTCAATTGAATTTAAAATATATTTAAGTTCTTTACTGCAGGAAAAACAATAAATTCATATTTTTCCGAAATATATGTTTCCATTTATTAAACATAAAATTGAATTACATTTATTTTTAATCAACATAAAAATTTATAAGAACAACAAATTCATCACCAAATATAGCAAGCAAAAAAATTCTACGTCCTACACTTACGATACTATCGAAACTCTATTTTTTTTTTTTTTTGTGAAATTATCGGCGCGAATGTTTTCTTTTTTACGTGCAATTTGCCTCAGTGTACGCACATCGTTACATTAAAATACGAAGCATTGTATGGTTGTGTGCGTTGCCGACCACTGATCTATACTATTATATAAAAGGCTTATCACATATCTTCGTGTACGTTAAACTAAAAAACTACTGAACCGATTTTAATAATTATTTTACTAATTCAAAGCGTCATTCTTAACTGAAGCTATTGCATACTTTATTTTTTAAAACCTACCCTAAAAAGTTAATAAAATTTGAGATTAAATACCATCGAAAAAACTTCATAGAAAATTATTCATAAATGCTGGATTAAGCAGTACAAAGCTTTTTTTTTCTTTTCCATCGTGTGTTTAAAAGCTCTTTTTGATTACGCCTTGCTTATAAGCATGATCGAAAAAATTAGCTAATGAAGCAACAACAATGTTAATTCTAATATAGACAGAATCTATTTCTTTTTTAATGAAATTCCCTGCAGTAAAATGCTAAAAATAATTACTATATATGTAAACATAAGCTTATGTTAATAAATATAATTCAGTGTCTATGAAGTAGTACTCTCGCAAAATAAGCGATACTTCTTCTTTATACGAAAACACGAACGAGGAATTGAGACAAATTCTGTTGCTGTTTTCAACTCAAACTCAGTGCTGCCATCTCTTATCAAGTATTTGATAAAAAGCTTATTTTTGCAGTGTTGCTAAGCTCATATTACAAAGGTTGAAGTTTTGATCCATTTTTGTGCCTCTTTTTTATGTGTAATGGTACCACGGCTACGACAAAATAATGGCTATGCTAATTTGATGAAAGTAATTAATCCATATTAGCTAACCAGGAATAGCAGAATACCTTATATTGTTTATAGCTGGAAGAGTATGTGCGCATTAGTTTATAGTTGTAAATATAAAATATATTCATATAAAAAGTAGAGTATATTTTTATGTCACCACTTACTGCGGAAACGGGTCGACCGATTTCAACCAAAATTTCAGGGTACGTTGGGAAGTTTGCACGAAATTGGCCCATTGGTTCCGGAGATATGGCATTTTAAAGATTTTCCCATATCTATATGTATATAAAAAAAGTCGAGATTTGTGTTTGTAATTACATAACTCAAGAACGGTTCGTAAGATTTACTTAAGGTTTTCTTTGTTGTGTTCTTATTGGCCGTAACATGGTTCGTATGTGAACATTTTTGCCACATCTCCTTTTACCGCCCACAAATTAATGAAAATTGTATATTTCAGACGGCTTGGTTCTTAAAAAAAAAAAAAATAAATAAATAACTGGCCGTTTCAGCCCTTGAAAGGACTTTGACCTAGCTTCTTATGATCAATTGCGATGTGCGTGTTATTAAGTTTGTACACAATTGACCGAGAAAGGGACCTACATGTTTAACGCCGACTCCGAACGGCGATGAACGTAATGTTCTTATTCTCAAGAAGCTTTACATGGCATTTGATTACTCTCTGAGGTTTGCCATTGTCTGCAGAGAGGTGGCGGCCGTACAGAAAAATTATTTTAATTCAAATAATTTTCTGTCGCTGCTGGGGTTCGAACCTGGGTCTCCAAGGTTCGTTGACATAGCGGCCACGCACTTTAACCAACTACGCCACGGTCGGCTTGGTTCTTATCAAACTAAAATTTAGTACTTTAGTTCATATGGTCACTGTTGGCAACAGTACTACAAATGGGGGGAGAGCTATACAACAATGCTGGGGGTTCCCCCTCTCTTATACAGTGACTCTCAAAACTGTTCACGCTTTTGAGCAAGGGAGAGCAAGATGTAAATTAAATTTCTCATAGAGCTTTAAAATAAAAAAATTGTTTATTATTGTAAAGTTTAAAATAAATTTTAACGGTTTCAGAAAGGTTTTTGTTTTTGCCCGTGATTTCAGTTATTTATTTACTTCATAAGCTACACTTGTTGCTTGAACAATTTAGTGACTTCGCAACTGCTAAACACGCGTGTTAATTAAAAAGAATATTTTTTTGGGCTTAAATTTTTTTATTGCAATTTGAAAGTCATTTAAGGTAATTTTTTTTACTCTGCTGATGTTTTAATAAAAAAATAATTTTATTTTATTCTTAGATAATGGGCAAAAACAATAAACCTTTAGATGCAGTTTTAATTAAACAAATTGAAGATTGTTTACAAAATGGTATGACCTATCGTCAAATTTCAATGCGTTTGAAAGTTTCGCTTGGTGTCATAAGCAAATTTTGCAAAACATTGGAAAATTTGCCAGCCAATGCAAATCGGGTCGAAAAAACCTCCTTTACAAAAACCTTGAACTGAAGATTATACGAGATCTACGCGCTCAAAAATTTGAAAATGCAGTTAAAATTAAACGTTTATTAAGCGACCATGAAAATATGAAGGTTTCAGCTGAAACAATTCGGAGGACTCTACGATGTGCTGGGTTAAGAGGTCCCGCAAAAATTAAAAAGCCACTGCTCACTAAGAGGCACCAAAACCTCAGGCTAAATTTTGCAAAAAAATGTGGAAATTGGACAGCTGAGGATTGGGCGATAGTAATTTGGTGCAAAATTAATCGTATGGGCTCAGATGGAAGAGAATGAGTGTGGAAAACGTAGGGTGAAAAAATACAGCCTCATCACATTAAGCCAACATTAAAGTTCGGTGGCGGCTCAATAATGGTTTGGGGTTGCATGATGGCAAGTGGTGTCGGGAAGATTTCTAGGATAATGGGTAAAATAACTTCATCATCGTATATAGAGATTTTGAATAGTCAGCTCATGTCTTCCATAGAAATGTTTGATTCCGAAGCTTTGGACATTGTCTTCCAGCAAGACAATGATCCGAAGCATACTGCGAAGATAACTTAAAAATGGTTTTCAGACAAACAAATTGATGTAATCTCCTTGCTACCCCAATTCAAAGATCTAAACCCCATCGAGCACATGTGGGGGATTTTAAAAAGGCCAGTGACAGGCGAAGTTTGAAATGTTGATGAATTGTGGCTTAAAGTTAAAAATGCATGGTATAATATACCACCTGAAACATGCAAAACTCTAGTTGACAGTATGCCCAGACGGATTCAACCAGTTATTGATTCCAATGGTGGTTACACTCAATATTAAGTAAAAGATAACTTTATTTATTATAAACTCATAAAATTGTTCAGGCTATGAACGTTTTAAGTTTTAAAATATCTGCATATTGTTAGAAGAAAATTTAAATTTATGTTACATAAAATAAACTAGAAAAGATTGAATTTAATGAAAATAAAATAAAAATTTTTAAAACTTAAATGCTTCTATCTTTATATGGTTTGAATGCTGTAAGTTCGAAAAAGCGTGAACAGTTTTGAGAGTCACTGTATATGTATACCTATCTATATTCTTATCTATCTTGGTTTGTTCGGTTGCTTAAAACTTGAAAACGACTCGACCAAATTGGATACTTCCTTCTGCGAATATGTGATATCGAATATTTTTGGAAATATAAGTCACACAGCATCGAAATTTGATATTCGGATGAAATTTTCTCGTGCCGTTCCACTGGTGATAATTTATGGGCGTTGGACAAGGGGTGTGGCACTTTTTCAGCAGCCCACATTGAAGGTATAACTCTCGAACTATAATTCACATATTTATTTAAGTCGGTAAACTTTTTAGTTGTGTGCTTTAACTGGCAAAATTGAGTGACCATTTGACAAGAGGTCACTCAACATAAGAACTGCCGATACAATTCAAATTTAGGTATCGAATAGCTTTGGAAGTAGAAGTCACATAACATTGAAACTCAGAATGGAAAATGTATTTCTACAAGAGAACTGGGACGGGCATAGAAAAAGGGGTTATGGCTTCGACCACACAAGTCAAATTTTTGATATCGAATAGCTTTGGAACTAAACGTCGCATGACAATAAAACTCAGTTTGGAGTTACTTATTGCCAAAGTCTTTCTACTGGAAAACTGATACGTGCATTGGAAAAGGGGGTGTGTCCTGGTTTTCTATACAGAAAAGCTATGGAAGTTAAAATCACAGGACATTGTAACTGGGAAACTGTAACGGGCAGTGGAACTTGAGCGTGGTGTTAGACTAAGGAACTAATAAAAGCTTTGAATTTACTTATTATTTCCAATATACTTTCCGGGTGCAGTAACGTGCGCCGGGTATCGCTAGTAAAATATATATGTATTGAAAACAAATTTGAGCTCTAGGCCAAGTATGTTAACAACAAAACAACAACCAACAATGAAGGCAACAATCAAGAACAACAACAACGGCTCTGTACAAGAAAATAACACAACCTTAACAGGCTCTGATAACAGTAAACCACTGTGATCGAATTTTCGAAGATGCACATGAGTTAAGGCTATGCCTAAAAGTATGACACGTTCAAGGTTAACCTTGATACAGGGTGCATCATAAGTATATAAGAACTTAGTTACTAATGTAAAAAGCTTTCTCTCTGTCAAAACAAACTTCCGAGTACCTTTGTCCTCTTATTGGCAGTATAAGTAGGACCTTAGTAGCTTGAGTGGATCACAGTGAATAGTCATGCAAGACTACTGATGAGTTGTTGTAGCGGCCAACGGAACAGTCTGTCTAGGTTGCTGTGTGATTTGCTCTATACAGAGCCGTTGTTGTTGTTGTTGTTGTTGTTGGTTGTTTTCGTCATTGCCTTCATGTTGTCTTGTTGTCAACATACTTAGCCGAGAGCTCAAATTTGTTTTCAATATAAATAACGAAAGGTCATATTCAAATTTAAGATTTAAAAAAAATATTTAAATATTCTTGCTGGGAATTAAACTCTTTTGCTTTATCATACAATTCCGTTGGTACCAAAAAATATTAAAATCTATCATTTATATTTAAACTCATTTGCGAACAAATTGAGAATTATAATTCATTAATGATTCATTTTCGAATATATTTTTGAAGAGATTTTGAAGTAGCAACAAATGCTACTTTTGATTCATTTCTTATTAACTTCTGAATTTTTTATAAAAGACAAACAAAATTCCTGACGAAAAAATGTATTAATTTGTGAATGTCGCAAACGATATTTCCATATATTCTTTAAATATAATCTAAGATATAATCCATTTTTTTTTTTTTTTATTTTTAAAAAATCATATTGTTTGACAAAATCGACAAAAGAAAATTTATTGTCAACGAAATTGTAGCCCGAAAACGTTCGAAAAACTTTCACATTTCTCAAAACTTTACTTGCGGTCAGTAGGTGTTAAATAATTAAATTCACTTAATTCTAATCGAAAACTTTTCTAAAGCATACTTTTAGGCTTGCAAACATTAAAAACGTTGCCCTTATTTTTAACTGAATTTCAGCTTTGTTTCGATTTATCTGCACAAATAAAATAATTTATTCAAAAGATTCAAGTAAGTGTTCATGCTAGAACGCAAGGCAGCCCTCGCTTGATGTGCCTTTGACACCTCTTTGGAAATACTTGACCTCATTTCTTCACTTAAATCCAACAATAATCAGTGAATTAAAAAAGCACGACAAAAACGTGAACTTCAAAGAGAGATAAAAGAAAAAACAAACGAGGAGGAGAGGGAAAATTAAAAAAAGTGCCAGCACAATTTTGTGCTAAAAGATGTGGGCGTAACACTTGCCAGTGAATTGCATGGCTTTGTCTAAGGAATACAGTCAGACAGACGGACCATAAATAAATCTCATATTCACCATTTTTACTTAAATCGCTGGGTTTTTATTTTGTATTTTTTTCTTATTTTCTGTTTTTTTTATTGTTTTTTTTTTTGTATCTGTTGTTTTGTCAACGGACGAAATTTTGTCCCTTTCCGCTTCGCACTTTGTGCTGTGATATGAATAATAAATTTATTTTGTTTTTTCTACGCTGCGACACAATTTCGTGTCGGAACTGTTGGAACTGCTACCCACTCCCAAGCAGCTCAACTGCTGCTATTGCTGCTACTGATGCTGTTGCTGCTGCTGTTAAGCTTTGAATTTTTCACGCAAGCATAAATACTTTAAAACAATGTGCGAATAAAAAAGGGATAATGCTGCACACTTAAAGGATACACAGACGACGCATAAAATAAGCAGTAGCAGCAACAAAAACAACAGGAAAAACACTTTGTTTTTACAAATGCTAGGCAAAAAACAGTAGCAAAAACCAAAGCAAAGCGCTAAAAGATGCACGTAAGTTAAGAAAAAAGTAGAAAAAAAGAAAACTAAGTAAAAGTAATGATTTTTTTTAAGAATTCAAATGGAGCACAAAACAATGAAAGGTAGCAGTAGAATTGTTTTTTATGCCCAAACTCAATGGGTTTTTTCTATCTCAGAGCTAGCCTGTGCCTGCTTCGAAACACTTGACATAAATATAAGAGTGTATGTATGTTCGTATACATGTATGTGTGTTCGTATGCATGTATGTGTGAGTGTGTGTGTGCGTTTGTGTGGAGTGGAAATCTGATGCATATTGACCCGATTTTTTGTTTCTGTTTTTAATTCGTTCATAGAACTCAAAGCTTTATACCATTGCTTTGAGTGTGCTCCATAATTAAAAACAAAAAAAAAAAACAATCAAAACAATACTAATGAAAATTTATATGTTTATTCATTTATTCATCAAAATATATAATAAAAATATATTCAAATTTTTTATATCGATGAAATTTTGTAAATTCTAAGTTCTCGGTAGGCGAGCGGTAGCATGCTCTACTGCCATCCCATAGACCCCGAGTTCAAACCCAGCCAAACCATAGCCCTACGCTTTAACCTTTCTTCTTTTTTTCTCATTTCAAATTGACAGAAATTAAAAATATATAAACATTTACTACTCCAAAGTTTTACTTGAAAGTTGTGAAGTTTGTGGTGAGGATCACTTAGTAAATTGAATTGACTGAGGTCAAGACATAACATTCGCCTTAGATTTAAATTCACATATTTCTACAGTTTTCTGCTACGCTTATAATGTCCTACACATGTTTCACTTGATTGCTCTTTTCTTTCCACTAATCTAATTCGCATAGCCAGCAGTTATGAGACCCTCATTTCTCACAAATATTTTATGTCTGAGTCATTTGTTGAGGTTAGGAAGCATGTGATAGTCGCTGCGGGGCTAACACTGGTAAATACGCTGGATGGGCTAACAATTCGAACAATATTAATAGTTAATTTTGCCAACGCAACGATTGAGGACCGAGGAAGATTCGGAAAAGATTATTTTACTTTTTATAAATTTGCGAAGTAGTCAACATTGATAGTTCAACCATTCTCAAGGTCATCATAGAAAATAGTTCCTTTTGAGTCCCAACAAATTGTAGTTGTAATGTATTTTCGGAATATATTGTTTTTGACTTTTTTGGAGTTGGTTCACCTGATCTAGCCCATTGTTTGGAGTGTTGTTTATTTTAAGGAGTACACAGAAAATAAAAGAATTGATTTATTACCTAAACTAGTTTAGCTAATGTGAAAGTTTCTATTTCACCTAATCTTTTCAACAACTTTTCTACTTACACAGTTAATTTAACAATCATGCATTAGGTAATTCACCTAATTAAAATTAGTTAATTCAACTAAAATTTTGCTTATTAAATCATCTAATTCTTCTAGTTATTTTACCTAATGCAAGTTGTCGATTTGTTCGTACACTAGGGAAATAACGCATATTAGCATTATCCACGCCTCAGTATAAATTTTATATAAATATTTACATGGATAAATCAAATGCTTTCCTTACAACTTGTTTTTTTCCCGTATTTGAATTTTATAGGAGCACAGCGCTCTCCTATAAAAAACATAAATAAAAACAAAGTGAGAAAATTTTACAAAAAGTAAAGTCTCATTTTACCGCTGTGCTGTTACGCCGTTTGATAACTTCTGAACAAAATGTATATAAAAATATGAGGTTCACAACTCTGAAATTATGTTTCCACTGGGCATCTACAGCAATTTGATTAATTGGTATGTAGAGTAAATTTCTGTATTGGAAATTTAGCTCAATAGATAAGGCGTTGGTTGTTGAAATCTTGAGATCACAGGTTCGAATCTCAGCGGTGGCAAAGAAATTTTTCAGTCATTTATACAATGTATATATCTCTCTCATTCTATCTACTATAAAACAAATCTTTCTTCTCTATGATGTGACGAAATGAAGTAAAGTCACCTAATGAGGGAAAGTTTCACTTCAAAATAGAAATTGCAAAACAAAAAACATATTTTTTGCATATTTTTTGCACGGCATTCCCACTCTTAAGTGGGAATGCTATCTAAATAATTAGATGATTTTTCTACACTTAGTAGGTGGCTTGCCTAATCTGAAGTGGTCATAGTTTAAAAAAAAATTAGCTTATTCTTCTAATAAATTATGTGTCTTATCTATTTTATGGTTGAAGGTACACCTAAATATTTAGGTTTTTTTAGCTACTCTCGCAGTTAAACTACCCAATATAATTGCATATAATTAACATTTAGGAATTGGTAGCGCACCTAATCAAATTCGTTGACTGAAAATCACCGGATTACTTTAGCTGAATTGACTACATTTTTAGGTAAAAGTTCTACTCTTTTTTTCTGTGTATGATGGTGGAACCAAGTTTTGTCATCGGCTATAAATCTACCAGCGTATCTACTGATATTTTGATCTTTCAGTACCAAATTTAACAAATAAAAAAATTAATTAATAAATAATTAATAAATTAATAAAATTAAAAAATTAATTAATAAAAAAAAATTCTAAATTGAAATAATTTTCCGTTGCACTTTTGATCCAACATGAGGCAACCCCCTAGCACAGAGCTACTTCATGCACAAATGTTAATGTAAAATATTGTGAACACATTAAGGTAACATTCCTGTGATATCGGTCATCTAACTGACATTCAATCAGCGAGCTTTTACAGTTATTTAAGTACTTTTGTGATCATTTCCACAGCTGTGATCACAGCGGGCGTCCTCTTGAACATGGGTCGTCATCAGTGGTCGTCTAACCCTTCTTTAATTCAGAAATGTACTATTTGACCGTTGAAAGTAATGAGAAGAGTCCTTGAATCTTAATTGTTCTTTTATTTGAACTGTTCAATAAAAGTTTTTGTTTTTTGATTATCCAATTTTTCCATTTTCACATCAGTAACCAAGGTATCATCTTAAATAGTCCTTCAAAAGTAAAGAAACCAGGGACCGTAACCGTTATACCATTTTTCTAAAAAAGTTAAAAGTTTTAGTAATTTTTTGTGTTTTATTATATTGAACAAGAACTAACCGGAATTTTTTAACTTTTATTTTTTCGCACAAAAAAGAACTGTTATTATTTGTGGAATATTTTTCCCAAAAAATATCCCACAAATCGTTATATCTATATCTAAACTGCTTATTATAGGGTGATAAAATTTGAAAGGTGAAAACATGGCAAGTCTGTCGCATAGCCGCAGATATTTGAGGCGATGAGAGCAAGAGTAGCCTAACCCACAAAAATATGAAAATTGAAATAAATGCAGATTTAGCGTCTCAGCTGCTGCTGCTACTGCAACTATTGACATTTTGTTATAATATACCACTAAAAAACAAATTTAGAAAAAGGAAATAATAGTTTGAGTAAAAGAAAAAAAATTAAAGAAATTCAAATGAAAATCTAAATATGACTCCATTACATATGTTGGTGGGTTAGGCGTTCCTCTTCTTTGCTTAAAAGTAGCCTAAGGGAAATGGAACTCGCAAGTTCTTTATCTGATGAAGATGCTGAACTAATGAACGAGGACGTGCGGAAGGCATTCTTCGATAGCATTGAGAGCTATAAGGAAAAACGCTTTAATGTGGTTGGAGGACCTCATTACGTACTGGGAGAACAAAACGTGTTCACTTCCGTGGCTCAGTAAGCTTGCTTGTGTCATTCATGCTGTACACTCAACGCAAGTGAGTGTCGAAAGATCTTTGAAACTAATCCTCAGCGATCTTAGATATAATTTATCGGAGGACAATCTGGCCGCAATAATGATGGTGAAGTTATATCCGAATATTGCACCCAAATATTCTGCGTATTTCACAGCAATGATACACAAAACAGCACCCAACGTTTGGATGAAGACATCTACAATATTTCCTAACTTATCGTTTAACTTTTCTTTATTGTATTAATTAAAATTTCTAAATGTCGAGATTTTAGCCGAAGACTTTTTTTTATAACTTAATAAGTTGGTAAATAAAAAGTTGAAAAGAACAAATACGAATATTTGTGCAATCTTCCGGCTTGTGGATAAAATCGTAGAATGTAAAAAAGTTCTTGGCCCGCCCAGTTTTTGTCATACGGTAGCTATTGCATTCTTATTTTCTCCATTCAAATTTCATGACCCTAGCATGAACAGTTTTGTAGATACAGTGATTTTTGGGATAAGAAATAACTGTTATTTTTTGTGCGAAAAAATTAATGTTCAAAACTTAACTGGTATTTTGAAACTTTTAATTTTAAAGCCGAAATTTAAAACACAACCCAGGACTAACAAGGGGATGTCGGGGGGATCATAATGGTGTCGTCCAAAATGTCCTCCGAATATTACATCTACTTGTGGTTTTCCTTTAAAAAATGGGACCATAACTGTTATTTACGGTCCCTGAAAGAAACAGAACATTGGACTTAAAAATTGATACGAGTCAAAAATTATGGACTACTGGCGTCATCCCATTATCAGACAAGAACTTTTTAAAGTTCCTTGGTATATATTTATGACCTTACTTTCATGAGCGGCAGGTAGGCGGACTGTTTATTAGTTTATATTTTTTCTGAAAGTACTAGGTCGTAGCAGTTAACTAACACTTACGCGTTTGCTATCTAGCCACATAAATTGGTACGTTGTGGAAGCAATTAAGTTGAGTTGCTGGCTCCAATAGATTTTTCTAAAAACTATAAAAGCAAAGATATTGGATAGGTTTTGTTATTTCAAATAAATGGAGATTCTACTTTTTGTCAATAAACTTACCAGATTTCATAAACATTCAATTACAAAAAAATGTTAATATATTGTAATTGAAATTTATTAATTTATTTTATTCTTGGTGTTTTCCAACCAAATCTTTATTTTTATTTATTTTCTTTTATCATAAGGAATATCCGAACGTAAATTCTCTTTCTTTAATATCGAAAATTGCTTGATCGAGAGTTAATACTTGCTTTTTTTAATATTAATGGCATAAGCAAGTTGTGTTGAAAATTTCTTGCGAATAAAATTGTTTGATACTTTTTTGAATGATACCACTACGGAAGGAATAAGGAGAACATTTAAATAGTTGTATTTTGCATAATGTACGAAGGAAATTTCTCTATAAATCGCCCACTTTCGCTATTGTTATAGACAATTCCAACAACCTCACCTATGGCCCATTGCAAAGTCCTTCTAATAAAAAAAGATTTTAACTCATTAATTTAAGCCTCAATTTTTTGGCTAAACCTCTTTCATCGTCGGAGGAGTCTGACAATGCTCGTCGTTGAGTAAAGCATGGATGATTGTGACAGCATAGCCACATTTTTAGCTTCTTAATGTTATATTCTTCAATTTCAGCGTTTTTTGTGAATATTCCCGTTAAAAATTTTTAAAAAATTATGTCTAAAAATTTACGGGAAGTTTACCGTTTACAAAAAAATTGGTCACAAAGTAACAAATGCTAACAATAAAGCCACAAATGTGGTAAATGTGCCTCAAACGTGATCAACTGTCACCCCAAAGGTACCGGGTTCGAATTAGAGCCCTGCATGATTATAATCGCAAGCAAATACACTCTGCTTCACTGCTAAAGAGTACACTGTAACTGAATAAAAGTTAAACAACTGGTCGTATAGTGAAGAGCAAATCTGCGCACGAGCTTCGAGAAACGAATTTGTCAATGATGACATGATTTTAATTCCACGAACTTCGTAAACAGACTTGAAAAGAAACGATTTGTAGGTAAAATAATTGCTTTTTCCCTACATTTCAAGTTTCTATATTTCAAGTTTTCTACATTTGGCGACTTGATTTTTGCTGCCTATGATTCGCGCAAACTTGTTGTTTGACTTGCAGGGAATTGAAAAATTAAAGGAACTTGAAACAGCAAATGAATCCATTCATACAGATCTCTGGTACACACCAGAAGTATCGCGAAGACTTTAAAAAGATTACGATAAAATGCCAATGATTTTAAGTGGGGATTTTAATGTGAATTTTGCAATGGATATAGCGCTTCCTTTGATTGAGTATCTCAATACCAAATTAAATTTAAAAATACGCAGCAATCGCACTGAACCGGCTATAAGATCAAAAACAGTAATAGACGATGCATTTCAAAGATATATTGATCAAATTCAAACCAAATTATTTATTTCATATTTTAGTTATCATAAGCCACTCGTGTCATTTGTTGAAATTGAAAACATGGTGTTTGAATAATAAAATGTAAAATAATATTAATTTTAAACTTAGTTACAATATTATAATCAATAAACCCTATAATTATCTCACTCTTAATACAGCATTCGTCTCATTCTCTCACAGTTTAGTTTTCTGAAGGTTTCACTTCTACCATGCGTGGCAGCCACACACATATTTTTTTTTTGTTATGACGGCTGATTGTTTGAGAGGGATGTGTTGTTTCCATCCGATTTGTGATATATCAGATTATTCAATTGTTGTTTTCGTGGAGTTTTGAGAGTTATATCTGAAAAAAAAAAATGTATTTCAAATATTTTGAAAAATTATTTTATCGACGAAGTGGTAAAATAATCTAATTGATTAAAAAAAAAACGCATTATTATAGCCCTTAAAAACCATAACTATAACTTCAATAAAATATTTATTATTTATTGTCCATCAAAATATGTTAATTTTTAAAATACTTCACTTAACTCAAACACGGAACTGCTGTTGCATTTTGTCAAATTTTTCTCGTTTTTCCAGATTTTTGGGACTAAAATATTTTGTATTTTTGTGCATTAAACTGTGAGCTAAATGTTTTTGCAGCTGTCAAAAATTTTGTTTTGATCATATTTTTTGTTAATTTATTAATGACTACCTTTGTTGTTGTTGTCAAAGTTTTTGTTGTAGATTAGCTATGCAAACATTATGATTTAACATCCAAAAATTATAAATATTCATGCCTGCTTTACAATTTATTCTAATTTGTGCTACGTTGCGTATGAGTAATAATAATTATTGGCCGTAGGTGCTACGGTGCGTATGAGTGATAATAATTATGCCATAAGTGCGTAGGCAGGCATTGTAACTTTTCAACGCCAAAAGCAATGATAATCACTGTTGTTACTTGGCTTTGAATTAAACAATTTGTATTAAGTTTATTCTCAATAATTTTGTATAGCTGTGTTTAATCATTTTAATTGCTTCAAGCTCAAGGAAATATTATGAAAAATTATAATTCTACTTCTTCATGGCTTTCTCCTTTTTCTGTTGTTTTTTTTATAAAATTTATTTACAATTTTTACTAAATACAAATATTTTTAGCTTAGCTAGTTCAACTAGCCAAATAATCGCTTAGCTTTTGTATTGTCTACATTTGCGAGTGTAACTCATGTTTTCACTTGCCTTTAAATAACACTTGTTTACTTCTTTTCTGTTTTGTATTTGCCAACAATTCCTGCCTTTGTGCAATAGAAAAACAGTTTTTATATGCTTAAGTAAAATACGCGTATTTCATAGAGTTTCACAAAAAAAAGTAAAACTAAGAACCATACAAGAAGTCAGCTATACAAAAAAGAACGACAACAGCATCTATAGAATCCACAACAACAAGCATCAAAATAAAAAAAAAAAAAAGAATGGAAAACATATATAGAAACACAGAGCCATTGTTGTTGTTTACTTTTGTTATTTTTTTTTTCAAATCATTTGTAATGCCTTTGAAACTATGACAATAAAATTATAGCGAAAATCCAAGCAATTCTTAAAAACTCTCATGAAAGCATATCACTCCTCATGGCTTATTTTTAAGCGTAAGAATAATGCTCTAGTCTTGTCCAAGTTTATGTTTAAAGTTCGAAGAAATGCTAGAGAATTTAATTTCAATCATTAATTCGATATGAAAACTTTGACTTGACGAAGTTACGTTTTACCGCGTATGTTTGCAAAAAAGTTGAAAAAAACATTTTTTCCAAATTCATCGGAGATGCATTGAATTGTTACTCGCTGAGTATAAGAACTATGATTAAAGACAGTGAACAACCGTAAAGGTTAATTATGTGACTTCATCATAAAAAAAAAAAAAACTCAAAACGACATCGTGACGCGGTGGGAGCTGCTTAAGCAACGCAACTGAAAATTTTTTACTTGGAATTATTACACTGTGTGTAATTTTTTAAGTCAAGGCAAAATAACCATATACGGACACCACTACGTGATAAAAGACTAAAAAAAAAGACCCGTGTCTCCCAATTTTTCCCAAAGTCATGCACTTTTTTGTTTATGGGCCGCCAAAGATTTGGGGCCTCGGTATCATTTTCGCAAAAAAGTGATCATTTTCTCGGGCTCATATCTTGCAAACCGTTCAGAATTTCGATTTACTCTCTGAGGTAAAGTTGTAGCTCTTGTCATAAAGAACAAAAATTGCGAACATATAAAATCAAAAAAACTTCACCTTCCAGATCAAAATCGCAAAAAACTTAAAAAAAATTCGATTTTATATTACCTTTTTTCCCATGTTCAGGTTCATAGGTAGCAAACCGTTCAAAATTCAAGGAAACTGTATAATACTTTCTTTTGAAATAAATATTACACACTCTTTGAATGCTTGTAAGACACTCTCGTCTTTTTAACACCGTTTAGCAAAAGCAAAAGCAAAAAGGAAAACATGAATCAGCTGTTTACAAACAAATGTTGATTACTTGATACTTTTTAATGGATGTCGTTCGTTTACTTTTTTTGATATTTTTTACTGAGAGAGTAAAATCAGTCTTACTCTCCCAGTAAAAGTTACTTGATATTTTTTACCCGAAAAGTTCTCAAACAGACTTACAGTCAATACAATTGCACAGCTTGCAAAAATTGAATTGAACATTGAACGTCGCTGGAGCCGTTCAATCACATTTTTGGTCTTTGTAAAACTAAAAAAATATAGATGTTTTAAAAAAATACAAAATTTCAAATTTCCGGTTAAAAATCTTTAATTTTTTTTTTACTAGTGGTTAGATTTATTAACAAAGTATATTATCACAAATAAAAAATTACCTATTCTTAAAAAAAAAAAATTTCAGTCTATCAAACTTTTGCATTTTGGGAAATCCAAAATAAAAAATCGCAAAAGTTTTCGATGGCACAAACAACTTTTCTATATAAAATATTTAAAAAAAATTATTTTTGTTTTTTTGTACCTATAGCTATAAACTAAACTGTTAAGTTTCAAAGCAATACAACAAAAAATGAAATTTTAAAAATTTTTTTTTGTAACACAGTAAAAACCGTTTTTCCGTTCAACAGTTTTACCTCAAACATTTTCTGACTTTAGCGCCCTCTACTGTTAACAAAAAGACGAGATGATAAATTCTATTTACGAATTTATTTTAGGTACTTTGTTAGCTTTACAAAAATGTATATTACTTAAATATTCTAAGCACTTTATTTTATTTTAATTTTGCCTATGGGACAAAGCACTGTGCGTCGTAAGCTAAGAAGTTTCGGCTTTCAACCCCCGTTTATTGCTTGAATTAAATCTTACCTTGAAGAGCGTCTATATAATGTCATCTTTAGGTTTTCAAAATCCGAGTTTTTTACAGCAACTTCTGGTGTCAGGCAGCCACCTTGATCCTTTGTTATTCGTCTTAACAATAACCGGTGTCGATAAGGTCATCAAATACTCAAATCTTTCTATTTATGCTGATGACATGAAAATCTAGCTGATTCAACCCGCCTTCAAGATGATCTAATCAGTTCTTCTACTTTGCGAGACTGGGGTATAATTTGCGATAAAGAACTTAATTTTTGATCCCATATCGATAATATCTTGGGATGAGGCCCATACTCGAATATGCTAGCCAAGTTTGGTCACCGCTCTATGTTTCTCATTCGTTGCGTATTGAAGCTGTACAGCGTAGATTCCTTCGATTTGCGTTACGCGGCCTCCCTGGTTCCGACAACTTCAATCTACCTCTATATGCTGATCATTTGATGTTGATTAACATGCAATCTCTTGAAAAACGCAGGGTGGTTGCCGATGTCTTCTTCATCCATCAACTACTAGGCGGCACCATTAACTGCCCTACACCGCTCCAATTGATATCCCTTTATACCAACCCACGCTACCTTAGGTCTGTACATCTCTTCCATCTCAACTTTCATCGCACCGTCTATGGATGTGGAGAACCTATAACTAGGATGCTTCGTTTGACCAACAATTTGATCAATGAATTCGACTTCCATCTCAGCAGATCCGAACTCCGAAATATCCTCCTTAACTCAAACCCCGCTTCCTTCCTCTTAAATAAATTGTGATATCTTTTTCACATACGTCTTGTGGGCAGGCTATTGCCCATGTAAATTTTAATTCCCTACCCTACAAATAAAGAAAAAAAAAACCCCTAGGATTAAGAACTAAATGTTAAGTATCTGCTTGTATTAAGCTAATAATAAATAAATAAATAAATAAATAAATAAAGATCGATAATCGATCGTTTTAATGCAACATTCATACAACGGCGTTGCATTGAATTTTTACTCGTTGAGTACATAAGCTACGATAAATGCTTAAAAAGGAATATAAAGGATTTATACTTGGCCTTACGACAAAAATAAAAAAAGAAATTCTGACGTCATCAGGTCGCGAAGATAGCAGCTTGTGTAACATAAATGCAATATTTTTGTATGGAATTATTACTCAATCAGGAGACATGCTACGGTAAATTTTGTTTTACGACAGCATAGATGTGTGATTACGCCTCACAACTTAAATAAAAAAAAGGGTGACTGCTACAACCATGAAAAACCGTTGCCTGGAATTTTAACTCTGGCGCAAAGGTAAATTTTAAGGAACGAAAATGATAGTGAGGTCTTCGGGCACATGATAGAAATAAAAAAAAATTCACGGCGTCATGAGGCTCATGAGGGAACAGGAAGCCTAATGTGATGCATATGCATCGCTTTTGCTGGATTAATTGCATGCAGCCAA
This sequence comes from Pherbina coryleti, assembly GCA_943735915.1. Taxonomy (NCBI): domain Eukaryota; kingdom Metazoa; phylum Arthropoda; class Insecta; order Diptera; family Sciomyzidae; genus Pherbina; species Pherbina coryleti. Next base: position 57,190,361 of record OX030949.1, on the reverse strand, counting down.
GGCAAAGTTAATGCACCAAGGAAAAGCACAACCAATGGAGAAGTAATCGAGCTTAAAGAATTCAAACTATCTTTTAACAATAATTTTAAATCATAACTCCGTAGTAAACTTTGATATTTGATAAGATAAACGGAGTGGACTCGAATCCAACAACATAAGCGTGACAGTACTATCACTTCTATTACTAAAGCCATTTATTTTAATTAAATTTTTCGCTTTAATTAACCTACGAATGATTTTAACTTACTTTGAAGCTGTTACTTTATTAAAGAGCACATAGAATTTAAAATCAATTTCAAGGTTGCTCGAAATATTCGAAGGGAATATTCGTGGAAATGCAAAAAACATGACAGAAATCAATGAGCTTAAGAAAATAAGGGAAAGCCGTGCGAATAATTATGAAAATCATTCCTAGAATTCATAGAGCTCTTGTGTCCTTCCCTACTCATGTGGGTGATATTGACTGTCTGAATGTGTGTGGCTCAAACTCAATTCACGAGAAAACAATTTGTTTCATTTTCCTATTTTTAAATATTGCTAAGTAATTAATTTGTTTTTTTTTTGTTACCAATGATTGCCAACAGCTTTTAAAATGTGTAAAAACAAAGGTATGGAAAAAACGGCTTAACGAAGCTTTCTCTTTTTTTTTTACGACTACAACAATAATATTGTCTGTCAATGGTTTGGTTTTGTGGAGATTTCAGTGGTTGTTGTTGTTGTTTGCACATTTGCACTTTTCGCGCCGCCAAATTGAATTGTATGCATTGCCAGGACTTAAATATCCTTGTTGTTTTTATATAAAACAATTTAATTCCTTGTTTTTTTTCCCAGTATTTTTTCGATGTTCATCAAGCTGCGTGAAGACAAGCTGCTTCATGAAGTGGCAGAAGAATCATATTGATTGGCTATAAAATTTCATTGGAATGGAATTGATGCAATGTTAAGCTGTGTGCAAAGTGAACTGCTTAAAATGGTATAAAAATTATTACATAAAACCAACTCACACGCGACGACAGCAATATTTTTGTGGCACATTGCAAAATGCTGCACAACATATGGAGCGCAGCAAGAAAAACGTGTAGACTTTTAAAGCCTTTGTAATGGAATTAAAAGTGACGTGCTTTTTTTTAAATGAGACATATAGAGGAAAGAAAATTAAGATAAATTTATTCCAATCGAAGCATTGTAACAACGGCAAAAGTATTTAATGAAAGTTATTGAAATCATAACCTGCGATAATCTCAGTTTTTGAGAATTTTTACGAAGGTTGCTACTTATATTTCTGGCCTAATAGTGAGAAAAAAAAATACAAATATTTATGATCGAAGTTGGTTTCATTGTTCTTAAAAATATTTTCCATAAAGATCAAAAGCAAACCAATGAAGCAATTTCAGTGAAATTTCGAAAAGATACGTTTGTCCCAAGAATTTTTTGACTTATATTAGAATAAATACTTCAAGAATATAAAGAATTTTCCAATAGAAAGGACTTTTTTCATATTATTTTCCCATAAATTACATAATTTTACATTTTTTTTTTAATTCATAACTTTTATTAACTTTACATATTTTTCTCGATCACTTACAAAAACATGTATGTTCTTTAGCATTTAAACGATCATATTTTTCGCTTTAAACGGATATATATTTCTATTATTAGAATAAGATATACTAGTAAAATATGTAAATTTTTCAGACTTTCACGATTTTTATCTCCTAAACCATTTGAGAGCTACCTTTTTTTTTGCAGCATTAGATTGGAAGCTCCATACACATTTAAAAAACAAAAAAAAAAAAAGGAGCGTGTACCTAGAGCGCAATTTCAATTTCAATTTTTCAATTTATTAAGTATAAAACGTTAGCATATAAGAATAATGTTTCTTTTGCATGCTGCACATAAGGTAGTTTAACAATTAAATTATTATTAAAATGATATAACAACAATAGTAATTGGGTGATTAATTAAACTTATTTTTAAGACAATTTTTAAGTAATTAAGAAAATTCCAAGAATAATGTATCAAAATATTATATAATTGCAATTTATAAAGAATACTAAAAATTCAAATATTTTAAAATCAATAGAAAAAACTATTTGGCAATAAACGAATTTGCCACAATTTAACAATATAGGAAAAAAAAATGAGAAAATATAAGAATTGAACTAAAGAAGAAAAGTAGTAGAAGTCGAGAAAAGAAAGGAATTAAGAGAAATATTCGAAGATTAAACGCTTAAAGGCTCTTTGGTCGGAAATGACTTTAATGTTATTTGGTAAAGAATTCCACAGTCTAATTGCACTGACGAAAAACAGCCTGCTAGAGTTTTTGTAATAGTAGCTCGGAATCAAGAGGTTCATACTTCTATGCGATCTGCAGAACTGAAATTTTTCATACAGGTAGTGTGGGCAACGTGTGTAGATTACTTTATGCAAAAAAATGCAATTTCTTGCTTCAAGATAACGAAGTAGGCATCGTCCAAGTAGCTTAGTGTGGAAGAACGAAACATGGTCAAACTTCTTCAAACCATATACATAACGGGCAGCGTTATTCAGAGCAACTGGCAACTTGTGGGATGACCGCGAATCAAGATGGCTATAAGCGACTTCCGAATAAGTAATAATTGGCATCAACAGTTGTAGGACAAGTTTACGTCTCGTTTCAACTGGGACAAACGCTGCAGTCATTCTCAGATTTCTTAGAACAAAGTAGACTTTGCTGACGCAGGAATTTATGTGGTCCACACAGGACAGGGCACTATTTATTTGAAACCCAAGATTAGAAGCCTTACTTACAACTTTCAACTCAACGTCGTTGAGGAGAATGGGGGGAAAATGTAGCTTTGTGAAAGGTGTTTTTGTAATCGGTAAAACGTAAGATTTAAGAGGGTTCAGTTTAAGTTTATTTGCTTTAGCCCAATCTGCAATAATCTCTAAATCTTCATTAATTCTGACACACAGATCTTCAATGAGCCCAATAGGTCTTGACAAATATAATTGCAGGTCATCTGCGTACGCATGCATTGTAACATTATTGCATTTATCGAAAATTTCATTGATGAACATTGAGAACAGAAGAGGGCCTAAAACCGAGCCTTCAGGAACTCCACTAGTAGTATTCAGAAATGTAGAAAGAATATTTCCAACTTTAACTCTCTGTGTCCTCCCGCTTAAATACGTATTTAAAAGACGAACTGATGCATCAAAGAAGCCAAAATTGACTTTGAGTTTTTTGCACAAAATGTCATGGTTCACTGTATCAAAAGGGCTCTCCGCAAAATCGCCCAAAGACAAATCGCCCAAAAAAAATAATGAAAAATCACCCAATTTTTTTCCATACGAATTTGGGTGATTTTTCATATGAAAAAAAACCCAAAAAAATTGGGCGATTTTGCATTTTTGTTGGGTAAAATTTCGTTTTTTGCTTTTGGGCGAAATTTCACCCAAATATGTTGGGCGAAATTTCACTTTTCGTTTTTGGGTGATTTTTCGTTTTTTTTGGGTGATCTTTCGTTTTCAATATTGAATAAGAAACGTCAATCAGTTCTTAAAGATAACGGTATTTAAAGTAAAAGCAGCGATTCTTCTTTTGTTTTTCTTTTGTATTTGCATCATTTGCTTGAGTTTGCTTGGTCAAGTCAAAGGAAATATTTAGTACCGCACCCGCGCATCGCGACGCGGCGGATCGCGGCGTGGCGGATTACGCGTAGTGCGACGGATCGCACGCGCCACCCGTCGCCCCGCCCTGCTCCACCCCCACCACCTCCGCCGTCATTTTTTCTTTTTGAAATTTTTTGATAACCAAAGAAACTTGTTTTTTTGAAAAAGAATCAGTATTTTTCCCTTGTACGAAATGTTTTTATAGATTTTTAAGTATGAGATTATATAAAATTAAAATGAATTAAATTTTTAAATTTAACGCACTTCCTACATAACTAAGATTGATGAGTAACGTATAGTAGCTTACCCAGTACCTTTTATCGTTGCAATAATAAAGGGTGTTTTTTTTAGGGGTTTGTTTTTCGAATAAAGATAAAACTGGCATTTTGTGGTCAAATCTGGCAACTCTAATGTCATTTATGTTCAGTTTGGTTTGCCATTTCATCATGAACAGGTTGACAAAAGAACAACGCTTGCAAATGGGCCGAAAATGAGATTGATCTCGATGCTGATTTTCATCGCAAAATTTTGTTCAGTGATGAGGTTAATTTTTGGTTGAATGGCTACGTCAACAAGCAAAATTGCCGCATTTGGAGTGAAGAGAATCCACATGAGATCCTTGAGACGCCATTACATCCACAAAAACTGACTGTTTGGTGTGCTCTATGGGCTGGTGGAGTCATTGGGCCATACTTCTTCCGAAATAATGCTGGAGAGTCAGTTACCGTTAATGGAGACCGGTATAGAGCCATGATAACCGACTATTTTGTTCCCGAATTGGATGGCATGAATGTGGATGAGTTGTGGTTCCAACAAGACGGCGCTACATGCCACACAGCGCACGTCACAATCGATTTATTGAAGGAAACATTCGATGAGCGCATAATTTCGCGGAATGGACCTGTCAATTGGCCACCAAGATCGTGTGATTTGACACCATTGGATTATTTTGTTTGGGGATATGTGAAGTCGCTCGTCTACGCCAACAAACCAGAAACGTTAGGGGACTTGGAGGCCAACATTCGTGGCGTTATTGCCGACATACGGCCCCATATGCTCGAAAAAGTGGTTGAAAATTGGACCTGTAGAATTGGCTTTATTCGAGCCAGCCGCGGCGGCCACATGCCCGAAATCATATTTAAACATTAATGGCATAAAATTATCCTTCCAATAAAGCCAAATTGATGGACATTAAAACGATTTTCTTGTGTTTTATTTCAATTCGAAAAACAAACCCCTAAAAAAAACACCCTATAGTTCTAATAATAGTTTTCATTTTATTATTTCATGTTTTAATAACACTGGTTAATAAATAACTATATTAATAAAAAATAAATAAATAGTATTTAACTCATGAAATGATTGAATTAAAAAAGACTTTTAAAAAAAAATACTGTCCTTGAAAATGCTCATTTCGTACAAGCGAATTTCGTATCTCGTGTGGGAACACAATGTAAAATAATGGGCGATTTTTCATTTTTTTGGGTGAATTTTCGCTTTTGTTTTTGGGTAATTTTTCTAAAAATTTTTGGGCTTTTTTTCGTTTTCTTGGGTAAAATTTTGTTTTTTCGTTTTGGCCGATTTTTCATAAATTTTTGGGTCATTTTTCATTTGGGTGTTTTTTCTTTTTTTTTTTTGGGCGATTTGCGGAGAGCCTATCAAAAGCTTTGGAAAATTCCAACAAGCAGAGTAACGTTAAGTGTCCCATATCAAAGGATATTCTAACGTCGTCCAAGACTTTAACGAGAGCAGAGGAGCAGCTATGTCCGCGGCGGAACCCGGACTGTAGGTCCGACATTAGACCGAGTGAGTTTATGTGGTTTGATATCTGCTCAGCCATTAGAGATTCACAGACCTTGGAGATTGAAGACAGCACACTAATTGGACGGATGTCAGAAGGATCACACGCGTTCATTTTTTTAGCGATTGGTATAATAGTTGCCACCTTCCAGATAGCAGGATAGCACGAGGTAGTAAAGATGTGATTGATTATGTGCGCAAGCGGACTAAGTACATAAGGCAGTATGAGTTTGACAAACTTTAGGGAGATTCCATCTTCACCGGAAGCATTTGACTTGATTTTTGTTATGCAGCGAGCGACATCCACTTCACTGACCGCGTTGAAATCAAACAAAGTAGGAAAGTTGTTGGCAGAGTTATTGTAATTAATGGTTTCAAAAGATTCATCAGATATCGTGCTTGCAATGAAAAAATTATTGAGAAGATTGGGATCAATTGAGCAAGATTCGACCTTTTTATTGCAAATACTGATAGCTTTTAAATTTTTCCACAACTTTTTAGATGGTAACGTGGGACAGAGCTTGGACAAATAGAATTGTTTTTTAGACTATTCCAAAATATGTCCATTTTTCAAACTATCACGATTTTCATCTCCTAAACCATGTGAGACCGACCTTTTTTTTTTTTGCAGCACTAGATTTAGGAGCTGCAAATGCACATTTAGAAGAAAAAAAGGAGCATGGGCCCTAAAATACAATTATTCCAATACTTTATATCTTTAATTTTCCATTAAATAAAACTTGAAAACTTATTTGATGGCGTTTTAATATTGGTTCCTTTTAAAGCGAAATAAAGCCAAATCGGCCTTATTGCCGTTGGCCTTATTGCACCCCGCCTATTAAACAAACTGTCGAGACCAAACTAGTTGTCCCGAAAAAAATAATTATATATTAGTGATCTGCGTACACAAAAATATGAGAAACCATTCAAAAATTGGGCGGAGTTTTTAAAAAGGACCAAATTGTTGTACAGTGTTATTATCATCCCTAGCTTTATATAGTTATGAGTTCAAAAGTCACGTCTTTATTATTTGACATCAGCTTACAAACTGAGAATTTACATACTAGGTCACATCATAAATAACAAGATTAGAAATTAACAGTTTAAAAAGAGCTTAAGACTAGGAATAAGAATGGATAAGCAATAGATGAGCAATAATAATAAACAACAAATATTACTTATAACTAAATAATTAAAGAGTAGTCCAATAAAGAGAGAGATTAGTAAAAGAAAGAGAAAGTAAATATATAAATAAGTATATATAAGATTAAGTGGAGGTGAATATGTGACTATATTGAAAATCTTAAAAAAAGCGTACAATAATCATATCATAGGCAGGGGCGAAACTAGTGGGTGTTAGGGGGGTAGGCTATCCCCCTGACTTGTTAAGAGTCGGCCTGATTGTTATTTTCTACTGAAATTTATTTAAAATATTGCTTTTTATTAACAATAATTATGAACGCATCAAAGTCAGTCGTACCCAGTCGTAACAAAAACCAACTTTAGTCGGCTATTTCATTTTGAGTCATACCCAATACTATCTTCAGTCGGCCAATTCACTTTTAGTCGTATGTTAAACGAACTTCATTCGTACAACTCAATTTCAGTCGTACCTTAAACGAACTTCAATCGGCCAAGTCACTTTAAGTTGTATCAGCGTTGAATTGTTTACAACAATCCCTGATCCCGTGTTCCCTTGCGACAAAATGCAGAAAAGTAGTATAAATTTTGATAAAAAAGTACATAAAGAGTAATGCATGGTAATGTTAAAGGGAGCAGCGGACCAAATGTCAAAAAAGGACCATTTTTAGTCCAATTGGGCAACCGTATCCTTGACCAAAAATAAAAAACAAAAATGATATTTTTGTTTTCACAAAAAAATGTTAATCAAAAGGCGATTTTTATAAAAGATTTCAAATATAAAAGCAGATTACTTTTTTTTATCTAATCAAAAACTAGAAAATCATAAAAAAATGATCAGTTCTTAAGTTTTTTGATATTGCTCAATGATAACAGTCCCTGATACAAATACCTTGTCAATAAGATGAAAAAATGAGTGGAATAAAAAGTCAAGTCAAAGCGAGCAAAGGTTGCCCTTTTTTAAAACCTAATCAATACATTTTTGTAGCACTTTCTGAGATTGAAATTTTTATCCAGAAATACCCAACAATTTAAATGAAAACTTTAAATGACGATCGAAATCGGCCAATATATTTAAAGAAATTTTCTTGCTCAAGAACTCTGATGTAAAAGCTTTCATTTCATAGACTTAACATTTTAATTTGAGTGCAATTATAATAAATGAATAAATAATACATTTAAAGGATTTAGTCAAACTATTAAGGGGACATATAGGTTACAAATTTTAAAAAAGCAATTTTCGGGAACTTTTTTTTCATAGAAGGAAAAAGATAATTTTTTCAAATTTTATTATTTATATTTATTATAAAAAAATAAATAACTGGCCATTTCAGCCCTTGAAAGGACTTTGACCTAGCTTCTTATGATCAAAGATGCAAACATTTTTTTTCAGAATTCTTGAAGCAGTTTTTCACATTATATAATTTTTTTAAAAAAAATGTCTAAAAAATTGACGGTGTGCAGAATATCACCAGTCTGGAACATCTGAGGAAAAAATAAAAAAAAACAAATTAATCATTGTTTAAGTGGCCACTGCCTGAACTAGGATAATTTTTATCCGAAGAAAAAAATATGGCGGCCATTTGAAAAAAATCGATTTTCGAGGTTACAAAATCGGTCTCCATTTTTTTTTTTTCTTGGGCGGATTAAAATTATCCTAGTTCAGGCGGTGGCCGCTTAAACAAGGATTAATTTGTTTTTTTTTTATTTTTTCCTCAGATGTTCCAGACTGGTGATATCCTACAAACGATATCTTTTTTCCTTCTATGAAAAAAAATTCCCGAAAAAAATTTTAATTTTTTAAAATTTGTAACCTATATGTCCCCTTAAAAAATATCCCTTTTAACTCTTAAACTGCTTAAATTGCTCTGATGGCAAAAAGGGCACAATTTTTAAATCTGCGTTCGAAATTCATTTATTTTGATTACTTTTCATCCTGGTGCTTAGAGCATTTGAAATATAAAAATTGGGTAATTTTTAAATTTTTGTTTTCAAAATGGCTCCAAAAACAGGTATAAGGTTTAACTAGCTGATTATAAGTAATCTTATAGTTTCAAGTATTATCGTTTAGATGAATAAAAACAATTTTCAGTTATGTGTGGTAAAAGCTGAGAAATCGTTGCCAAACGCGTTAGATTCGAAAAATTAGGTCCAAATTGCGAAAAGCCTTAAAGGCCAAACTAAAAAAAAAAAAAATAAATTCAAAACATACGTAATTACACTGTACGACACCAAAAAATAACTGAAAAAACTTCAATGGTTTCTGATAGCCATTAGCCATAAAACATGTGATCCAAAGGATTTTTCTGAGTTAGCTGAAATATCCGATTTTTTCAGGGTCACATTTTACAATATGGTGCCGTAGTTAATTTCCTTTAACTCCTAAACTAAGTAAAATTTTAATTCAAAACCTTCAGAAAAATTCTTGCAAATTTAGTGTCCTTTAAAATTGATTCATTATTGTCCCCTAATATTCACACATAGAAGTATAAGAAGGCGATTTTTTTAAAATAAATTTTTTAATAATCCAGTTGGTGATGGAGAAAATGTATTTTAAAAGACATTGATACCCCTAAATTTCCTTAAGCTGAAGAAAACTTTAGCAGATTTGAACTGAAAATTCTAGACTTTCTTTATTTATTGCTGCTATTGGGAGAGGAGTTAACATTTAGGAGGAAGGTTTCAATGGAAATTTTTGATAGAAGGGCAGGTTTCTTTATATTATGATGTTGCGCGAAGTTATTGATAAGATGATGAAAATTTTGTTTGTGGAATTAATAAAAATGATACCGCCAATAGTTTCCGAGATATACTATTTTGTTTTAATTTTATGAGTTTTTTGACCCCCCTGTCTGAATATTATGTTTCCCAATTTTAGAGGTCATTGAATTAGCAAGAATTTACTTACTGAAGGTCTTTAATCAGAATTTTACTAAGTTTAAGAGTTAAAGGAAATTAACACGGTCCCATAGTATAAAATGTAACCTTGAAAAAATTGGATATTTGATTGGCTATCAGAACCATTGAAATTTTTACAGCTATTTCAAATCTTATATATACGCAAACATCGAATGTTGTCGTACACTTTTTCAATATTTATTTTAGAATAAGGACAATGAAACGTACATCATTCGAAAGGTACTGCGGCATAGATGTGCCGAATTATGTTAGATTTTAAATTGATGACCTTTGACCCGAAATATTAACGTTGAAAGTTAATATTAATTTTAGTTAGGGATCTTAGAACTGGGAAGAGGTAGAATGAAGAATGTGGTATCAGATGAATGGTCTGGCAGCCCAATATGATTGAATATAAGATTGGTGACCTTTGACCTCAAATATGAGCTGAAAAAGAGCATTTGTTAAATAAAAGCTAAACAATAAGAGATGGGAAAAACATGATATAACAGAGAAATTTAGACATTCATAAGATGTGCAAAAAAAAATTTAATATTTTTCACCATCGTTTACGGTTACCCTGCAATAAGCACTTTTTCATGTAACAAGTGTCAATATATATTGTGATGGTAAAATTGCTTACAAATAGTAAATTTTGAAAAATTTCCGTTATTTTGACATCAAAATCATTGTGATATCTCGAAAACTATAGATGTTTTCAGTACAACGTTTTTTGTATGAAAATTCGTTGGTTGAGAAAAATAACGGTATGCGAAAACTTTTTTGCTAATATTTTCCACGAATAGTATGTTAAAAAAATGTCCCGTTATTATGACATTAAAAGTATTGCGATATTTCGAAATCTGTAGATTTTTTCCATGCAATGCATTTCTTAAAGCAATGTCAATACCTCAGAATGAGAAAAAAACAATTGATATTTAAAATTTTGATTTTGCAAGCAAATATCTCAGCCATTCTTCAATCGATTTTCCCTAAATTTTCTTTGTCTGAAAGTTTAATTAAATGACTTTTGAGAAATAAGAAAAGATTTACCGTTATCTCACTAATTCAATTTCTTATGTTGTTTTCAAAAAACTCTAAAATATTCAATTTTTGCTTAAAAATTAGACCAGACATTCTTTTTTTGTAAATTTATTTTTGTTTTTCTATTTTCTTCTCTCACACTCTTTCATATACGGTATCATTTATTTGCAAAAATTGCTTCATTTTGACACATAATTTAATTAAGTGTTTCTATCATCGAAAATCATGAGCTACCCCTATGATTTTTTTGATGAAAATTACATTTTTCAAAATATTGTTTTTGTATTTTTTATAAAGTTCTACAGCTAAAAAAATAATTTCTGTGAAAAAATTTTTCAAATATTTCAAACCAATCCAAAGTTATATACACAAATATACGTTTTCAGCCATTTCCTTATCTACTTAATATATTATATATATTATTATTATATCTATATATAAAAAGGCGAAGGTAGAACAATGAAGAACCATTTTCTCCCGTGTCAACTGAATTTGATAATTTTTTTTTAAATCAATAAGAGTAGGGAGAAGGAGTGCACCGGATATCTATAGTGGACGTGGCACATCCCATACAACCCAAATTTGGCATTCGATAAGCTTTAGGTATATCGAACAGGTCACACAGCCTTGAAAATTGGTATTCGGCCTCAAATCACACGTACGTAGAGGGGCGTGGCACTTTTCAGCAGCCCAAATTTGCGGTAAAACTTTCGAACTATAAGTCAAAAATCAATGAAACGAGGAAGGAAATTCCTACTTAGTCGTATTCTTCGACTAAAAAATTTCAGCGAGCTTTAGACAAAGAGGCGTGGCACCATCCATACAATTCAGAGCTTTTATATCGAAAAGCTTTGGAAGTAAATGCCGGAAAGCAATGAAACTCAATATGGAGTTCCCACTTGCTGATATCCTTCTACTTAAAAGTAGAATATGGGAAGTAGGGTACTGGGACGCGTATTGGACAAAGGGGTGTGGCACTGCATTGGAAAATTTTTGATATTACACAGAACATGGAAACTTAGAGTGAAGCATTTTGTGAATTCCTGCTGGTGGCGCGTATGGTGCGGTATGGGTTCAGTTACGTTTGCACATGAGTGAGGAAAGAAAAAAATGTTTTCAATAAAAATAAAAAAAAAATCCATTTTTAAATGGTCGAATTTCGACCAAAGGCAATACTAGTAACCCTTAAATTGTCGCACATTGTTGCATGTATTTTAATGTACAGAATTTTTTTTTTTTCATCATTAAATACAGTTTTTACAAAAAATAATTACAAAGTGTTTTTTAGACGTTCAAATGAAAAAGGCGCTTTAAGATTTATGGCCTCGGTACGCCCCTAATCATAAGAATTATTTTTATTTCCAAGTGCATTTACTAGCACAAATACAGATATTTTTAATAATATAAAAGTATGGCAACTTTTTAAGAAACTTTGCAAACATGTAAATTTTTTATACTATCTACGGTACATTGCAGGACAAAGCGAGTATGTCACAGCACAATTGTCCAATTTATCAGAAAAAAAAAAAAAAAAAAAAAAAAAAAAAAGTTATTGGCCACTCTCTCTCTATACCCCTCTCTACTTCGTCTCGCTTTCTCTGTCTCTCCCTCGTTCTCTCTCCCTCTCCCTCTCTCTCTGCCGACCTTGTCAATTTAGCCTGTTTTCCGTAGATATTGGCATAGCCCGCGTTTAGTTAACTTGCCTTAATATATTTTTTTAAAGTGAGTCAATTTTTTTTGTCTAACCACTAGGTCACCTTTACATACTCCAGAACTGGCAACACAGACATTTGTCTGAATAATTCAACAGAAAGTCGTTTGTATAACCAGCAACAACAACAACAACAACAACAACAACAATAACAAAAAGAAACACAAAAAATTATATAAAGCTTATTTAATAATTTAAACGGAAAAATAAAGTACAAAAAGACTTGCGAAAAACAAACATACACGCGAATATTTGCGAATACAGCAAAAGCTTTATTTTCACCAACTTCCTTCCGTTTGCCGTCATGTAAGTTGTTGGAATTATTTATTTTTTTTTTGTTCTGCATCATGTTTCCACGCTGTAGCCTTGCGCCACTTTTATACATATTGTTATGCTTGCTGGTTGTTGTATTTGTTGTTGGTGGCGTGAAAAGTTGTATTGTTGTAACTTTTGATTTTATTGTTTTTGTTTTGTTTTTTTTTTTTTTTTTTTTTTAAAGTTAAATATTTCGTAAGCTTACAAATCACGCTGTCTGAGTTTGGCCAGTCGTTTGGGTTAATGACCAGAGCGTAGGCAGGGAAACACAACTTTGGCTAATAATAAAGTTTGGCCAGGAAAAACGGCGAACATTCAAATAGTTTTGGCGACTTTTAAGCCGCAGTTTTTTTTTTTTTTTGTGTTGTAGTCAGACTACCAGTAATTCTACAAGTCGTACACTTCATTTAAAATGGTTTTCATTAAAAAAAAAAAAAAAAAAATGGCAGCTAATGCGCGGTTAGCCACCGCTTACAGGGTGTTGCATATTGAAATGTTTGTTTTATTTGCCTTTTCATTGCAATGTAAAACAAAAAAAGCTGCACTGAAGTTCACAGCAACTCACTCAATGAACGGAAGTTGTAAAGCTGCCAGCTTTGGCTGGCACGCGCCCTCTACTTTAACTTGCTCCATTTTATTGTTTTTTTTTAAAATTTTTTTCATGCTTAATCTTTTTTTTTTTCTTTGCGGAATAATTTGTTTCAGTTTAACTTTTTACTGCGGTATGAGTGTGCGTACTTGTGTATATATATGTATGTCTGCGTATTTATATATAAAAACCCTTGCATGTCGGTGCGCTATGTTTTGTTTTGTTTTTTTTTTGTTCGCCGCTCCCGCTGCCTTTGGTTTTTTTTTTTTCTATTTTAACGCTTTTGCGCCTCACAGCCTTAACGTGATGGCAATAATTTATTAAAACTTCTCCGCCACACAAAAAAATAATATTAAATGAAAGTGAAACAAAAACGAAGTAGCGAGTAAATAAAATAAGCCCGCAAACGAAAGCAGCCACAATACATACGAATAATTCACGAAACACGCTTTCGCAAAAATGCTGATTGTGATTCACTGATTGTGACAACTGGGCGCATGAATGCCTCGATGCGGCCATGGTGCGGCATGTGTTAGTTGTGAAAAAAATCTATAATAAAAAATGAGAAACAAGTTTAAAGAGATTAAATTAAACAACTCCGCAACGTATTTATTTGTTTTATTTTGAATTAATTTTTTTTTTTTTTTTTTTTTTTTGTTTTAACCAACAGCTATGGGCAATTTTATAATCGGCTATGGTCACCATTAGATTTAAAGCTTCTATGTTGTTTCTGTATTTGCCTTTTGTCTTCGATTTGTTGTTTCGTTTTGTGTTGCTACATAAGTCTTTGCTCTCAATTCTTGCTCTCAACGCTCCTAGAGCTCTCTCTACCCATAGCTGCTTACGATAGAATGGAGTCAGTCGCGTCGTTATTAACTGTTTAATTTTTTTCTTAGTACACTTTTGCATTGTGGCGTCCGTGGCGTAGTTGGTTAAAGTGCGAGGCCGCTATATCAACGAACCTGGAGACCCGGGTTCGAACCCCAGCAGCGACAGAAAATTATTTGAATTAAAATAATTTTTCTGTACGGCCGCCACCTCTCTGCAGACAATGGCAAACCTCAGAGAGTAATCAAAATGCCATATAAAGCTTCTTGAGAACGAGAACATTCCGTTCATCGCCGTTCGGAGTCGGCGTTAAGCATGTAGGTCCGGTTCTTGGTCAATTGTGTACAAACTTAATAACTCTCACAACACAATTGATCATAACAAGCTAGGTCAAAGTCCTTTCAAGGGCTGAAATGGCCAGTTATTTATTTTTTTTTTTTTTTTATTTTTACACTTTTGAGTTAATTTTGACCAATTTTCGAAACAGTTTTCCACTCTGAAGTTAGTACCCCCAAACCCAGGTTTTGAAGACAGACCTCAACGGCTTTTTCGGGCTTGTTTTTTTTTTTCTTAATGTGAGGGAATAAGAAAAAGTAATTGGTTGACAAGTCAGGACTGAAAGGCGGATGATCCATCAAGTCCACCTTTTGAGTGCTAAAAAAATCGCTTGGTTAAGCTGATGTATGGGAGGTCGCATTGTCATGGTGGTGAATTAAATTCCTTCGGTGAGGAAGGAAAATTTCCTTCTTCTCAATTCTCCCAAGACTTTTGGCAAACAAATGGTTGTATACCATCAAGCATTAACAGTTCTCATTGCTCAAGTGATACAGTTGTGACATGACCGATTTTTCTGAAAAAACTGGCAACCGCTTGCTAGAATGCGCCGCGTCCGCAGACAACTTTTGTCGAGTTTTGCTCAATTTGAAAAACCCAAACAGTGGATTGATGCTTTGTTTCGGGCTCATAGGTATAGATCCATGATTCATCACCTATAGTGATTACGAAGTCGTATTTCAAACCACCCCTGCTGTATTCTTTTCAGCTTTTACTTGCACCAATCGAATCGATCCTTTTATTTTTTAAGCAACCGTCAAGTGATGGGTTATCCAACGGGAATAAACATTCATGACGCCTAAATGCTCATGTAAAATCGCATGTATGCTACCCACTAATGCCCAAGGATTACTTCATTTCAAACTTACTCATGTTTTTCGCCAAAATTCATCTTTTACTGAAGCTCTTAAGCTGGAAGTTCATTCACTGCATTTGTATATGCGTCCGTCTACTCGCTGAACGCAATGGAACAGAAATGTATGAAAGCTTATGAGAGAGAGTTTTTTGCCAACGAGTGCCTACGTGCGTAATGTTGGAAAAATGCAATTAACGCATTAACGCGTAAAGCTGGAAGTTCATTCAATGCATTTGCATATGCGTCCGTCTACACGCTGGCACAATTTACTCAAGAAAATTGCGTTCAAAATGAGTTCAATGATTGCGTCTCACGTTCAGACTTAGCAGGGCTACAAACTTGTAAAATATTTGGTATTTTCTTAATAGGGAATTTTTTATATTATTTACACAAAAATACTTAAAATGTCTTTATTTATTATTAAAAAAATCTTTTAAATCCTAAGTATAAAAAAGTTTTTTTGAGAAATTAGCAATGAAAAAATTATAGACATTTTTAATTTCATGATACAATTACAAGGTAAGCTCATTTTAAAAAGGTTGCTCAATTGAGAAATTTTGACTACAAAGTGCAAACGACAAAAGCAACAACAACAATAAGAAAAACTAAAAATTGAAAACAAAAAACAAAACCAGCTGATTTTGACAACTAACGTACCCCGCTCTCCAATATGAGCCTACCTTATAATTGTATCCCTAAAAGTAAAATATTTTTATTTAAATACGATAAAAATTCCCATTTTCAAATATTTTACAAGTTTGGAGCCATGCTTACTCTGAACGTAAAACGCAATCATTGAACTCTGCCATAATTTTCTTGCGTAAATTACGCCAGCGAGTAGACGGACGCATATGCAAATGCAGTGAATGGACTTCCAGCTTAACGCGTAATTTGCGTTTTTTGATATCTAGTTACTTATAACAAACAGAGAGAAGAAATAAAAGCAACGAGTTTCTTTCAGGGATGGCTATTGTTCAAAAATCTTAAAATTAAAAATTTCTATAATTTTTTATTGGTAATGTATTAAAATAACTTTTTTATACTCAGGACCTTAAGATATTTGTAATTATAAATGAAAACATTTTAAGTATTTTTGTTAAAATACGATAAAAATTCCCCATTAAGAACTTATCAAATATTTTACAAGTTTGGAGCTCTGCTTACTCTGAACGTAAAACGTCATCATTGGTCTCTGCCATAATTTTCTTGCGTAAATTACGCCAGCGAGTAGACGGACGCATATACAAATGCAGCGAATGAACTTCCAGCTTTAGAAAAATCAGCTGGCAACAAATGATACAAAACGAAAAAAACACTGGGTGTTTCGAATAAGTCAATTTATTTGAACGCAGGGTTGCATTTTCAGTTAAATATTCATGAAAAATTAGTTTTTTAACTTGAAATTATTTAGATAAAAATCCCGGGATTCCAGATTGTAAAAAGCGTCCGGGATCACGGGACTGAAAACCTTAGTGGTTATATTATCATATAATTTCTTTCAATTGAATATACGGTTTCCTGTCCCACTATTTTTTTATGTAGTTTTTTAAGCAATTTTCGCTCTCGACAATTTGCAGAGGGATATAAATTGCATAGAAACAATATCAAAAATTAATTATTTACATTGTTTTTTGGTTTTAGATTGGACGTTGCGTTCTGCGGTTGCCTGAGGAGCCTTTTATAAACACAGATTTATTTTTATTTCATGTGGCCGAAAGTGACACAATAGTCACATTAAAAGTCACAGAGTATTAATTTCATGCAACATTTTTTCTATATTGTTTCATTTTTACTGCATTACTTAAGTGGTTGCCCTAATGTTGTCATGGCTCTAAAATGTTTATTTTTTTTTTTCGTTATGAGGTCAAACACTCAATCTGCGGTGTCGTAACAAAAATGTGCCGTAGCACTTCTACTCAACGAGTAATAGTTCCATGCAACAATATTGCATTTTTGTTGCATAAAAGATCAACAAAAAGATGAGGCAAGGATGTGGACAGAAATTAGGACTGGAAATAAGATAAGAACTAGGATAAAGATTTGGACAGAGATTAGGGCATGTAATTGGATAAGGATTATGACAATAATTCAGACAAGGATTGGGAAAAGGACTATGACAGCGATTGATAAAAGGATAAGGACAACGATTTAGGCACACCTAAAACAATATCTAGGACAATATTGAAAAAATGATAGGAACAAGAAAGGGGGCTTTCTATTCTAAAGCGAACAGAAGAAGGCTTTGGAAACACTGAGGAAACGATTTTGGATAAAGATAAGGAAAATAAGTGGGACAAGTATTAGGAAAGGAATTTGAAAAAGGATAAAATCAGGAACTTGGATATGGATTAAAACAAGAGTTTGGGCACGAAGAAGGACAATTTTTAAGACATAACATATTTCGGACTAAATATAAAGACCGAATTTCTTTTATTTTGAAAAAAGGATGTTTGTCTCTTTTTTTTTTTTTCTTCCAATTTTTGCTAAAGTACTACTTGAGACACATAGAAAAATAAGAAATATTCCGTGAAATAAGAAGAAAAAACCAGGTTCCGAAAAACTATTCTTTTGCAAGACCCAACCTTGCCTGAGTCATTTTTGAGCACTCAAAATATTGAATTAATCCTAATGACTTCTTTTTATTCCCACACAAGAACTAACTCCGTGGACAACAATTTTCGACACCAGAAGAAGTTGTTAATTCTCCCACCCACCTCCAAAAACATTGTTTTTGGCACATAGGTGTCTCAAGCGAAATGGGATATATATTATGACAAATGGTTCGAACTCATGCAAAAATAAATAAATTATAAAGGAGACAATAAACAAAAAAATTTGATCTTTATATTTATTCCCGAATGTATATGTATTAAACTACTTATGAAAATAAGGATAATGATGAGGACAAGTTTGGGAAAAGATAGGGACAGGAAGAAGGGGAAGGATATAGATACGCAGATACGTCAAAACTACGAACGTGTAGTTTACAACTACAGCCAACTTTTTTTATACCAACTTAAGATTTTTTTGTGAATTTATTTATCTACAAATAAAGGCAGATTAGGTCTTTTAGACATGTTAATCTGGCAAATGAACCTGAGTTTGATTCACTGAGTAGCCTATATATATTGACAAACCCTTATCATTAAATTCATAATTTCAATATAAAATATTATTCTTAACCAAGAATTAAAATCCACTTATTTTCAGATAAGTTCCTTTTGCATAAAATGCAAATAGAAAGAACTAAAACTCTTTTAACAATTAAGTTAAAATTTATCTTTTTAACCTTGTATGTTTAAATTACAAGCTCTAATTTTATTTGCTTACTTTCAAAATTCAAAACAAAATCAAAGCAAATTTTTAAAGTTATGTATGAATAAAAATTAAATAAATTTTATCCAAAATATTCAACCATCTAAATGTCTAGCCGACTGTGTAACTGTCTCTACTATTTCGCTTAACCATCAGTTTGAGTTTAACCAAAATCCAACACAACAAAACTTCCATCATTACTTCAATTTAAAAATGCAAATCCAGCTCAGAGTTTTGCTCTGACGCAGCCTCTGAACTTCATCTGCATTCTCCAATCTTCATGGTATGTATACAAATAGAAAAAAAAAAGGTACAATCCTGTATAGCTGTTGGTGAAGTTAACCAGTTTTTTTTCAGTTTTGGATTCTTTAATATTTTCGCTTTTTTGCTACACGAAAGTAGTAGAAAAAGTACTATGTAGTAGTTTTAGCAATAGTTGAACTGTGTCTTGTTATTGTTTGTGTAGTTGTATGGAGATGTAGTTGTAGTTTTAGTTGTAGTTGTAGTTGTAGTTATAGTTGTAATGGAGTTGTTTCCAGCATTTCCCTGCGCTCATTAACAAAATGACCAGGCTGCATATTAAATGCATCAAAACGGAATGCAAAACCAGAGTATTTTTCAAATTTCGGTTGAATCCGGAATTTTTATGGTTTTTTTTTTATTTTGTGCTCCTTATGCCGGTGCCCGCAAAACTTATAGAATTGTGTAGAAACACACCTTAAATTGGGTTCATAAACTGTGGATGACGAGGGCGATGGTGGTTGAACTTGTAGTGGTGGTTACTCGAGGAAGAACGGCTGTCGAGTGGATCCAATGAAGAGTGGTTGGGTCGGTTGGCTGCTTGCTTTGTTGTCTGGTAATCGTGATGGCTGCCAGTTACTTTTGGGACTTTGGTGTTAGCTGTGAGAGAGTGAGATACGAATAGCCGACGTTCATGCGAGAAAGAAATGCAGCAACGAGTTATTAGGACTAATAACTAAACAACAACCAGAGCAACAAACATTCATGCAAAGCTACTGAGAATTACATTTGTTGCTTGCGTTATCGTTGTGGTGTTTGCTGTTTTTGTGCTTACTCTTTTGTTATTTCATTTTTAATGTAGTTGTTACCACAAATTGTTTGCGATCTCCTGCATAACCTGTAATAATGATGGAAACCAGAAAACAAAATTAAATTCATGGCGAAGAGCGGCTAAAAAAATTTAAAAAAAGCAGTTGGAGAACAATGCATATGTGCAGGGAAGTTAAGGGGTATAGAGAGGAAGAGAGAGAAGAGAGAGAGAGAGCGGGAGGCAGATGCAGGGAAGCTTAACATAGATTTGAAATTAGAAACAGGTGATGTATTATATTCAGGTATGGGCACCACTGCATTTAAAGCTTCTGTGTTATTTCTGTGTTTGTTTTTTGTTTTTGATTTCTTGTTGCGTTTTGTATTGCTACATGAGCCTTTGCTCTCAATTCTTACTCTCTACGCTCCCAGAGCGCTCTCTGCCCATAGCTGATTATATTCGACTATGGTCACCACTACATATAAAGCTTCTATGTTTTTTCTGTGTTTGTTTTTTGTCTTTGATTTGTTGTTGCGTTTTGTGTCGCTACATAAGCCTTTGCTCTCAATTCTTACTCTCTACGCTCCCAGAGCGCTCTCTGCCCATAGCTGATTATATTGCACTCGACTTTAATGAGCAATACCATAAAAATTTGCTTAATTATAGAGTTTAAGAGTTCTGTCCATGGTAGAATGAACAAGATAGATGCAGGGCTGCATGTGCTCCCTTTTTGTCAATCATAATTACATACTTACTTATCTGACGCTTACAACCGTTGGTCGGTTTAAGCCTCGTATAAGAAATTGCGGCAGTCATTTCTGTTTTGCGCTTGCTGGCGCCTGTTGGATACACCAAGTGTAGTCAGGCTATCCAACACTTGATACTTCCAACAAAGATGTGGGCGTCCTCTTCTGGGTTAACCACCACCGGACACTGAATCGAATAAATTTTTTCGCTGGAGCGTCGATTTCCATTCGCTCGATTTTACTGCGCTTAACTATGACGATGTCGGCCTACAGCTCATACGGCTCGTGGTTCCATCGAATTCGGTACTCGCCCTTGACGCAGATTGACCGAAGAATTCCTTACGAAGGATCTTTCTCTCGAAGGCTCCCAAAGTCTTTTCATCAGAACTGCTCAATGTCCAGATTTGTGCTGCATATAATAGGATGGGCATGATTAGTGACTTATAGAGCGTGAGTTTTGTGCGTCGAGAGAGGGCTCTGCTTCTCAATAGTCTACTTAGCCCAAAGTAACACCTGTTGGCAAGAGTTATCCTTCGTTTTATCTCAATACTGACATCGTTGAAAGAGTTAATACTGGATCCCAGGTAAACGAAGTCCTTAACAACCTCGAAGGAGATGTTGTCAACAGTGACGTGGTTTCCAAGACGCTGGGACTGTTTATGTGTTGTGTTGACACTAGGTATTTCGTCTTATCTACGTTCACTGCAAGACCCATTCGCGTCGACTCTTTCGCTAATCTGGAGAATGCTGCTATTATGCTACTTTTTATCTTATTGCTGCTATTTTGTTTTTATCTTGAGCTTACATTTGTCAAATACACATTTTATTTACACATATAATGATGGAGAAAATACTCATTTTTACTAATGCGAAAAAAATTTAATGTATTAACATATAATTCTAAAAGATTAATTTTTTAACTCATTTCTGAACAAAAAAAAGGTTCGTTTTCGAAAGTCAATTCAGGTCGGCGATAGATACAAAAAAGGTTAATTTAATTTTAAAAAAAGGTTCGTTTCTGAGAGGTATTTTCGTCCGGCGATTGATTCAAAAGGATTCATTCCCGAGTGCTGCAAAATAACTTTTCTATGGTTCTTTTTTTAACTCATTTCCGAACAAACAGTCATTTTAGTCCGACGAATCATACAGGGTTCTCCAATAAGAGGTGTTATTTGGTATTCAAAGAAAAAGGCCATTTTTTGAGATAAATGATCGGATGTTTATTTCATAATAATGAGGAAGGTATGCCGTTAATAATGAAAACAACATCAGCCAAATGGCCACCACGACCACGCTTACAGGACAATATCCTTTTCATGAAATTTTCCATAACCAAATCGCAAAGTGGCTGCCCTATGTCCTCGATAGCCTCACGAATTCCATCTTTGAGGTCTCAATCGATACTGGGCTGTTGGCGTAGACCTTATCTTTCACGTGACCCCAAAGAAAGAAGTCGCAAGGTGTTAAATCACAAGATCTCGGTGGCCAATTGTGATCACCGCTTCGAGAGATAACACGGTCCGGAAACTTTTCCCGTAAAAGATCAATGGTTTCGTTGCTTGTGTGGCACGTAGCGCCGTCTGGTTGAAAGTAAACGTTGTCCAGATCAATACCATCCAACTCCGATCATAAAAAATCATTAATCATCTCTCGATAGCGCAATCCATTCACCGTAACTGCTGATCCAACCTCATTTTCAAAAAAGTAAGGTCCAATTACCCCGCCGGACCATAAACCGCACAAAACAGTCACACGTTGAGGATGGAGAGGCTTCTCAACAATAACTCTTGGGGTTTCCGAGCCCCAGATGCGACAATTTTGCTTGTTGACGTAGCCACCGAGGTGGAAATGGGCCTCATCAGTCAAGATGATTTTTCGATGGAATTGGAAAAAAATTAGAATTAGAATTAGAATTGGAATGTGTTGTTGAAGCGTGTATCGTTCCATTTTTAGTAATCGAAGTCGGCTTTGTAATCGATAAAAAGATGGTGTGTGTTGATTTTTTCTCTAGAGTCTTCTCCAAGATTTGTCGTAGCGTAAATATCTGGTCTATGGTGGATTTACCAGGTCTGAAGCCACACTGATAACGTCCAATCAGCTGGTTTACGATGGAATTCAGTCTTTCACATAATATGCTTGACAGGGCCTTATATGCGATATTAAGAAGGCTGGGATACCACGGTAGTTAGCGCAAATTGTGTGATCGTCTTTTTTGTGTATTGGGCAGAGCACACTGAGGTTCCAATCATTTTATACATAGGAGCTCATGAATGCATTTAAATAGAGCTTCGCATCCATTCTTGAAGAGCTCAAGAATTTAAATGAAGCCGAGCTATAGCTTTCCAGACTTCACTATGGTCGGGCAGCGGTACTTCAACGTTGTCATGATACAATTATACAAGGTAGGAGTGACAGTTTTTTCGTCTTGCAACAAATGTCAAAAATAGTAAAAATTAGAGAACGAAGAAAGTAAAATAACCGGCAAATGACAGAGTGAGAGTGTCTTGTCACTCCTACAGTTGTCACTCCTACAGTTGTCATTCCTACCTTGTATAATTGTATCATGAACGCTGTCATCCAAAATTGTGGTTTCCGGGATATTATCTCTATTTGCGGGATTGTTGTCATCTTCGCCATTAAAAAGCCTTGAGAAGTGTTCCCTACACATCATCAGTGTAGACTGGATATCTGTCACTAAATTCCCGTTTTTATCCTTGCAGCACCAGAGACTATATATTCTATAGACTTTGCATCAGAAACACTCGAGAGATTCCACTCAGAGATTCGGATGTCAAGATGGGCACGGCGAAAAAACGGTGGCCAGGCGAACTAAAGCGCATGGCGTCGAGAAAGTTATGTTGGTAGGGTTCGTTTATAGACTCTAGAACTACAAAACTTTATCGAGAAGCCATGTTTATTTTATTTTTTTCGTCGAAATACTACGCTTGTTTGTTTACATTTTTTTTGCATGCTTTTTGTTGTTGTTCAACTGTCTCACGTTTGCAGGATTTTCTTTACTGCTTTGGCTGCATTTCATTCATAGATTGATCGCCAGAAAAGTTATATTTTTGCAATTTTTCTATTTCAATGGAGCTATAGAAAAATCGTAATTTTGTAACTTTTTAAATACTGATTGGATTGAAATGCACCCAAAGACAAAATTGTAGGTAATTTTATCACCTTTAAAACGGCATCAAAAATTATTTTCTAACTATATTTATACATGTTTTTTAAAAAAACTTTTTTGCATGGTTTTTCAGTTGTACAGAATTTTCTTAGCTGCTTTGGATGTATTTCATTGATCGTTAGAAAAGTTATATTTATGCGATTTTGTCTACTTATCTGAAATGAATAAGCTATGGAAAAATCGCTGTAACTTTTTTAATACTGCTTGGATTGAAATGCACCCAAGGACAAAATTATAGATTATTTCATCACCTATAAAATCACATCAACAAATTATTTTTTTACTATTCATTGAACGTCAGAAAAGTTATACTTACTCAATTTTGTACTTATATCTCAAATTATGAAGCTAAAGAAAAAACGCTGTAACTTTTTTAATTCTAATTGAGTTACTACCCAAGGCATCTAAAATTATTTTTTTACTAAATTAACTATTTTTATTTCAATATTTCAATTATTTTTATTATATTGTATCTATCTACCTATGTATTTATATCCACCCGGCAGCTACCTAAATTACAAGCATTATTCATATTGGTCTAGTTGCCACGCAGAACAATCGCCAGTTAGACCACTAGCTAGACTCGTATTTCAATATTTTATTACTTACTTTAACAATTTCTTGTTTTATTATTTTTATATTTATTTAATTCTGTTTTCATACTTTCAAGATATAAAATTTTGAATATATAAAAACGAAAACAAAAAACATATAAAAACGCTGAAAATAATAAAAAATTTAATTAAAAATTTCTAACTATTTCTTCCATTTGTTAATACTTTCAACAGTTTAAAAATCTTAAAAATATGAAACAAAATTAAAAAAAAAATCAAATAATAACTACAATTTAACAAAAATTGTAAAATTAATTAATAGAAAATTTAAATTTGAAAATTAATGTTTTTATAAAAATTAAACAAATCATTGTATATTTAGCAAGAAATAAGATAGTGTAAAAATAAAATGAAAAGTACAGCTTTTGCAGAATATAAAGGCATCAATGTTCAATAAGTAATCAATAAATCAAATCAAATAAAATAAAATACATGCATTTTTTAATTTTCAGTTTTATATTTAATTTTTACTTATATTAATCTGTGCATATTTATCTCATATATCATTTATATTTTTTTATTTCGACTTTTGGCACTCTTTAATCTTTAAATTTAATTTTCTTGCTTTATTTGAACACTTCAATTTTATTAAATTTTCTTTTAGTCTTTACAAAATGATATTTTTTAATTTATTATTTGTGTTGTATATGAACTGTTTCATTTTTTAACAAATTTTTCGTAATTTGTGTTTTATTTAAAACTTATTTTTAATGTTGTTTGTTTTATAAATTAGCTTTTAGTTTATTTATAAAACAATAATAAAAATACACTCTGCTTTCGATTTTATATTTTTTTATTTTATTTTATTTTGCTATCTTTTATTGTTTCCACACTTAAATTTATTTTACAAGTAATTTTTTTATTTGAAATACCTTAAAAAAGATCCATTTTGATTTTTTTTTTCATTACAAAATATTTTATAGAAAATTCAGTCTTAAAATTTATAAAAACTTAATGGATCTTAAGGCTATAATTTAAACATATTTTTTTCTTGTTCGTTATAGTGTAAATAAACTATAATTGTGAATTTATAGTTTATTGACAATAACGAATAAGTATATATATATATATGTATATAATTTATTTATTTTATTTAAATATTTAATTTATTTTAATATTTTTATTGCATATTTTAGTGGAAACAAGGCAATTACAGCAGCAACAATACAATGTAGTTGTTCTAGCTGGCGTTTGTCCTGCGTGGCAACAAGGCCAATATATTATGAAATAAATTATATTTATTATATTGGTTCAGAAAGGGTTGATTTAGATATATAGATATATTAAGTTAAGATAAGTTAAAAAAATAAATTAATTAATAAAAAATTAATAAATTTAGCAAAAAAATTATTTTTGATGTCATTTTAAAGGTGGTAAAATTATCTACAATTTTATCCTTGGGTACATTTCAATTCAAACTGAATTAAAAAAGTTACAGCGATTTTCCTATAGCTTCATCGAGATATACAAAATCGCAAAAATATAAAATTTCTGACGTTCGCCAAATATTAAGCTAAAAATCCTAGCGAAACAAAAACCTGCAGAAAAACAAAGAAAGAAGAGCAACAACAAAAAGCATGCAAAAAAAATGTAAACAAACAAGCGTAGTATTTTGACGAAAAAAATAAAATAAACATGGCTTCTCGATAAAGTTTTGTAGTTCTAGAGTCTATAAACGAACCCTACCAACATAACTTTCTCGACGCCATGCGCTTTAGTTCGCCTGGCCACCGTTTTTTCGCCGTGCCCATCTTGACATCCGAATCTCTGAGTGGAATCTCTCGAGTGTTTCTGATGCAAAGTCTATAGAATATATAGTCTCTGCTAAAAACTCAAACTAAACTCTCTGTGTAGACATGGCATAAAGCCTGGTTGGTTTTGTTGACAGCAGAGCGAATCAGCTGATTTGAATATTGTTTTTGCCTGTTTTGCCGGCAAAAACAAAATCAAGTCGGTTTCATAACACAATTTCGAATCGATATCGATCCAATTCCGATTCTGTGACAAATTCTGTGTCGGTTTCCAAAACGCCCCTGAATATGTTGACTTTCGAGAATTCTGGGATAAATTAAATTTGAAAAATTTTTAAGCGGTACTCAAGACAAGAAAAAATATGCAGTTTTACACAAGTTGATGGCTTTGGGAATTATTGATTAGCCAATAAACGCTTCATTCTGTATCACGAAAAAGCACACCAACTAAGTATTGATGATCGTTTCTTTATAGATACTCGCTCGTACCTTGTTTCGTGATACTGAATAATATGGTAAATTGTATTCATTATTTGTTCGCTCTTAAATTTTCATGTGGACATTTCTGTAACGATTTTTTAGATTTGAATTGAATTAACAATTTTGATAAAAATAAGTTAAAGGATATGCGATATATTACTTATTTTATTCTTATCCTTACATATTTACAAATTGGAGTGAAAAAGCTTTGATTTTTCACTCCAATTTCCACATAATTGGAGACCTCTTTCAATGTATGCAGCTTTGTTTAAATTTTATAATTAAATTGACAATAATTAATATGTACAAATAAACACAAAACTATTTTGACACCAGTTAAACAATTAATTAATATCATGTTGCACTCAATGTTTTGAGCAATGAAATGTTTTCAAATGTTCTAATTAAGTCAAATCAAATTTGTTGAATATTTTATTTAATTTCACTTAATTGTTTCAGAAGAAAACTTGCCAGTGACATAAAAGCCATACTTTTTGTTAGAATAATTCCTATGCTGCTACTCTGTTCATATTTTAAAACAATGTCAATTTTTTTTTAATATTCAACTTCTTAATGCATTTAATTCAATTGAATGCTTGCTATTCAAATCAACAATTTTCTTCACAATGATGATGATGATGATGATGATGATGAAGATGATGATGATGATGATGATGATGATGATGATGATGATGATGATGATGATGATGATGATGAATACAATAAAAATACCCATGATGATGATGATGATGTGAATGTACAACTGTCGCAATGACTGGATGCTGCTTTGTGTTTGTGCAAATAAAAGCAACAACAACAACAAGAACTGTGCAACTAATGGAGAATCATCGAAATTTGCTGCATTTCGAAACAACTGCAACGACAAGAAGGACATCAACTGCTGATAAACTTTGGATAAATGAACAGAACACACACAAGAATCCATGCCATGCCATTTCATGATGGTTATTTTGTTTTTTTTTTTTTTTTGTTTTTTCTTCTATTTGTTTTTGTAGTTTTTGGCTCGCATTTGCAATTATTGCAAATTGTGCGATTGAATATCTTTGATTTTTGGCATTCCTGCAGAAGAGCAGGACAATTCTTCTGTTGGCTAAAGAGAAAAACTATTAAGTACCATAGCCAGCCATTCTTATTATTGTTGTTGTTTTTGTAGCTGTCGCACATAATGAGTCCGTCCAGTGCACAACTGCAGCAAAGCGAAATCAATCGGAAATTTTGCGCAAATTCAAATTAAAATCTATAGAAGTGCACAGAATATGAAAAAATGAAAAATAAATGATATTTGACGTTTAATAGTTTTTTAAATGACGTTAAAAGTTTTAATATTTTTTTGTAATTCTTTTTAAATGCACATAAATTCTATTGATTTGCTTATTAAATGACATTGATTTGCGAGCACAATATATATGAAATGCATTTATTTAAAAATAGTTATTTTTAAAAATTTCAAAATTATGAAAAAATTTACAATGCTTGAGTGAATTTAAAGCAACTTAATTTAGATGGCGATATTAATTTACTAGATTAGTGGTTTTTAAAATTTAACTTACTAAAGAGGATTTGATTTACTTCTCATGATTGTTATTTTTAAAATCTGTCAAAGAAGCAACTTCGTGCTTATCGTAAATATTTGATTTTATATAAAACACTTTTACTCGTATAGTCGGTAATCAATAAAAATTAACAAGATTTAAAATTCGATTTTTTCGATACCTTCGTTTAAGCAAGGCGCAAGAATTTACTTATTTTACAAATATCTTAAATTTAAAAGTAGATACTTAAATTTAATTAAAACTATCGGAATGTTGAAACACACAAACACACTCTCACACAAACACATTTCTTAATGTGTCTGCATGGATAGTGCAGACAGTTGGCAAATATTTGGTAGCCAGAACGAACGAACAAACAAAGCAAATTGAAAATGTCATCGTGCTGACATTCATACATTATGTGAACCTTCTTCACGATTTTCATATGCCCAGAATTTGTGAAATTCAATTAGAATGGAAACAACGGTCTCTGCTTGGCCACTGCAATGAAAAGAAAAGAAAATCTAATAAGCAAAGAGCAGATAACGAGCCAGAATGACAGTTTCTGACCAGTCGACCGTCACACTCGTTTACCAATTAATTAAGTCCTGCAGCGTTATCTTGTATGGATCTTTCGATTTGACCATGTCAAATATTTCATCCTTGAGATCTTCAAAATTCACTGCCTCCGCGTTGACAGCATGTATTTGTTCTTGTATGCCTTTAAAGAAATAGTGTAGCGTTTGCACTGTCAGATAGCCTTTGTGCTGTACATCGAGTATGCGAAAGAGATAATGCAGCGACTGTGGCTCATGACGATTGTCTAAGGCCAAGACAAAGTCTAGAAACGTCTTGTAATCCATTTCCCCATCATATGTGCGGCATTCATCAAATACGCGATCTAAAAACACTGAAGTCAATGTGCCCGAGCCATAGCCAGCCAGTTCCTGCTTGCTTAACATGCCATTGTGATCCTTGTCCAAATTCAAATAGTTGCCGTAGACAGTCAATACGGATGGCATCGAGAACCAGTTAAGCTCCAGTGTCTCTTTGGTAGCTTCTTCATCGCGCAGCTCTAGTAGCTCAGTGAGTAGCCCGGAGGCGAGTATATCGCGTATTCGTATGCGTCCCGTGTGCAGCGGATCGAGGAAAAAGAAAAACTTTTTCACCACCGTGCAGACGTAGAAAGACTGAAAGGAGGGTTGAACGCAGCCGCTTATTTGCGATAGCGTTGGTATAATGTCGATGATGTAGTTTTCCATATCAATTTCACGCAAGTAGCCCTGACCTACATCGTCGTAGAAGGATAAGCCGATGCGTCCCTGGGTTAGCCAAACCTTGCGCATTGTATAGTTGAAGATAGAGATAATCTCTATCTTGCCTGCAAACGTTGAAAATTGCTAAAAACTGCATTTATGCCATTGTACTGGTTTAATTAATACTGACCTGGATAGCCGGAGGTGCACTGCAGCTTGGCGAACAGTTTGGCTGTAAGGTAGCGTCTACACTTGGCACTGACCGCCTCCACTACTTTGAGGTAGTCATCGTAGCCTATTAACTGCTGTCCCATAGGCGTCACTTGTGTGCAGTGTCGTTCCAGCACCACCCACAGCACGTTCAGCTCATCGTTGTCGAGCAGCTCTTGTGAGCGTTTCTGCAGAAACAATGAATGTGCCTCCTTGCGAAGATTCTGGCGCAGGTTGTCGGTAGGTGCAGGTGGTGCATGAAAGAACTTGGGTATCGTAGCAAAGGTGGGATGGCTAGCTGGCGACGGCTTAAGTGGTGCAGCTTTTTGGAAAATTTCCAACTCTTCATCAGTTGGTTTGGCAGTAGCCACTTCAAGATTCTCAAATTCCTTTATAATGTCCGGGTCAAGCTCCATGGATTAAAGTACTTACGTTAAACTCTTTTTCAATATTTCTTCCGCTAAACCGCAGGAATTCTCTAAATAGCAGAAAAATTTATTTTTATCAACTGTCAACTTGATGTCAAAATTATTTTTTTTAGATCATAAAATAGAGAGAGCGATCGAAATTTTTTGAGAGTAAAAGTGCTGCCAAGTTGTGTTAATCAGATATACTACAAAGTTAGTGCCTACTTTCAGGCTTAAAATTTACAACATGTCACATTCACAATGAATCTGTAACAAGATGAGCTCGCAATTTAAATTTTAATAATTTTATTTAACCAACTAATTTTAACTAATTTATCAATTAATTGAATTGAATTGGTATGGAACTAATTTAAGATTCATTCTCATTTAAAAATGTCTTTAAGGGGTATTATATACCCAGAAGCTGAAAAGAAAGTCATATATGTGAACTTTTTTTAAAAAA
Source organism: Pherbina coryleti (assembly GCA_943735915.1). Classification (NCBI taxonomy): domain Eukaryota; kingdom Metazoa; phylum Arthropoda; class Insecta; order Diptera; family Sciomyzidae; genus Pherbina; species Pherbina coryleti. Next base: position 57,160,163 of record OX030949.1, on the reverse strand, counting down.
CCTAAGGGATATTTTTAAATGGGGGTTTTTATACCTTAAAATATACACATTTAAGTGTAGTTTTAGTTTTTATTATTAAAAAAAAAATTATATTAAGGTTGATACAGCATTTTTTATAGAGTGCTATGAAAAAAAGGTGAAAAGCGGTGACCAAGTTTTCTCTTCCTAAATTCATCTGAAACAAAAAACGATAAAGATTAATAAAGTAGATACTTAAAACTCGTACTTGTCATAGCCGATTTTAAAAATATTGATTTTTCACAAAATGGCGGACTTCCGAACGTAAAGTAACTATTTTCGACCAAAAATTCGTTATTATTTTGCCTATAGCTAATGAACAAAGCTACGAAAAAAAATGCTATGACAAGTACGAGATTATTATGAATAAAATAAGCCTGCAAAAAAATCAAAACGGCCGGTTCACTGAGTTTCGAGAAATTTTGGTCACCAACTTTGAAAACATGGTTTCGAGAAAAACGCGTTTGAAAATAAGGGCCTGCATGGCGCGCTATCGAAGGCGGTTCACTCACTAGGCTATAACTGTGTTATTTTTTGAGATATCGACTTGAACCACATATTTTTGAGACTTAAAACTTTAAGAAAATGCAAAAAAAAAAATTAAAAAAATTTCTGGGTTTATGATCCCTTAACCCTAGTGTCTGCACTTACTTCAAACACCATATTGTCAACACTTGGCTACGATTGTACCCACATACATTTTATATAGAAAAAGTACTGAAAATTTGTTTTGTATTCTATTTTATTTATGTTTAAGAATTTAAAAAGAATTATTTTCATTTAAATAAATTTTATTAATTGTTTTAAGCAATTTCTTTAAGTTTAGAAATAAGTATGTAAGTATTTAAAAAAAAAACTCAAATAACTACTGCTGCTGGTTTTGTTCTGCAATACAATTCACGCATTCATAATAGTGGTGACTATGCTGAGCACATACAGTTTCCTTGCACTTGGCGCAAGTTTGTCGTGTCTTGCGTTTGATCTTGGGCCCAGCACATTTTGCAAGTTCCCTTAACAGCTTGTGGTCCACGAATCGCTGTGGTGGTTGGCACTATACTAGTTGACTAAAATAAGAAAAGGATATTATAAATGTGTCAGGATTGAAAACATTTTTTACCTTAAGTGGAAATCCAAAGAATGACTCTAAGGCCGATCGGGTGCTGAATTGGCGTGTAACGTGGGAACTATTAGCTCTTTCAAGCTAACTTGAGGTGTGGCAAGTTGTTTAGACAGTGCATGTAAAAACTTACGCCTGGCGTCTGTGGAATTGGACGGTGTTTTTTCATTATATGTTATGAAAGCAGCTAATGCCACTAGATCCAAAATATTATAAAAAAAATTCTAGTGGCCAACGAAGCGTTTTGCGTTTGCACGAGTATTTACAGATCATCAGGTCCATAGTGTCAACTCCAGCCTTTGCTTGATTGTAAAATAATATGGCCTCCGGCTTTTGGTGCGCACCAAACGTTTCTGCGTTACAGTGGACCGTTGATAAAAGAAGAACCGATTTCTTTTTTTTTGGGCCAATAAGAGCACAATGCTACGTTTTCTTCATGAAAACTAAATATGGTCGAATCAATTTGGTGTTTGCGGTCAGGAAGAAAATCCTTTGGGATGTACCTCTTATTTTTTCGAACTGTGCCTACATACGCTAATGCAGATGAAAGTAGCGTTTTACAAGCAGCTATGGACGTACAAAAATTGCTAGCTACAATTGTTCTTCCGGTTATAATATACTTTTTTGAAAGCTCAATTAAAATCCTTTCCCCTTGATTAATATCACGTTGTCCACCAGGTTCTTTGCCGGTGTATAGAATCCCTATTAATGGAAATTTGGTTTTTGCGTTGCATGCCCAAAAAACTTTAATTCCATATTTCGCCGGTTTAGAAGGGATGTATTGGGTGAATTTCGTTTCGAAAGGAAAAAGCTGCTCATCCACAGTAACAGTGTTATGTGGACGGTAGACCTTTCCAAGATTTTCGTTGAGCATCATCCAAATAACTTGGATTTCTGTCGCTTTGTCTTTTACGAGTAATACGTGTGGGACTGTTGTTAAAACGAATAAAACGAGATATACTCCAACATCGTCTTAGAGACATAGTTGCTCGAAAAATTGGTAATGCGTCTGTTTGCCACAACTCTTTAGTATGTTGAGAATTCGAGCATGTTACACCAGCTTCAATAAGCAAACCAAGATATGCGTAAAGTTCTTGGTTTGTTAGTTTTTTCCAAATCTGATTCTGAGCAAGCCGCTTCTGGGTATTAAGCTTATTTATAACTTCGGCTGCTTTACGATTTGTCTCCACAGTTATTATTGTTGCCATCCCTTCATTGAAAATAGCTTTAAAAATTTGTATTGGGTCATTTGTCAATCGAGAATTTACAGGTCCACCAATTTGTTTCACAACATTATGTGGACGAATTTTCGATTGAGGTTCCATCACGAGCAACACACAAATTGTTATTGGATTCCTCTAATAAATGAGTTTGTGGTTCGAAAAAAGATTCATCCTCTTCTTCAAAATTTTCATACATATCTTCGTTTTGCTCCAGAACAAATTCTGATTCAATATCTGAAGCTTCGCAAGCGTCTTCATTTGAAAGTATTCTTGGATCATTGCCATCATCTACCTCAAGACTATCATTATCAGGATATTCAACATCATCGTGTTCTATCTTGTTCCCCTTGAGGCAAGCTATCAAATCCTGTTGAAGTAAATACATCTAATACATCTCTCTCTCATCGTCCATTTTATCAGAAAAAGCGAATATTTATTACTAACTGATCGACTTCACTTTGCAAAATAATGCACAAAACTAAACATCAAGACCTCTGTTTGTGTCGTTGAACTTTGCGTTTTTAACGGAATTAAGACTAATATTCGAAGCTTTTTCCAATTGCATTGTTTTTTATTTTTTCATTATAATTCGGGGAATCTCATATTTTAAATTTTGCGAGACGTAGTTTTTGGATTTTTGGGGAATCACGCTTTTAGCGTGCCAAAGCAAGCAGCCGATAAGTCGTTTGTGTGTCATACATACCCAATCATCATAAATGCACATTTTCTGCTGGCAGAGGAAGATATTCGTGGAAATAATTTCAAATTTTTTTGAGCAGGCATCAATCAATCAATAAAAAACATTAACATAGCATACAATTTTCATAAGGGTACAAACGTATCCAAGTGTATGTTAGAGGGGTAAAAATGCAAAAACTACTCCAAAAAAAAAGTGGGCGTGGATACTCATGTTAAAATGCCCATAGCTTAGTAATAAGTCAATTGAGGAATACTATAAGTCTTAAAATTTAAAAAAATCATTTACTACACAAAATTTAAGTTCAAAATGTCAAGAAGGTACAATTGTATTCAAGTGTAGACACAAGGGTTAAAAAACTTATGTATCGAATACTATGATAACTCCAAGATTATGGCTGTAATCGTAATACAAACGGACAGAGCTAAATCGGCTCAGCTGGTGACTATAGCCAAGAATATATATAATTTTTTACCTGTCACAGCTCCTAATTGGCGAATATTACAATAGGCGCTCAACAATATTTTTCATTTAAAATATGGCTTAGCTAAGACAGGATAATTATAGCCGCTTAGCTTATAGTTGCCAATAGAAACACAATTTTCAGATCAAGAAAGTGGTACTATGCGTTATTTAGTGGCAGCACTTTTTCTAAAGCAACCATGCGTATGTCAGATCGGTGATAAAAGTCTATTTATTAATAAACAAAAATAATTGAAATGACCAATGCTGACAAGCTTTGACAAGAAAATGTTAGCGCTTATGAGGGCTTTTTTGGACAAGCGCATATAGCGATGCCAAAAAATAGACCTAATAGTACATATCGCATTCCATCTACAAAAGAGACACAACTCAAAATTTCAAAATTTTCAGGAGAAGCAAAAAGCCAATTTGTTTTTCAACGTAATCCATACAAAGCAAGGAAACTTTTTTTTTTAATCAAGAGTAAAAAGATGAGTGCAAAATTTTGATAGTTGATGGAGGTTATCACTACGAATAGTTTAGTACACATTAGCCAAATTATTAATATCATCATAGTTTTCTTGAGTAAGGCAATATTTCAATTTTTGCAACTTTCAATGTTGTAATTAGCAACTTTTGCTTATTGCTTAGGTTACTTGTTCTAATATTTACAACTATGGCTTTTGGGAAAATAATTTCGCCATATTTATTAATTTAACATATTTTTTACTACGGGAAAAATATTTTTTGTTTTCTAAACTGTTGAGTTTTAGAAAACTCGAACAGTGATAGTAAATGGGTTAATTTAAGTTGTCATATCATAAATAACCAAGCATACTTTTTGGCTACTATTTATTTTAATTTGTTTTAAAACAAAAATACGTGAATGCAAAACTATTGTGAATACTAAAAAATTTTTGTAAAATCAACAACAACAGACTGAAGTGGGAATTTCATTCATTGCATTTGCATATGGGTAAGTCCTAGCGTTCGGACGTTACATTCGGATACATTTTTTATATATATTTCGCCAATTTTATAAACAGTTTTCCAATTAAAATGAATTTGGTGACATAGCTCCCTTTTCGTAGAATTTATAATAATTATAACATCAAGCATCTTACCGCATTTTACCCGAAATTTGTTATTTTTGTCGTGCGTTCGGACATTACAAAAAAAGGAAGTTCTTGTGAGACTAACACTAAAGCTTAGATTAATTCTGCGAAATAGTCGGTCGCACCTCAGAAGTCTAAAAGAACAAATAACTGCAAATTAAATAAGTTTTAAAAAAAATCCTACATCATACCAAAAATCATTTTTTTTAGTCACAGTTAGCAATTTTATTTATTCGGACGTTACGTGTCGGACGTTACACATTTTTCCCTCTAATTGAAAATTCATATGAATGTTTTTAAAAATTTATTAATAACGTTTGGTAGAACATACCAAATATTTTACAAGTTTGTAGTCCTGCTTAGTCTGAACGTAAAACGCAATTATTGAACTCTGCCACAATTTTTTTGCATAAATTGTGCCAGCGAGTAAACGGACGCATATGCATATGCAGTGAATGAACTTCCCGCTTTAGAGTTTGCGCTAAGAGCAGGCATACAAAATGATTGAATGTTTTATTTATTCTTGAAATACAATTGTAGGTGTATTGACGCTAAGATCTTGAAAATATATTGATGTTAAGCATTATAAATTATAAACCATTAGCATAAAATAAGACATGTTAACAAAATAGCAAGTAATAACTTACCAAAATCATTATTTATTAAAATTCATGATTAAGACTCATCCCTGAAAATTTCAAAGAATGAACTCGTTTCTTTTCTTTGTTCTCGGTATTCACAATTTGTAACGAGCTGTCCAAAAACGCACTTAACGCAAGGAAAGTTGAAAGATTTTCTACTTATCTTGCGTAAATTGAATTGACAAAATTTGCTCGCGTCAGCATTCTATTCCGTACCATAAGCTTTCGCGTATTTCGAATCTAATTGCGCCAGCGAGTAGACGGACGCAAACGCATACGCAATCATTCTACTCCCGGCTTTACTGTGGAGATTAAAATTATTCTTTATATCGTGAGAAAGATTAAATTATATTCGTATATTTGTGAATTTCAAATTTAGCGAAGTATTTTTCTAATTAATTTCCGTTCTTATTTCACTTGCAGGATCCAACATTAAAGTGGCATCCGCCATTTTGAATTGCATTTTAGCGCGCCAACTGTGCTTTGAAGATCCCTCCTGTTCGGCTATACTAGAAATAATACCCAGAGTCTGTGGGCCCATACCAGGTAAGTTCGTTCAAATCGACACAAAACAAATGCAATCAAATATCATTGTCTTTGACTTCATGTGCCTGTAATCATCATCTGACAGAAGATGTTGTCAGTGACTGTCAAGTCATCGTTCGATCGCTTGTTCTACGACTAGCTAGGTCAAAAGTAAAAGAATATTTTCTTTTGTCATCAAATATTACTTCATTGTTGTTTTATTTTGTTTGTTTTTGTTTATATTTAATTAAATCGTGTTAAAGATAATGGCACAGCAGGTCCTCATGAAATTCCATTATCCTGGTAAATTTTGTATGTTTAACTTTTGCTTTGCATTTTTTTCTTTCAAGACGTTCTCTTGCCTTGGTGGGCGTGAGTGTGGGTAGATGGCTTCTGTTGACAGTGAATTAAAATTTGTATTCATGCAGGTAAAAGATACACAAGCGTGTATGAGATGAAATAAGCTTTGAATCGACATTCTAAGTAGCTTATTTTGATTTTCTTCAATTCCGCTGAATTTCAGTGACATTCTTGAAATAGATTTTTATTATTTAATTTTTTAATGCTGTTTGTTTTTTTTTCTTTTTTTGTGATTTAAATTTTCGGTTATTTTAGAATCTTTGAATTTCCTAGAAAATGGAATGCTTTCTCTCCGTAGATATTAAAAATTTAAGGGATTTGATTAAATTTTTGTACATTTTAAAAGAAAAAAAAAGAAAAGTTGGCATTAAAAATTTCAAAAATCAAAAATTATTTTCCTCTTATATGATTTTAATGTGTAATTCTTACGAATTTTATATCGAACGCCCTTCAACATCTTTGTTATATAAAGTGCGTTCTTGCTCATATTTGTATCTTGACATAAACTCTTTTGCTCTTAAGTGTCATTAACTTATACTTCTTTGCACTGACGTAAGGACTGACAAGGGTTACCGACGTAGTTTATTTGACAGCTTGACACTTTTTATGAAAATGCCTTGTTTCACAGAACCTTGAATATTTCTGCTAGATGAAGAATTTTATTTCCAGTCATTGCGTAAAAACGAAAATAATAAAAAAAAAAATGTTGTTAAATAAACCATGCAGTAGAAATACCAAATATTTAGCAAAAAAATTAATCGGTCATTTCAGCACTTAAAATCAGTGCCGGCCCGAGAATTTGTGGCACCCTAGGCCAAGGGTCTAAATTGCGCCCCATATTTTTTAACAAGCAAAAAAAAAGAGTAAGAAACCTCTTTTTAATTTTATTTAAGTTAAATTTAGAATAATAAGACAAAATTATTAACATATTATGTATAAAACTACCAACTTTATCTTTATATAAAATTCAATATTTGATAAAATTGGGCTTTGGTCGGTATTTTTTGAACTTTAAGTACAACAAGTAAGGCATACAATTAAATATATAAAACTTTCTTTAAATCAAAATAAGAAAATGAACATATCTCAAACCGCTCAAACCGCTATCTAAAGTATGCCCTTCATTATGTTGGCGGAGTTTTTTCATCTAGATAAAAAAGAGAGAACTTATATTATCCATAAATAATTTTATTTTAACTTACACCAACAGTTTTTTCCGAGCTTTACTGGCTGCAAAATTGTTGATAAGATCATCCAGTTCCAATTTCCCTAATATCGCGTTCGATGGAAAGGGTAGCTAAACCATCAAGACGATCGTAATGCAATATATATATTTAGCAATACGGTTGTTAAATTATTTTCTAATAAATTATTTATAATTTGACAGCGATCTGAAGACAAATGATTTTTATGGTATTTTAATTCATCAAATAAATCCAAGCCGGAAATATCATTTTGATCACCGTTAGTTAAGAGTAGTTCTAATTCCATGCAATATTTTCGTATTTCATCATCCGTTATGTTGGTTATATTGCCAAAGTTATATAGCATTTCGAATTTACTGTAGTGTTCATGAATAAGTTGAAAACGATCACGTAATGATTGTATCGCTTTGTCCAAGATCTTGTTAAAAAAATTAACTTTAAAGTTTTGCATTGGATCATCCAACACTTCGTCACGTTGTTCATAATCAAATTGTCTCCTTATTCAACTCCGCCTGTTCAACTTCGCCTGTTCTCACGAGCAGCCTGTCCAAATCCAGGAAAAAGGAGGATGGTCGCAGGCAACGGGTTCGCCCTATCCTGTGTAAATGAGAAGGGACTACCCAGATCCTGGAGTTGGTCGCCCAATCTGGGAAGTAGGTGGACCGTTTGACTAGTTCAATGTCGCGAACAGGTCTGTGAGATCGGCGTGGAGTTGCGCTTAATCAACCGGGTGGCAATGCCCTCAAATTGTCAGAGATGTTAGATGGGTCTCGATTTCCACCAATAAATGTGGATGATGGCCCAACTAATCATCCATAATTGGTACAGTTGCGTTCCAGCATTTGTGCTATCCATACAGTATATTTATTAATTTAAATATACACTTTAGTATGGTGTGCGACCGGTGTTGAAACTACTATCACAGGGCGTTGGTCGCGTTTGGAGTCATGGAGTGACGCCTAGGAGAGGTATGATGGACGTCGTATAGATATTAGCATATACTGACGTCCTGAATATTTATCTCCTAGGCATCAATTCCTTGAACCTCGACCCCACTGCCATGGGGTAACGTCTCCTTTCTCCTTATTAGGCAAACTCGTGCGCGTTCACACTGTACATCAATATCTAAATCAATTGCAATTATTTTAGCCTCCTCCAAAATACAAGAAAATTTGGCATCTGTTCTATAGTCTTCAAGGAACATTATACTCTTTGATAACCACGTTACTGCTTGGCTGAGGTTTAAACTAACTGCCTGAAATGCTTTGCTAGTTACATTTATTTCAAATAAAATATCATAACATACAATTAAAAAAGCAGATAAATTTATATTTTTCAATTTTGTGCAATATAGCTGTGGCTTCTGACTTATTTTTCGCTGTTGAGGCTGTAATATTAAGTTAGAGATTAAGATATTAGTATTAAGTTGCTCATCACGGTTCAAACAGTCGTCTTGTGTGTGTTATAAAATGTTTGTACACAATTGATCGAGAACTGAACCTACATGTTTTATGCCAGGCATGCAAGCTACACACTTAACATGCATGCCACGGTCGCCATAAACGTTTCCATATATGTATATTGATTGATATATTTTTTTTTAAATATGTAGGGCGCCCCTATCTGTATGCGCCCCGTGCCCTGGCCTTACTGGCTCGGCTCTAGGGCCGGCCCTGCTTAAAAGAATTTTGACCAACCTTCTTATGATCAAATTGTGTTGTGCATGTTAACAATTAAATGTTTTTAGGTAATATAGTAGTCGAGAACGGCTAATGTGCATGTCTGCAGAGAAATGGCGGCTGATCAGAAACATTAATTTTAGTTGGGAAAAAAAATTCTGATTCTCGTGAAAGATTCGAATCACAGGTCAAATTGTATTTGTCAGAGCGATCTTATCAAATACGATTCCGAGGTGTATTGTCTTTTGAGTTTGTTGCGGAATCGGGTGTTCCTCAGGGTAGCCACCTTGGTCAACTTCTGTTTATTTTAGCAATTAATAATGTAACTCACATCATAAAACACTCTCATCTGCTTATTTATGCAGATGATATGAAAATATAAAGAACAATAAACTCTCAAGATGATTCAGCCCTACTCCAGTCTGATCTGAACTCTTTTGAGATTTGGTGTTCTTAAAATAACATGTTTCTAAATCCATACAAATGCCAAACTATGACCTTTTCGCGAAAAAAGAATAATTTAATTATTGATTATCAAAATAAAGATACTGCCTTAAGTTGTGTAGATATAGTGAAAGACCTTGGTGTATACATGGATTCTAAGCTGTCGTTTAGCATCCATATTGATAACATTTGTAAAAAAACATCTTCAATGCTTGGATTTATAAAACGCTGAGCCAAAGAGTTCAATAGCATGATTACAACTACAACGTTGTATTTTGCGATCGTGCGTCCTCACTTGGAGTACGCAAGTCAAGTTTGGTCTCCAAGTTACAATGTGCATGTTGATCGAATAAAGAGAATTCAAAAACATTTTGTTTGGTTTGCACCAAGAATGATACAAACAATAGACAAACAATTTTTGTAAAAGTATCGAACTATCGAACTACCGAGTAGCAAAGTAACAACTTAGCAACCCTGATGATTTTTTCGTTATTTGGCAAAATACGAGCAGCTTCCATATTTTTAACTCCTTGGAATTTTAGCGCCTTAAAAGGAATAATCTGAACACAAATTAAATTGAAGTTTTTGTTAAAAAAAAATAAATATTTCATAAATAAATTCATATAAATTTCTATGGGTTTCTAATTTGTAATATGTTTGCTAATTTGTATTTTTAGTGGAAGAGCAAAAGAAAAAGCGCAAGCAAATTATGAAAAGCAAAATCAGCTGTTATTCCACAACAACTACCATGCTAACGAGATTAAACGAAAGGGTGTGTTCACACTTCACAAAGTTAACTAAGTAACAACTAACCAAATAACAAACTAACGAGTTCGGTGTAAATACCCCTAATATATTTTCTTTGAAAAAACGTCAGAATAGAATTTATTTTATTTTATCTCCGACGGCTGTCGGATCTCTCTTTGAGCGACGTAAGTGTTGCCAGATTTTTGCTGAGGATTGGCTCTTACTTTTTACCATGAGATGACGTTTCATTTTATGTGTCTGTGTTTCATTCATGTAGATTCAAAACCACGTATGAAATTTTGTACCATTCCCACACCGAAAACCATCGCTGATCTGACAACTGACAATCGCCCCTAATCTGGACGTGTTCTCAGCGGATTTCTTAGAGAGAGGACTGACAACCGACAGCCACTTTGCTTCTGTTCGGGGTTTAATGTCTACTCCGAACGGCATAATGACGGCCGTTCAGAAAAATTTATTTAAATTAAACAAGTTTTCTGTCTATGGTGGAGAATTCGAACCAATGACCGCGAGTTTCGAAAAATCCACACATTTTGTCGCGTTTGGCCAAGACCATCACAACTGTACTATTTGTGATGAAAAAAAAATCACTATAAAATCCATAAAACACATCAACTCTGAAGTATTTAGCCCTATTGTGAATAAAATTCCGCCCGGAATTAAAAAAGGGAATTTTCGTATTTTAAGCAATGTTCACCGAACTTTTTAAAAATTTGAACGCAGATATTTGCATTCATCGCGAATTTTTAAGATCACCAGAAAAAGAAAATCTTTAAGAGCATCCCCTGTCTAAAAAATGAAAATTCGCTTTTTCAATTCCGGGGGAAATTTCATTCATAATAGGGCTGATTATATAAGATATTCTCCACCACATAAAAGTTTCTTAATTAAGGCACATTTTAAAATGGGTTAACTTTAAGGGTTAACGAAATTACTATTATTACGTAAAATTAAATTAATCAATTTATAACATCTTACGCTACAATTGCCTCCCTCCCGGGTTAAGCTAACACCGCCTCATCCACCACTCCCCTTCCCTCCCCCTTCAAATAAGCAAATCGTTGCTGCTGAGCATTTGTTTTCACCCAAAATAATTATTTCCACAATTTGCACGAGAGCGTGCTGCATAACAGTAAATAACGAAGTCCATTTGAATTCCCAAAAGTACGCTCATTCCAATGCTTATGAAATGAGGGTGGACGGGGGGGTTCTTTTTGACTTTTCGAGTAAAAACCGACTCATTGCGATATACTGCAAATGATTGTGTGAGTGTATTTGTTGTTTGGGTACGTATGTATATGTTGTCAACATTTACATTCACAAACTAACCAACAAACCAACATTACACAAAAACGAAAACATGCAAAAAGAGTGCCAATGTTTGCATTCACACTCTTCACTCTTTTCGCAACACATCGATCAACGTCTTCACTCCACTGGGAGGACCCAAAACCAACAATTAAGCGAGCCCCCCTACAAATCGCCTTTTTTACCTTTTGCCGTAAAAGGTGTAGACGTTGCAAACGAAACAATAGCAGTAACAACAACAACCAGCAAAAAAGATTTAATAAAAAATTATATAAAAAATCCTTCTAAATTATTCAAATTTACTTTTTCCACTTTTGTGTTTGTTGTTGTTGTTGTTTTTGTTATTCTATTGATCAGTGCAGCCAAGCACTAACCCAGCAAACCACTCAAGCGGCTTGTTTTGTTGTAAAATACTTTTGTTGGTAACTCAAACAACAACTGGCTGCAAGCAACAGCAACAAATATGAAACAGAAAAAAAAACACCACCACCAACAACAGCAACAACATTACGTAAATAGTTGCTTATGTTATTGTTGGTTACGTTTTGTGTGTTTTTATGTTTTCACTTCAATTTAATTATTTATGCAGAGTTGGCGGTGGGGCTGTCTGCAGCAGGTGGTGGGAACATTTCAAACTGTTTGTACGGGAAGATGTTCGGTTTATACCCGGTCTTGTTTCTTTTGTGTGTTCGAAGAATACCAATTTTAGCCAATGACCGATTGTAGAGTGCGCAAGAAAGCATTATTTATGAATACTTAACATTTCAATAGGCTTAAATAAAAGCTAAATATCCAAATTTGAAGAAGAAAAAGAAATATTTTAAACTGGCTCTTATTTTGGGAAATAATTTACTCCTATGCATCACCATTACGTTAAAGCTTATTGAGGACTTTGTTTCCTGTGTTCAATCTCATTGATTATCGAAGTTATATTCTACTAGTTAGTTGAGTTTCTCAGAGTTGTAATCCCCAAATACAATGGTGGTCATAAGAAAAAAAAAAAATTCGGAAATGCTTCGTATACCACGTAAACTATTATATAAAAGGCTTATCACGTTTCTTCGTGTACGCTAAACTAAAGAACTACTAAACCGATTTTAATAATTCTCTTACTTATTCAAAGCGTCATTCTTAACTTAAGCTATTGCATACTTTATTTTTTAAAACCTAGCCTAAAAAGTTATTGAAATTTGAGTTTAAATACCATCTAAAAAACTTCATAGAAAATTATTCATAAACACTGCATTAAGCAGTACAAAGCTTTTTCTTTCTTTTCCATTGTGTGTTTAAAAGCTCTTTTTGATAACGCCTTGCTTATAAGCATGATCGAAAAAATGAGCTAATGAAGCAACAATGTTAATTGTAATATAGACAGAATCTATTTATTTTTGAATGAAATTCCCTACAGTATAATGCTAAATATAATTAAATATGTAAACATAAGCATATGTAAATATATATAATTCAGTGTCTATGACGTAGTACTCTCGCAAAATAAGCGATACTTTGTCTTTATACGAAAACACAAACGAGCAAATGAGACAAATTCTGTTGCTGTTTTCGACTCAGACTCAGTGCTGCCGAACAGTAGCAGCGGTGCTGCCATCTCTTATCAAGTAGGATAGCTGATAGACAGCTTTTATTAGCAGTGTTGCTAAGCTCACATTACAAAAGTTGAAGTTTTGATGAAACACCTATCAAGATCCATTTTTGTGCCTCTTTTTTATGTGTGATGGTACCACGGCCACAACAAAATAATGGTTATGCTAATTTTATGAAAGTAATTAATCCATATAAGCTAACCAGGGATAGCAGAATACCTTATATTGTTTATAGATGGAAAAGTATGTGCGCATTAGTTTATAGTTGTAAATATGAAATCTATTTATATAAAAAGTAGTGTACATTTTTATTTCACAACTTACTGCAGAAACGGGTCGACCGATTTCAACCAAAATTTCAGGGTACGTTGGGAAAGTTTGCACGAAATTGGCCCATTGGTTCCGGAGATATGGCATTTTAAAGATTTTTCCCATATCTATATGTATATAAAAAGTCGTGATTTGTGTTTGTAATTCCATAACTCAAGAACGGAGCGTCCGATTTGCCTGAGATTTTCTTTGTTGTGGTCTTATTGGCCGTACCATGGTTCGTATATGAACTTTTTGCCACACCTCCTTTTTCCGCCCACAAATTAATGAAAATTTTATATTTCAGACGACTTGGGTCTTATCAGACTAAAACTTAGGCCCCTATTAGGTACGACAACTCAACTTAAGTTGAGTGTGTAATTTGTAAATTTGTATTGTCTATTACACATTTGAGGTACATATGTGTCTATCGACTGACAAGTATGTATCTCAGAGATGTGTATGTATTTTTTGTGGTATTAGGTTTAACAATGCAACTATGTGTCGAGTGTAAAAACTGTCAAAAACTTACATCTGCTTTGAGCTAGTTGTATAGCGTCTTTTTCATACAAACCTTTTATTTGTTTATTATTTTTTGTTAATTGAGTGAAAATGGATAAAAATACGTGAGTAAAATAAAGTATAAATACATATGTTATGTATATGCATATATTATTATCCATATCATGTACATATATATTATTTTAGTAGAAATAGCTCATTTTATGCGCTTACTTTGAGAATGCGCTTTTCAGAGTTCAGAGTTGTGGAGCTCATATTTTTATACACATTTTGTTATGCGCTTCTTATGTAAATGCAAATAAAAAATCGTTTAAAAAGCACTTCAACCAATAGTTAAAAAAGCTCTTTTATGTGTTAGTCCAAGGAGCGCTGTGTTAAAAAAAAAAAAATAGATAAAAGCAAAATACTATTATTTCCTTGCTTTATTACTTGTGAATAAAATACATATACACAAAAATTGAAATTAATGCGAACAGCTGATTCATTTCAACGAAAGTGTCAAAATTTCGGTGTAATCATGCTCCAATACAAACAGGAATTTTACACCACAGCTCAACTGAAAATGTATGTTATGCGTAATATGGCAAAAAAGTTCAGTTGAGGTGTCTTAAGTCACGTCAACTTAAGTTGAGTTGTCGTACCTAATAGGGGCCTTAATACTTTAGTTCATATGGTCACTGTTAGCAACAGTATTACAAAAGGGGGAAGAGCTATACAAATATGCTGGGGGTTCCCCCTCTCTTATATGTGTATATCTATCTATATTCTTATCTGTCTTGATTTGTTCGGCTGCTTAAAACTTGAAAACGACTGAACCAAATTGGATACTTCCTTTTGCGAATATGTGATATCGAATATTTTTGGAATTATAGGTCACACAGCATCGAAATTTGATATTCGAATGAAATTTTCACGTGCCGTTCCATTGGTGAAAATTTAATGGCGTTGGACGAGGAGTGTGGCACTTTTTCAGCAGCCAAAATTTAAGGTATAACTCTCGAACTGTAAGTCACATATCAATTTAACTCGGTAAAATCGTACTATATAGTTGTGTGCATTGACTGGCAAAATTGAGTGACCATTTGACAAGTGGGCGTAGCACTGCCGACACAATTCAAATTTAGGTATCGAATAGCTTTGAAAGTAGAAGTCACATATTATTGAAACTCAGAATGGAGAATGTATTTCTACAAGAGAACTGGGACGGGCATAGGAAAAGGGCCAAACAAGTCAAATTTTTGATATTCAATAGCTTTGGAACTAAACGTCGCATGACAATAAAACTCAGTATGGAGTTACTAATTGCCAAAGTCTTTCTGCTGAAAAACTGGTACGTGCATTGGACCGATTTTCTCTACAGAATAGCTATATAAGTAAAAGGCACAGAACATCGAAACTCATAATGGAAATGACACCTGAGAGTGATGTTCTGCTACTAGGAAACTAACGGGCAGTGGAACATGAGCATGGTGTCGGACTAAGGGACTAATAAAAGTTTTGAATTTACTAATTATTTCCAATATACTTTCCGGGTGCAGCAATGCGCACCGGGTACCGCTAGTATATTATATAAAGATGGCGCTTAAGTTGCTGTGCTAAAAAAAAAATTGAAAATAGGGCATTCGATAATAGACCCTTGAATGCAAATCTTTTACCAAAATTGAATGAAAAATTATGAAGTGTTGAAAAAATCGAAGAATTTACGTTATTTTCTGCCATATTGTTGCGTGTAGAAACTAGACAATTTTCCGAAGACGTTAATTTTCAAAAAAGATGTGTAGATGTAATCACATTACAAACAGTTAAAAAAAAAAAATAAAAAAAATGGTCAATTAGTTTTTTTTGCAGTAGTGCAGCCCGTTTTGAAAATAATGTTTCAAGAACGCATTTTAAAATAAAATTTACTCTTTCCAAGCACTCTGGGGCAACGGGTATTAAGCGCTCTACAAACTTTATTACGCTGAACAACAAAATCAATTTTTTTCCAAAATAACAAGATTCCGATAATGGATTCTGGTAGAGGGAAAAATATATACGAGTTTCGGCGTTTTGGATAGCTTACGTATGAGTTTTATTTTAGGGAGATTGAAGTTTTCCCCCTTTGAACATTCTTATAGTGAATAGGAATGGAAAACCATGTTACCCCTACATTTTGGGTATAGTATGTGTTCAGAAGATTTATGAAAAATACTACGAGAAACATTTTTGTGGAACATTCTAACCCTCTAACTTTTCAATGTATGGGCTTTTTTTAAACCCTTTTGTGATAACGGGCAAAGATAACCCATAAAACAAAGATATAACAACGGGTTAGAATGTTCCACATAAATATATATCATTCAAAGTTCACAAAATATTCCGTACATTAGACTGAAATTCTAAAAATGATCAAAAAGTATCAAAAATAATCTCTAAAAGTAGTAGAATTAATTTTTTTTAATACTTTTGATTTTTCTTGATTATTATTTTGTAATCTCAAGTAATCGTTATTATTATTTGATTATTTGTAATCGAAATCAATTCACTATCATAAACTTCTCCATCAAGGACTATAGTTAATCATTACAATTCTTTTTAAAATATAATCTAAGTGATTACTAATCGTAATCGCAATATAACAGCCTTGGTTGACGCCTTCGTTTGAGTATTTAATACGTCTAACTAGCCATATTGCTTTCTTACAGCAGGTAGTGAAAAAAGATTATGTAACCGTATTTTTAATTTTGTGTTCAACACGTTTTATTTTGCGTTAGAGTTGGTTTTTTCTTCTCTTGCGTTTTTCTTTTCGTTTTTTGTTTCTTTCTGTTGCTTGTTGTTTAAGTTGAATAACAATTTCAGTCCTGTTATGAAAATGTACTACAAGGATTTCTGCCGTGTAACTTCGTCAAGTTTTGCCAACAATGAGGCGTTGTAATTGCGTAATATTCGCATAGCAACCACTTACAAATACATATGTATTTATTTATTTCCTGCTTCTCTGTTACGTTCAGTGTTGCCATCAACAAACTTTTAAAATTGTAACTTTTGTATGCAACTCGTCGGATTTTCGTCGAATTTTCGTCGAATTCTCGTCAATTTGATATGGACGAAATTATAGAAAAAAAGAACATTAAACTTTTTAAGAAATAGTTAAAGAGAGTGAAATACGGAGAGAATGAGAGCGGAAAAAATGTTCCCTCCTTGACAAATGTAAATTTAATGTTGACAAATTCAATGTTTTACTTGAGAAATTGATTCAGTAAAAAGTGATAAGAATAAAAGGAAGAAAAAGTGTCAAATCGGTGAAATTGCTTTGTATGATCAAATTGTTTCAAGTTTTGGAGATGCTTTTAATCGTATTCTCATAATAGACACTAAAATTCTTTTAATACAATCACACATTACTTGTTCACCGGTCTGATTCATTTCACTTTAAAAATTAGCTATAAATGTAAAAAATAGTCTGCATAATGAAATATGATGAAAAAAATAGCGTGAGGTCGCAAATCCTTACGATGATTTTGAACGTGACAATGTTATATTTTACGGCGCAAGATTCCAATGGAGTTGAAAAGTTAAAGACCTCATTGGGGCACGGAGGGAATTGCCTAAGCAACGAAACTTCAATTTTGTTTCATGGAATTATAATACGATGCTTGTAGGTGCTACAGTAAAAAATATAAGACGGCAGTTGAGCTTGGTTCTTAGCCCTTACTAAAGAAATAGAAACAAAATTCTTGACGCCATGAGGCCGCAGAGAGCGCCGCTGAAAAATTAAAAATTCATCAATCATGCAACGGTGTTGCATAGAATTATTACTTGGTGAGTATATGCGGCACGATAAATGTTATAAAATGTAAATTTGTTATGATTTAAACTTGGCCTTATGACAATACTAAAAAAATTAATTATAACATCGTCAGGTCGCTTAGGTAGCAGCTTATGCAACATAAATGCAATATTGTTGCATGGAATTATTACGCGCTGAATAGAAGAGCAACAATTTTATTTTATGACACCAAAAAGTGGGTTTATGAACTCATAATGATAAGGAAATAATTTCATTACGAGCCAAGACATCACAGAGGGGAAACCGCTTGTTACACTTAAAATGTAACAACAACGAAAAAAACGTTGCATGGAGTTATAACTCCGTGACTATTTGCACTACGGTAAATTTTGTGGAACAACAGTTAAGCTGAGGTTTAATAATGTCGGTCACATGATAAAAATAAAAAAATTAATGGTGTCATGAGGATTCTCAGGGAGCCCCTGAAAGTATCCTTAATGCACCAAATCCAAAAGAAAAAGTAAAAATAAATATGAAAATTAAATTATAATTAAAATAAGGACAAGTATTAGGACAAAATTTAGACAAGGACTATTTGAGAATGAGGAAAAGTTTGGAATATCAAAATATATGGATATATCCATTATATAGCCATTTTCTTTTTAACCGACATAAAAAAGGAGGAGGTTCTCAAGTTCGTTGGTTTGCAGTATTTACAGTAAAAATACTGGGGCTGGCTGAATTATTATAAATTACGGTCAATAAAGTGGGCGTTATTTGACAAAGGGGTGTAAATAAAATAAATAACTGGCCATTTCAGCCCTTGAGAAAGAGAAAGAGAAAGACTTTGACCTAGCTTCTTATGATCAATTGTGTTGTGCGTGTTATTAAGTTTGTACACAATTGACCGAGAACTGGACCTACATGTTTAACGCCGACTCCGAACGGCGATGAACAGAATGTTCTTGTTCTCAAGAAGCTTTACATGGCATTTTGATTACTCTCTAAGGTTCGCCATTGTCTGCAGAGAGGTGGCGGCCGTACAGAAAAATTATTTTTATTTCAAATAAAATTCTGTCGCTGCTGGGGTTCGAACCCGGGTCTCCAGGTTCTTTGACATAGCAGCCACGGACTTTAACCAACTACGCCACGGACGCCACAAAGGGGTGTGACAAAGGGGTGTGGTCATATTAAAAAAACACTGTACCTCGAATAGTATTAACACTAGGGTACTAATATTTAGTACAGGGGTAGACAAAATTTTTAAAAATTACTGTAAAGAAAGTGGGCGTTATTCGACAAAGGAGTGTGGCAATATTAGAAACGCTCTATATATCGAATAATATTGACACTAGGGTGCTGAAATTTAGTACATGGGTAGGCATAGTTATTACAAATTACAGTCAATAAAGTGGTCGTTATTTAACAAAGGGGCGTGTCACTATTAGAAAAACACTGTATTTCAGTTAATATTGACACTAGGGTATTGAAATTTACAGTAAAAATACTAGGATAGGCAGAATTATTACAAATTACGGTCAATAAAGTGGGAGTTATTTGACAAAGGGGTGTGGCAATATTAGAAAAACACTGTATATCGAATAATGTTGACACTAGAGTACTGAAATTTAGTACATGGGAAGGCAGAGTTATTAAAAGTTACGGTCAAGGAAGTAGACGTTATTCAACAAAGGGGTGTGGCAATATTATAAAGATAGTATATCTCAGTTAATATTGACACTGTCGTACTAATATTTTGTATGCAGGTAGGTGGGTAGATAGTCATTACAAAAGTGGGCGGGATTGTACATGCGATGTGGCACTTTAAGGAAAGTACTCGGTTAATATTCGGTTAATAAGTATATCGGTTAATATTGATACTTGGGAACTAAAATTTGGCACAGGATTAGGAAAAATCGTTATAAAGTACGATCAATGAAGTGGGAGGGATTGTAAAAAAGGCGTGGCACTTTAATAAAAATTGTAAAGAGACAGAAATGGAAAATACCCAACAAATTTTCAGGAAAAAATAAAACTAATTTTTATGAACAAAGTTTCATGTTTGAAATTTTCCTCAAAAATACTATGACATAAATATTCTCTAAAAAGGAAGAAATAAAAACTGTTTAACAAAAAGAAAACCGACTTCGAAATCACTACAAAGTAAAAAATAATTTTAAATAACTTTTTCCATTAATTTCTTGGTCAAATTTTAAAAGTTATTTATATGTACAGTAGAGTGGAACGAATTTATAACCTCATAGGCTTCATATATTTTTGATAACTACGAGTAAAAAAATTAATTTCTGCATTTTTAGTTTTTTTCTGCGACATAACTTTTGACTGCGCCCGGAGTTTATATATTTCATGCCAGAATTATTTTTTTTTGTCTGAAATCTAAAGCTTAGTTTGAAAATTAGTTCCTGATTTTTTGATGCAAACCTCTTCATTAACGCATAAATAATAACTTGTCAAGAGTTCCCTATGATACCCTGTTTGCGCTAGGAGATATGCAGGATCAAAGACCACCGAAATCGGTCATTCGCTTGTATATCCGCTCCTCTTTGTAGGACAGAAAATATGCCCAGAACAAAATTGTAGATCAGATAATTCTTTACAAAAATGCCCTTAACAGTTTTAACATAAAATAAACAGTTTCCACGCTATGCAACTAGATATGTTTGAGTAAAGCAAAGTAGGAATTTCATATTAACTTTGAGCAGAGCGGAGATATAAACAAATCATCGATTTCGATGATATTTGAACCTAAATATCTTCTAGCGCATACATGACAAGTTGTTATTAATAAGTAAATGAAGAGGTTTTCATCAAAAAAATTAGCTTTTATTGTTTTTTTTTTTTTTTTTTGGTTTCAGAAAAAAAAGTCTAACAATGAAATATATAAACCCTTGGGCGCAGTCAAAAGTTATGTCACAGAAAAAAATAAAGATGCAGAAATTTATTTTTTTTAGCGTAGTTTTCAAAAATATATGAAGCCCATGAAGATTTTTTTGCTTCCATACATTTCGTTCCACTCTAATATACAGTATTATAATATTGAAAATCCTATCATTTTTATTTTTTTGTCTTTTGTTTTATTATCATCAATATATTAATTGCTTCATGAACATAAAAGCTTTGAAGTCGGCGCTAATCTTTGACACACAATCATGATCTTTTACCATCCCTGCACTATTTTAAACTTTTTTATTTGATGCTATGCTGCCTTGGTGACACTGTAGTAATTTTAAAAGCTGTATGAAGCAGAAAAAAAAATCTACAAGATTTCAGAAGGAAAAGAATCTTTTAACTAGTGAATTCAAAAGAGCATATACATTGTTTTTCGACGAAGTGGACTTGACCGGTGAAAATTACACACCTAATACAGTGTGTCGCCAATGTTATAACAATCTCATGGCATGGTTGAGTGGAGGCAGAGGTACTATGAAGTATTGTAAGCAAAAGTATTGTATCTACTTAAAAGATTCTTTTCCTTCTGAAATCTTGTAGATGTTTTTTTTCTGGTTTGATGACCGCAAACGTAGCAAAATAAATCAATTTTTTCACACTGCATACTGAAACTGTCAGTTGCCACTGTTGTGTACGAATTATGTTGTAGCACTTTATATAACTTTCACCGCGTCACTTATTTCACTTTTGCGGCTACCTCAGCGCTACCTAAACGGTGTTAAGAATTATTCCCAGGAAGTTTATATGTTCTAGAAATTTGTTTATTGAGATCTTAGGTAAATTTTTGTAGTTGATTGTTTCCTTGAATTTTGAACGGTTTGCTACCTATGGACCTGAACACGGGAAAAAAGGTAAAAAAAGTCGAATTTTTTTAAGTTTTTTGCGATTTTGATCTGGAAGGTGAAGTTTTTTTGATTTTATATGTTCGCAATTTTTGTTCTTTATGACAAGAGCTACAACTTTGCCTCAGAGAGTAAATCGAAATTCTGAACGGTTTGCAAGATATGAGCCCGAGAAAATTATCACTTTTTTGCGAAAATGATACCGAGGCCCCAAATCTTTGGCGGCCCATAAACAAAAAAGACTTTGGGAAAAATTGGGAGACACGGGTCTTTTTTTTTAGTCTTTTATCACGTAGTGGTGTCCGTATATGGTTATTTTTTTTTTGTGTTGCACTGTGTAATAAAACAAATTAGAAAAAATGGCAAATAATAAGATTTCTAATATTATGATACAAATAAATAACTTTTAAAATTTGACAAAGAAATGAATGGGAAAGGTTATTTAAAATTATTTTTTACTTTGTAGTGATTTTTAATTCGGTTTTTTTTTTTTTTTGTTAAAAAGTTTTTATTTTGTACAATAGTTTACTTAAAAGTAAATTGTTCAAAGTTCCACTTTACTGTGTTTTACTTAAAAAGTACGGGAGCGCACCTATGATTTCCCTTATTTTTATTTTTTTTTTTAGCTACTATAAGTTTTACTTACAGTGTTGCGCAAAACAATAGCAACAAAATCAGTGCGCTGCTACAAAATCTTGTATCTTTTTTAATATTGGGGATACACAAAAATTATTAAAGGAACCAAAGCATATATTCATACATCATATAAGAAACAAATCATATTCAAATTTGGTTTTGTTTTCTTTATTAAATTTAAAATTAATGTGACTATATTCAATATGTCTGAGTGCAAAACAATAGCAACACAATTAATATTTGGTGTAAGACCCATTATTCTTGAATACCGCTGCACATTTGCGCGGCATCGACTCTATTAAATTAGATATAGTGGTATTAGGTATTTGTTCCCACTTAAGTTTCAAGGCTTCACACAGTGCAGCTTTATTGGAAAACCTTCGACCAGAAACTCTTTTCTTCAAAATTCCAAAAAGATTTTATATGGGATTCAAGTCTGGTGATTGTGCCGGCCAATCAAGGACTTGAATCCCATTGTCTCTAATGTAATCTTTGATGAGCTTTGAAGTGTGCTTCGGGTCGTTGACGTGTTAAAACGTACACTGAAGCGGCATATTCCACTTTGCATTTGGTAGCATCTTGCTTTCTAAAATGTCTTTATATACAAATTGATCCATAATACCATCGATTTTATGAAATGGTCCGAATACATCATAGGAAAAACAAGTTCAGACCATAATACCACCGGCTCTATGCTTAAAATTTATTTTGCAGTTTCGGGCTTCAAGTCGAGTACTTGGGCGGCACAATACCGTGGTTATCCCATTTGAATTAATCAGGTTGAACTTTGATTCATCGCTAAACAAAACGTTTTTCCATTTTTTAACGGTCCAATTTAGGTTCTCTTTTGCAAAACTGAGTCTAAAAAACAATAAATTGCAACTCGTTGTCAAAATTTCAGACAAAATTGTTTAAATTATAACACCTCAACTTGTTTGTTTAAGTTTAGCTGCAAGCAAAGGTTTCTTTGCCGGTCTGTAACTCCTTAAATTTTCCTCAACGGCTCTTCTGCGAATAATGCTGTGATGGATATCTAAATCAAGTGTCCGAACAACCTCTTTGGAGGTGGCAAATGGATTTCGCTTGAACATGCCACAAATGTTCCTGTCATCACGCAGCGATGTTTTCCGCGGGCGCCCTCCTGAATATACCGTTGTTACGTCTTTTGTGATGTTATACTTTTTTATTAGTCTACAAACTATTGACCGATTAATATTAAAATGCTTCGCGACAGATATTTGCGATTTTCCCATTTTATATTCGGAAATAATTTGTTATTTTAGAGTCTTACAGTATTTATCACGTGCCATTATAAATGGAACAGTCAATGGCACAATTAGGGCAAAAACAAATCTAAGCTTAAATAATTATGACTCACAAACAACATGTGCTTTACAATAAAAGAACTTTTACCGTTGTTTTTTGGAACTTCTGTTCTCTTTTTACATTTTTTAAGTTTTGTTGCTTTTGTTTTGCACTCAAACAAATTGAATGTGGTCACATTAATATTAAATTTAATAAAAAAAACAAAACCAAATTTGAATATGATTTGTTTTTTATATGATGTATGAATATGTGCTTTTGGTTCCTATAATAATTTTAGTGTGCTCCCAATATTAAAAAAGATACACGATTTTGTAACAGCGCACTGATTTTGTTGCTATTGTTTTGCGCAACACTGTAGCTCAGTACCAAATTATGAATCAAGGATGCAAAAAAAAAAAACAAAACGAGTAACAAAATAAATTTTTATTTCACTATTCATTATAGCTTTTATAAATTTTTAGTAAAATACGTTGTTAGATTAGTTTTTCTGCTATCGTAACTATCGGATTCAAGTCGGAAAATCGCAAAAAATCCCCTATATCAGACTATTTGGCAACACTGGTTGCATACTCAACTCTTACACTTGTAGAAATCTACATACACACACACACATATGTGCCATAAGGTCCTTTGTGTGTTTGAATTTTATGGACTACGTTTCAATTGAATCCGTCGTTGTTACGATTACGATTTGCTGTCATTAGTTTTTATGAAGTTGTTCAAATTTGCAATAAAATTCTTGTTACAACAACGAGCAAGGAATAACAACATTCGAATTTGAGCTCAGGCAAAATCGATGAAAGGAACATTACAGTACACAGACAAATACAAGTTCCGACATACAACAACACGAATAGAATGCAAAGCATATGATTCCTTGAATTCGAAGTAATTAAATATTTTTTTTTATGCTTAGAGTTGTTATTGGTTGTTTTGGTGTTATGTGCTTTTTGTTTAAAGGTGAAGTTTATTTAAAGGTCGAGGTTTGCAGAATCTTGAAGTATTATCCTACTATATAAGCGATATAAATATAAATATTTTGACATTGAATTTTTGTGAGAATAACTCAAGCAAAACTAAACTGACATCGTTTCTTAACCAATTATTTAACCACGAATCACATTTAATTCATTAAAAAGTTTTCGATTAGTGGTTTTTCCATTCTGTTCGGATCCCAGTGAAATACGTCAATTTTTAATATCACAATTTACTTCACTTTTGCCTTCGCAAGGTTTGCCACGTTTGTTCATATGCCTGGCAGCACTTTTTCTTTTGTGCAGAAACTTAATTTCTTTGAGAATATTTCGCTTTAAAATAAAGATGCATGCAAATGAAAGCAGTCAAATTTAAAATAAATGAGTTTTCTGCCAAATCTAGAAAGTTGTTGTTGATGTTGAACCCATTAAGGTTAAACTGAGGTGAACATCTCAGTAGAAAAACATAAATAAAAAACAATATTCGTTGTAAATATTCATAATTAAGCATCCAACAATTTACAAAAACTACAAATTACCTTGCACACATCACTTCAGAAATGATGATGCTCCGTAAGTAACTCCGGTTGTTAAATATATAAACTCACTCACACACATGCACTCACAAACGTAATTTAAATAAAAGGTTAATTTTTCCTAAAGTGCTATAAATACTTTCAGTATCAATTATTTGTTAAGTGAAACTTCTTTAGCCGCGATGGGGAGTAAAATCGATGAATCAATCAATTCGCCGATGAAACCCTTCGCCGTGAAACGCTTCGGCGCGTTTTTCACATAGTGTTACGCAGAATTAAATAATCATAGTATAGTATGGACATAGTAGCTTTTTAACTGCATGGTTCATACATCAAGTAATTATAATATTGCCATAAAAATTGGAAGCATATGGAGCATGTCTTTGATATTCATATTGAAAACATCAACCTTAAACAAAAAGACAAACACTGAATGCTGCTAAGTAACAGAGTTGTAATGTACAACATATTAAAGTATATTTCAAACTTTTGATAGTTACAATAGAGTACACAGTAGGGCGGGTCGATTTAAAAATCGCTCAATGCTCTGTGAAAATCGTATTCTAGGGATCAAAATAAGAAACTTCGCCGAAGGAACCATACCTCTAAAACGAATTCTGATGTCCCCCAATTTGGGTCGAACTTGTGGGTAGGGGCAAATTTTGAAAAATCCCACTTTGACCCATTTAGAGTGCTCCAATCGAGTCCAAATGTATGACCGACCCCCACTAACTTTGGAGGCCTGACCCACCCATGCCAGTGGCACACCCCCTGGAACCCCCTGTGGGGTTCCCCATACAAACATTTAAAAAAATCACCGTTTTTGGCCTTTACATGAAAAAATCAGCGAAATGGCTATGTTTTATCTTTATTTCTATTTATTTATTTATAATAATATTTATTATTTATTTATAATAATATCTATTTTTTCTCTTTTGAAATTTATTAAGTCAGAACATATGTAAATGAAAAAATTAATTTAAGTTAGTTATAGAAAAGAAACTAACAAAATTATTGTTTGAAGTCTTTTTTACTTTCAAGTCTGGGCAATTTCGCACGGCTCTCTAATGTCGTCGCCATAACAGCCTCTACATTTTCCGGTATAACCCGTTTGGAAACGCTAGCTAGCAATTGAACATGTCGTTCCGTTCCTTGTATGTGTGATGGAATTTTTGGATCATTAAACGGTGGATCATCTTGATTTTGAAAGAATATTCAATGTATCGTACGGAATGCTTCGCGTGAATGGTGGTTCAAATACGTTATTTATGTCATTCATATTGATCATTTCCGTGTAACTTGTGCAATTAAACTTTATATCTGGTTTTTTATAAGCTCTAAGTTGCGTTGGGTCGTCAACATCTGTTCGATAGCGTAGAATTATGTTGATAGCACAGTCGCGCTTTTCTTTGCTATCATCAAACAACATTGATAACAAGATATTTTCCGAATGTGCATAATATGAATTACACTGTGCAACAATTTGAGGGTCATGCAATCTAACGGAGAAGCGACTAACGCAGGTCGATAGTGCGGGTTTAGACCAACGAAACCCTAAGAGGGTTTTGCAAAGTTAGCTCGCTTTTAAATGTTATAGCCTTTGAAAGTTGAGGTGTTTTACTGTATTTTTCAATTAAATTTTTTATATAAAACTGGAAAGATATATACAAATGAAGCATAATCGCGAATAACGTTGTAAACGACGAACGCTAGAAACGAAAGTCAATATAGAGATGCCAATTTTATACGTGCACCACTTGTGCCGCACGAAAAAATTTTGATGCCACTTCTTCACGTAAAGCTCGGAATCGTTAAAAACTTTTTAAAATGTGTTGCTAAAAGGGATGAGGTGTTTAATTGCTTAAGCGAAATTTTTCTAAAATAAACAAGGCTAAACTGTTGAATGGTGAGCTTTTTTAAAAACTCCAAAGTCGTTAAAATAATGTTGATTAATTTATGTTAGGTGTTGTTAATGGTCCAGATATACTGAATCTGAATCTTCAAATCTTGTGCTGGTTGATGAAGAACTTAAAGCGTGGCAGTCTATTGAGGAAGTCATTACGGGATTTTTGGGAAAATATCGCTTTGAAAACTTCGAAATTTTCGTAAATCGTATGATGGATGCATTTTCGAATATTGGAGTAAACATGTCGTTGAAAATTCACTACCTACATCATCACTTGCAACACTTCAGCCAACAGTTACCAACAGAATCAGACAAACAAGGTGAACGATATCATCAGCTTGCGCTTCCTTTTGAAATAAGGTAAATATCTATTAAATTCGATTCTTGTTCATTACATTTTTTATCTATGTATTTAGGTATAGGGGAAAGCAATCTCCAGACGCAATACTTGCTGAGATTTGTTGGCGGAGTACAAAGATGTACGAAGAACGAGATGAAGATTCAGACGAGGCGTTAACAGAGCCTGATGTTAATGATTTCTTAGATGATTACGTTGCATCAGACAATGACTATGAAGAAATATAATAAAAACAATAACAACAAAATAACAATACCTAAATTGTATTAAATTATATAAATTTGTTTAATAGTATTGCTTACTTTGTAAGAAACGTTATGAAATGGATAGTTTAAAATTCTTAATATGGAAAACTCATATAATGTTGAAATTTATTGACATTTTATTCTTATTTCTCTGAAGAAAGAAGTAAAAAATTATAAATATCATTCGAGTAATAAGCACTTAATTTTTTTTAAAATAAGCTGCAAGAAGCAAACTTGCAATGCCTGTATCTCTTAAAAGCGAGCTAACTTTGCAAAACCCTTTTAGGGTTTTTTTACTATATGCTAGTACTACCAACCTGTGTTGGCCGATTCTCCGTTAGAAAATTGTGTTGCACAGTGTTATCTGTAATTACTTGATTGACAATTTTGCGTAAACGAGGTTCTAGAAATCGTGACCAACTAATGAAGTTGAAAAATAATGCATTGGCACATAACATTTAATTATAAATTCAACCAGAATTCTTAAATTTACATCTGGATTTTCCGTTGTCACATATAATCGTAATAATCTAGCGGCCTTGGTGAGCCACCGAGAATGTACAATTTTCCCTGGTTTGATGTTAGCCAAATCCACCGAAACCACGCCGCTAGAAATTGCATGGGCCATGTCGTATAAGTACTTCGAATCGGTGGAAAATTCAATTTTTTTCTGGAGCGGGGGCATATTTTGCAACTCAATTTTCTGGAAGCCGTCCACCACCTGAAAATATATAATAATAAAATAATTAAAAATGGTTGACAATTATAATAAATGAGTGAAAGAAATAACTTACCGGAAGAGTTTCACAAGTTTCGATTTGACGGCTCAGTTTTCCGGTTGCCGATCTTGGTCCAGTGCTGGTTGATTTATCCAAAGCTTCAAACAAATGCCGAAACGGAAGTTCGTTGAAGTGTAGAAGGCAAACGAACCAATGTAATGGTATTTTTAACAGCAATTCGAATTGTCGTATAATTCCACCGTGTGGGCCAGTGTTTGTTGGCTCACCTTCAGTGCATATTCCAATTAATGCATCCAGTGATATATTCTTATCGTTGAAAAAATCATTTAATTTGGTTGTTTTGTATTCAGCGGTTTCATGTTCCAGTCTTACGTAACCAATCAATTCAGAATTGGGTTCTCTCAAAATAACAAGATGAGGTTCTTTTACCATCCTAGTATGATACTTCTCATCAACTTTAGCTGTCTTTAAAGTATCATCTTTTCTGCCATCGAATGAAAACGCTAACAAATTGGTATGATCTAACCGTTTGCGAACCACTTCTTGTCTGCATTTCTCTTTTTCTCTGCGAACTTTCGATTTATCCATGATGAGAGGTTTGCCATGCTTATCTTTAATTTCTTTCAAATCTTGGAAAAGAGCGGTTCCCAATGCCGATGCTACTCTATCAGGCACACCAAATCTGTCATATACCAAGGCAAAGTTAAAACAATCGTATCTCTCTGCGTATTGTGAACTTGTGCTTCTATCCATATTTTCTTGAACCGGTGGCGGTGCGTATGTTGAATCATCGGGATCTTGGTATGTTGGCATTGATGACATAGACGTTGCTCCTTGCTCTTCAGTTTCCATCACAACTGCATCCATTGTTAGTCTTCTCTGATTATGTTGATCGTGCATGAACTCTTTGAGGCGTTCGGGAAGCCAGCCGCATGCACATGAAGCTGCCTTCAAATCGCATTTACATGTTCCAATGTAAAAAATTGTTTCCAGAGATTTTACATACTCTGTAAATTGTTGGGTTTTGTTTCTTCTCTTGATTTGCTCTTGATACTTGTCAAGCAATTTATTCAATTTATTAAATACACTTTTTTTCAGCATTATTTCCATACCAAGTTTTTCCCAAATTCCATTCAACTTATCTTGTACTTGAATAGTGAATGATTTATGGGAAAACTTTTTTGTTCTGTTTTAGCACGTTCGCTTAAGTAAAAATAATATCTCAAGATATCCAGATGGGTTGGTAAATTAAGATAAGTCAAATCAGTAGACACACCAAAAACAGTAACATCGTGCTTGGGTATATGACTCATTGGGTTTTCGATAGTTGTTGATGTTATTGTTGCTTCATCTTGCGGTGTAGAGGATGGTGGATTCATTGTAAACTTTTTGATTTGGAATGGTCAACTTCACTTATTATTTTTTTTTAAATATTTTTTTATCTGAAATTAGCACTTCACACTTTGAGTTCTTCTCAACGACTTAATGCATTCACAAAAACTGTTGCGTTATATATGGTCTACGAGACGAGGTAATAAGAATGAAATGGTAATTTCAATTCTACCTGCTGTGTCTTGTGGTGGCTTAAAAACGCACACAAGCAATTTTAGGATCTGCAATTGTGTCACAGTGATACCTTAATTTTTTAAAAGGGTTGCGGTGCATTCCAGTGATACCTTAATTGTTAAAATGGTTGCATAAAACGCGCATTTCTTAAGAAGGTGCCATAAAATACCCACAAAAAGGGTTGTAAAAACAACCTTCATTTCTTAAGTAGTTGCTATAAAAAAACTACACAAGTAAGTTTACGACATGCAGCTCTGTCTTGTGGTGCCTTAAAAAACGCACACAAGCAATTTTCCGATTTGCAATTGTGTCGCAGTGATACCTTAATTTTTTAAAAGGGTTAAATAAATTTCTAAAGAGAAAAAAACTCCAAAAAGAAAAAAACATAGGCATTTCGCTGATTTTTTCAAGTAAAGTGGGGGTCGGTCATACATTTGGACTCGATTGGAGCACTCTAAATGGGTCAAAGTGGGATTTTTCAAAATTTGCCCCTACTCAAAAGTTCGACCCAAATTGGGGGACATCAGAATTCGTTTAAGAGGTATGGTTCCTTTGGCAAAGTTTCTTATTTTGATCCCTAGAATACGATTTTCACAGAGCAATGGGCGATTTTTTTGCCTCCCCACAAATCGACCCGGCCTAGTACACAGAGTATATTTCTGTATTGCATTTATTTGCCTTATATCTTTATGTTTTTGATACAAAATTCTACATATCACATAGTTTTATGATACATTTTAACCCTCTCCAGCCTTCCTTAAAGCTCCCATACAAAAATCATAAAATTTATATGAGAGCCCCCATAAGGAGTAGTCGAAGGGAATAGGACCCAAGGGAAAAATTTTCCTTTTGCAAAAGTAATGGGGGTCGGTCATACATATTAACTCTCCACAGTCCACCCTTAAAGCCCCCCTGTTCAGGTGTAGGGAATAAATATACAAAAAATCATAAAATTTGTATTGGAGCCCGCATAAGGAGTGGTCGGAGAGAATAGGTCCCCAAAGGAAAAATGTTCCTTTTGCAAAAGTAATGGGTGTCGGTCATACATATTAACCCTCTCCGGCCCTCTCTTAAAGCCCCCATGTTCAGGTGTAGGAAATAAATACACAAAAATCATAATATTTGTATGGGAGCCCCCTAAGGAGTGGTCGGAAGGAACAGGTCCCCAAAGGAAAAATATTCCATTTTCCCAAACATGTAATTTTTAAAGTCGGTGACCAGCCTACAGAAAAAACTACTGTACCGATCGTTTTGAAATTTTGTACACATATTTTACATAAATGTATCTCTCTAGTGACGTTGAGTTTTTTAAATTTTTTAAATACTAAGAATTTTACAATAACAAAAAGGTCGATTTTTTCCTCAAAAATCGTCATTTTGGCTTCGAAATGGTGCCAAAAATTGAAAAATTGAAAAATTAAAAAAAACTCGACTTCACTGGAGATATAGAGTAATAAACTAAAGAAAGCATTTTGATTTTTTGGTTTCAGATGATCCAGTGATCCTGAAGGCTGCTCACCGCACAAAGACTTTTTTCAAAAGTTTTTTTAAATATTCTTAAAATGTTGTACTTTTATATAATAATATGTAAAATAAACCTACAGTATTAATTTTCTCTAAAAAAATTCATGAAAAAAGGTATTTTTTAGACGAAACAAACCTTGCCCCCCCCTTAAACCGTTTAATTGCTCGAGCAACCAGCGAACAGGCTATGCCAATACTCCGAGCGCTTTCGCAATTTCGTTTGCCTAACTGGTGCAACACTATTTGTTGCAAAGTTTGTGAGTCACTCATGGCTGAGCAGATCTCTCGTCACATCAGCACTTTTGGCCTATTGTCTAATCTTCAGAAAACTTGCACGAAATTTTAGCTTCTCTGATGCTGCTGTACGTCTTCTAAAAAGCTATCTTTTCGATAGGTCTCAAAGGGTCAAAGTTGGGATAAATGTCTCGAAGTTAAAAAGTATCACTAGTGGAGTACCCCAAGGCTCAATACTGGGACCGCTGTTATTTACATTGTGTAATCATGTAAAAATGCATGCGTATGCGGATGACCTTCAGCTATATTTGTCTAGGCCAATCGGGTTAGTAGAAGATCTTTGTGTTAGGGTTACCGAGGATTTAAAGAAAATAGCTGAGTGGGCGAAGGTAAATATGCTAAACTTAAACCCTTTGAAATCATTTGTCTTACCTATAGCTAAAAATCTACAAATTACACGAGACTTGCCTCCAGTTCTTCTAAACAGCGTTGAGCTTAAATTTGTTAGGAAGGTAACCAACCTCGGTTATATTATAAACTCATCTCTGTCATGTGAGGATCATATTAACTCATGCGTTAGTAAGTTGTATTATGGGCTACGCAGCCTTCGGATAACGGGAACTTTTGTGCCCGTCGAATTAAGACGCAAATTAGTCGTGCAGCTCCTGCTGCCTATAATCACCTATTCGGAAGTAGTATACCCTAAGCTTGACTCACGGTCGGCGCATAAGCTTCTGGTTGCATATAACAATGCAGCCTGCTACGTTTTTGGCCTCAAAAGTTTTGACCATATTTCTATCTTCTCAAAAAAATTACTTGGACGAGGTCTTCTTAATTATCTTGAAGCAAGAAATTGCATTTTTTTGCATAAAATTATTCATACTCAGTGCCCTAGTTACTTGTTTGAAAAACTCTCTTTTTGTAGGTCAAGCAGAAATTTCAATATTTTAATACCTCGATATAATTTCATAAACTCTAGTAAATTGTTCTTTGTGAGCGCAATTAGATCTTGGAATTCATTACCCATTAGAATTCAATTTGTTTCCAATAGTAAAACCTTTAAGCATTTAGTTTATGAGCACTTCTCCTAAATATTTCTACCTACTCTCTTCGCTTTTCTTTGATTCTATCTGTTTTCTTTACATACAATTTACATAATCTTTATTATTATTTTTCATAATTTTGTAATTATTATTAATATTAACTTGATTTATTTTTTTTTTATTTTTAAATAATTTTGTTTGTAACTTTTTAATGTAATTGTTGTTATTTATATTTATTTGTTGTTATTTTATTTGTCAATGTGGCATTCAAAAGATGAAATCTTATTTGTCAACAATTACCTCAATAAAATACAAATACAAATACAAATACTATAATGCAGTGCTGATCAACTAGTACCACGCGTGGTGAGACTCGAAAGCTTTATTCGAGAATCGAAATACGTACAAAATCGAATGCACGAAGTTCTCTCAATCAGTTAGAGCTGAAACTTCAAGCAAGGTGATTTGCGCCCCTTGGTTGTGTGTTTTGCACTGCACGAAATGTTTGAGGCATATGAAAATGCATTATTTGCAGAATAATAATAATAACTAGTATCGCCAGTGGCCGACATTCGGCCATCTATTTCTGTAAGGTAACGAAACTCAAGTTGTTTTTCACATAATGAATTGTTATTAATTTGCATGGAAATTCTTAATGCTTACCTTGACGCTATGAGGAAAATAGTGGTAAAGGACAAAAAAGGAAGCATATACGCGACAAAAAAAAAAATTATTCAAGCGCCATCTCGAAATAATCCACCAAGTATTGAACAAAAGAAACAATTATCAATGACTTGGCGTCAAGTGTTATATGAAGCATGCAGCAGTTTAACTGTTTTTTTAACGCTGAGAGAAATTCAGAGAAAGCAACAACAACCACAACAACAATAATGCTACTCAGATTCGTTTAAGTGTTTGCGTCACTCCCGCATTTTAGTCTTGCTTTTGTAAGCTACAGCAGCGATGTTCAACAGAGCTTTGTCGCTTTGTAGTTTCTCATTGTCCCATTGGTAAAAAAAGCATTTTACATTTTCTCAGTTTTACCTATCTTAATGACAACATATTTGAACAAAAATTATATTGTGCAAATCTACTCGAAAATACCTATCCATCGGTATAAGTATTATGTGAATATGTTGAAGGAAACACAGAAAAATAGGGAACACAAACTTTTTTGTTTGCGTATTAATATATAGATAATGTAAATGCTATTGACAATGATAATTATAGTGATAATGATAATTATACTGCTAATGATAATGATGATGACAATGATAATTATAACACAATTCTTGCTTAATACCTGCACAACAATTGTTTTCAGTGCAGAGAGTGAGAGAGCTACAAAAACAAGAGCACAAGTCGAAAATTGTAGAAGTATGCGTGTGAACACCACTGCTTTAAAACAGTGGTGCTTTATTCATTAAAATTAAAAAAATTAATTTGAAAAAACTGTTTGTAAAACTATCAAAAAATATAAACAAAAGCAGTATAGTCATCGCTGCTTTTTTGAACTCATATACAACAAAACAAAAAAAAAAAATTAAATTTGATATTAATTTTACTCCGGCGGGTGATATAAAAAGTTAAATTTGCTTTTATAAATTAATTTGATAAAAAATATACTTTTATTCCATTGCTTAAGTTTCTGTTACATACACCTTGTTGCATTGTTAAAAGACCTAAGAAAAATGTGATTTTTTATTTTTAATTCTTTTCATAACTTTTTTTTTTTTTTATTTTTCAAAATCACAACGATTCTGAGCGCTTTTAAATATAAAAGATAAAAATAAATTGATTCATCTGATCCCCCTATTCATTAAAATAAATCTATGTTTAGGTGTTGAAAAAACTTTGTGAATCAATTAATCGTCTCCAAATCGCAGTCGTTCGAATATTTAATGAATGACCATCAAATCAAAAGATCGGGTCGTTTCAATGCAATCAAAATGTTCACGCTCACTTAAGTGCCAAATAGGAGAAAATAACAGAATACAACAACAACAATGACTAATAAAAAAAAAAACAACAACAACTTTTATGCCCAAATAATTGTCATCAACAATAATTTCAAGCTTCATTCATTTACAGTCTTGAAACCCCAAAAACAAAACGCAACAAACATAAAAGGAAACAACCATTGAATTGTGTGAGTGTCAGAGCATGAAAACGACAAATTTTTTTTATGTGGCAACACCATGCAACACTGAACTCGAATGGGCAATGCGAATGAGACAATAACAACAAAAAACAACAACAACAACATCAACACCAAGGATATCAGCAGAAAGAGCAACAAACAATTTTTTATGGCTAGGCATAAAAATGATGAATGCCTGCGAAAAACGTCACTTGTTGCGTATCCCCCCAGTTAGTGTGGGTTATGTGAAGAGCGATGACAGGGAGGCTACGAAGAGGTAGTTAGGTCTGTGCGCTTTGGCGAAATGTGCTGAAAGTAGGAGTTTGAGGGATATAAACAGAGACGACAATTTTATCACTTTTTTTCTTGCCACGAATTATAAGGACAGTATATTTGCTGTGGAGGTTGTGTGGTAGAAGGGGGGGGGGGGGAGGGCGATGAGGGTGATTTGTGATAAAGTGCCAAAGGAAGGTGGCAGCAATTGGTCCGTTTCGTTGTTGTTATTGTTATGGGTGAATGAATGTCACTATTGAGCTGTAACAAAATTATTTATTACGTTATCAAATATTATTGCCTGGCGGTGTTGTTTCTATCCAGATGTTGTTGCTGTTGTTGTTGTTGTTGTTTTTGGCGTTGTTGTTGTGATCCAATCGCAAGGACGATTTGATACAAAATTTGCAGCAGCTGTTTTCAGACTAAATAATGTTGACTCATTTCTTGTTGCTGCTGTTCATGTTTTCTGTGTGTTCGGTTTTTTTTTTTTTTTCTCATATATCAGCCGAAATCGTACAGTGGTGGTCATAATCATAAATTATCTAAATTTTAAATTTATTTCGGAACTGGTCTTTTATAATTTCTGCCTCATTTAATCGTGACTATTAACAGATTTCTTCGATTGTTAAGCTTTTTTGATACAATTATTTGCAATTGAAAATTTAGTCATGTGACAAGTTATAAACGACAGTTAACTTTGTATCTGTAGTATCATAAATCTTAACAAGGTTCACTATAGTTCATTAACCCATTTCTGCCTAATGGGTATTTAAATACCCAAGAAAGTGTTGCTACTTAAAAAAATTCCAGCGCGGGCTAGATGAGAGGTATTGCGGCAATTTTTATTTTATAGTAAAGTGGAAGGATGGACCTAAAAAAAAGAAATGGCGCAGGTGGAAATCTAAATTTATGCTAATTAAGATATATGGCTACGCTTTAATGGGTTAAAATGCTTTTAAATAAGACTCGAATTTCTATGAGGCTAAAAAATGAAAAGATTTTAACGGATAAAGCTCCATTTGGCTTCTAAATACAAATCTTACGACTGGAAACTTGCTCGGTAACGAAGCCATAGTTGTTATTGCTGGCTGCTGTTGTTTCTTCCCGTTGTGAACTCATACCCAGTGAACCAAACCAACAGTTTTCGAACTCATTTATGAACCTTTTCTGGTAGAAACGTTAATTTTCGACACTTATAAATGAACCCTTTTTGTATCATTATTCGGATTAAAATACCTTTAAAAAATGAACCTTATTTTGTTCGGAAATGAATTTAAAAAAAGAGCCATAAATTGTACTTTTCGTTCAGAAATGAGTTAAAACAAGAACTATAGAAAAGTTATTTTTCAGCACTCGGAAATGAACCTTTTTTGAATTAATCACCGAACGAAAATGCTTCTCAGAAACGAACCTCTGTTTCTTCGGAAATGAGTTAAAAAAATTAACAATAGAAAATTTCCTTTTCGGCACTCGGAAATTAACGCGTTTTGCATCAATTGCCGCACTCAATTGCCTTTCGAAAACGAACCCTTTTTGTTCAGAAATGAGTTAAAAATTAATCTTTTTGAATTATAAGTTTTATTTTTGCATAATATTTATTATTATATTTTGAAAAAATTACCAAAAAATAGTTTGTATATGAAAAATTGCTTCTACTGACATGACAAAAAAATTATTATTTTTTTTAACTTATTTAAGAATGCAAAAAATAATCATTTATTATTCATTTCTGAACTCATTTATGTACAAAAATGGTTCATTTAGGAGAAATTTTAACCTACTAAAATCATAAAAAACATATTATTTTTCGATTCAAAATAAGTTTTTATGAATTTCGCAAAAGAAGTTTCGCACGAATTTAATCTTCTATATCAAGTACTTTTAAACGACAAAAAAAAAATCAAAAATTAAAAAAAAATTCTTTCCAAAAACGTTCGCAAAACTCTCACCTTACGCAAAACCTTCGCATATGGTTCAGTGGGTAAGCTTTGTAAATGATTGACTCGAATATTTCAATAAGCTTTTGGAAATCCTTTTACATAAGTAACGCAAACTATAATTCTCTATTTTTATAGAACTTCCAAAGAAAAAAAAAAAAAAAAATAAAAAAACAACAAAGTATTACTTCCATTTATTGCAAGTTTTATAGAAATAACCTCAAATTTTTTAAATTTTCATGAAAAATCATATTCGTAACCAGTGGTGGCGTTGGGTTAAGCAGTTCTGAGTAATATTAATTTAATTAATTAATTGAATTTTTAAAAAATTCTCAATCTAGTTTTTTTAGAATCCACTTTAAGAGATCTGGAAGTTCTTGTACCGTTGTTCTATATAATTGCTGAATTTGTTTTCTTTTTTAGTTGTCATGGTTATCATTAAATTGCTTAAATAAATTACAAACTCTTGACTAAAAATAAGTGAACTTATACAGCCTAGAGCCTGTATAATTTGATCAACCCAATAGTTGAGTCAGTTTAACCGAAGCTGTAATAGTAATGAAATATAATAGAAATCAAAGTTATTTCCAAGACCGAATGTATTGAAATTTCAACATCTGA
The DNA here is from genome assembly GCA_943735915.1 of Pherbina coryleti. Lineage (NCBI taxonomy): Eukaryota > Metazoa > Arthropoda > Insecta > Diptera > Sciomyzidae > Pherbina > Pherbina coryleti. The sequence goes on along the minus strand of OX030949.1, from coordinate 57,122,529 downwards.
CGATCCCCGGAATAAATATTTTTTTTTCTCGAATGTTCTTTTGAATGTTGAAGTTTCCATAAAGCTTCTATTAACAATTTAGAAACAGCCTTACAAGAGTTGGTTTTCAAAGCTTAAAGAGAGTCGAAATTGGTCTTATAAAATAAGAAAAAGTTAACTATTTGATTCCTATGGAAGTCATAACCAGCGCTTATAAATAGAAGTAACGAAGTTTCTATTACAAGATACTTCAAAGTTTGTATAGACGTTTTCCGAGGAAAAAAAATATAAAAAAAAAACAGATTCTATAGACATTACAACTGCTTCAGAGGATGCCCACTATGACCCTGAAATAGATGATTTTTTTCAATTTTTTGTTTTTTTTTCAATTGCTTTTAAAACTTTAACCTTCATCTTCTGCTTGTGTCAAAAACAACACAAGAAGGACTTTTTATAATTTTCTTTAAAAATCATTAATTAACAACCTACCACATATTTTTTCAGTATTTTACATATAAAAATGGTTTCAAGTTGAAAAAAAAAGACTTTTTAGGGATTTTATTCAAAAAGTTACCTTGGCTACCCTCGTGTGTCGTTTTTGACACTTTGAACTTCACATGTTTTTGGCTTTTTGGTGGGAAGACTGGCATTTGGCATTGGTGGGAAGACTGGAAGACATATTACGTCTTAGTGCAATAGAAAAAAAGTGTATAACTTGATAATAAAAAGTGGTTGTTTTCACTAAAAAAATAAATAAAAAATAAAAATTTCTAAGCCAAGATATATTTCGAATGAAAAAGTTGAAGAATTTCTGAACGCAAGCGATAGTAGTGCCAATTTTTCTGGCGGCAATGATGAAGAGTTGAAAACCCTAATACCTTAAAGGGAGGATAAGGTTTGTTTCATCTAAAAAAGACATTTTTTCACGTATTTTTTAGAAAATATTATTACTGTAGGTTTACTTTACATATTATTATATAAAAGTACAACATTTGAAAAATATTTAAAAAAATTTTTTGGTAAAAAATAGAGAGAAATAACGGATTTATTCTAGATCTCCGCAGGTGCTTCGAAAAAAGTTTTTGTGCGGTGACAAGCATACAGCATCACTGGATCATCTGAAACCAAAAAATCAAAATGCTTTCTTTAGTTTATTTCTTTATCTCTCTAGTCTCTCCGAGTTTTTTTTTTAATTTTTCAATTTTTCAATTTTTGGCACCATTTTGAAGCCAAAATGACGATTTTTGACGAAAAAAATCAAACTATTTGTTATTAGGAATTAAAAAATTTTAAAAAACTCAAAGTAAATAGAGAGCTACTTATATGTAGAATATGTGTACAAAATTTCAAAACGATCGGTTCAGTAGTTTTTTTTTGTAGGCTGGTCACCGACTTTAAAAAGTACATGTTTGGGAAAATCAGTTTAAAGTTTTGTACACTAAGCAAGTAAGTTAACTCATGGTCCAATAAGTCCCGAGACTAAGTTATAAAAAAACTTTTTTTGCAAATATTCTTCTTTATTCATCAACACAGGTTCCTTCAAGAGTAATACATTCATTCCACCGCTTTTCTAACTTTTCAATACCGATTTTGTAGAACGATTTATGTTTTGCCTCAAAATACGCTTCAGTTTCAGCCATCATCTCTTCATTGGAGCCAAATCTCTTGCCGGCAAGCATTTTTTGAGGTCAGCAAAGAGCCAGTAGTCTCTGGAGGCCAAATCTAGCGAATACGGTGGATGAGGAAGCAATTCGAAGCCCAATTCGTGGATTTTCGCCATTGTTTTCATCGATTTGTGACACGGTGCATAGTCTTGGTGAAAAAGAATTTTTTTCTTCTTCAAATGGGACCGATTTTTTGCGATTTAATGTTTCAAACGCTCCAACAACGCTATATAATAATCGGTGTTGATTGTTTTTCCCATTTCGAGATAGTCGATGAACAAAATTCCATGCGCATCCCAAAATACAGATGCCATAACCTTTCCAGCCGACTGTTGTGTTTTTGGTCGCTTTCATCGGTTGCTCACCACTCAGCTGACGACCGTTTTGATTCCGGTGTGTAATGGTGGATCCATGTTTCATCCATTGTCACATACCGATGCAAAAATTCATGTTTATTCTTTGTAAACAGTGCCAAACAGCTCTCCGAATCATCGACACGTTGTTGTTTTTGATCCGGTGTGAGAAAACGCGGCACCCATTTGGAAAGCAGCTTCTCATCGACATATGTTCGTGTAATATTGTTCCCACACTGCATTTCGATATCTTCAGAGCCTCAGCTAACTCGCGCACCTTCACGTTATGGTCGGCCAATACCATTTTGTGTACTTTTTTATGTTTTGTGGAACAACTGTCTCATTTGGGCGTCCTGAACATTCAGTATCATTTGTGTCTGTACGACCAAGTTTAAACTCAGCATACCATCGGCAAATATTTGCGAAGCCATTGTTCAGCTTGGACGGTATTTTTCCCCCTAAAAAAACAGTGATAAATCAACGCACGGAATTGCTTTGAATCCAATATTTTGAAAATATCAACAGTAGCGTCACTTAAATTTTTACATGTATTGTTTGAAGGTAGGAACTATCGAAATATTATATCGATATTTCGTTAGAGGTGCTACCTAGTAGTTAGTCTCGGGACTTATTGGACACCATGTGTTAGAGGTACGGTCATTCAACCTACTGTAACTTCGTTAGTTTTGCTCCGAATGACCTAAAAATTTAATACAATATTCTTCAAATGTTGTACTCTAAGAAACAAAAATAAAAAAAAAATGAAAAAAAAAAGTTGTCAAATCGTACCTCCCCCCCACCTCCGCCCCTAAAACAAGCTTATGTGTTGCTTGAAAGAACGATTATATGCTTTTTTTTGTTTAAAGAAATCTTTTAAAGAATGTTTCACATTTTCAACAATTTGACCATCACTGTAATTTTGGCGAATTCATATGAGATTATGTTGTCATGAGTGTTATGTCAATTTTTTTTTTCATGTTGTCTTTTTTTACGCTTTCTATTTGTTAAGGACTCTTTGGTTGTCAGCACTGCTTAATCGATCAAACAATCTATCTCGAAAATAGCAACGTTGCTGAAGGAAACTTTGGCGTCATGGCGTCATTGAACCATGCTGAAAATCGGATATAATCTTGATATAAGGGTTTTTATTAGGCTTTTCTTTGTTGATAATGATGCCATTTGTTCCACATCTCAATTAATCTCTTTTATTTTTGTTGTAAATAAGAATCTATAAATTTTTTTTTTATTTTATTATATTTTTTACAGTTTCCTGCAGCACCGTGACTGTGACTAAATGTCAGGCAGCTTTAAGAACGCTGCAGGCCTTTCAATTCTTTCGTCCAACATGCCTTTGCAAGGAACCGGGGATGGATCCCGATTGTAATCATTTTCGAGATTTTCTCTTCGATCATCCGTGCGGATTTGTACTAAAAAAAGGTGAGTGTTTGTGGAGAAAAACTATTAACAAAAAAATTTAATAGATAGTTACACTGGAATTTTATAAAAATTGTAACTTGAACCATTTTGTGATGATAAGTTCAAATTTGAAGGAATTTGTTAGGTGTGCTTCAAAAAATGTTAGTTAAAGAAATAAATTTCGAAACAAAAGGAAAAATTTCTTGGTCAAATTTTAAAAGTTATTTATATGTATTATAACATTGGAAATCTTATCATTTTCATTTTTTCTATTTTGTTTTATTATCATCAATATATTAATTGCTTTATGTACATAAAAGCTTTGATTTCGTTGCTTATCTTACTAAATCGAATGCTGCACTGACTTCGCCCGAATTATGGCCAATAATATCGATATCATCAGCATACGCCAGCAGCATAATACTTTTGTAGAATCTCGTGCCACTGCGTCTCAAATCAGCAGCTCGGATGATCTTCTCCATCATCAGGTTGAAAAAGTCGCACGATATCACGGAATCACCTTGTCTGAAACCTCGTTTGGTATCGAATGGAGGAGTGAGGTCCTTCCCGATTTTAACTGTGCTGCTGGTGTTGCTCAGTGTCATTCTGCAAAGGCGGATGAGCTTTGCAGGAATACCAAATTCAGACATGGTGGAATATAGATGATTCCTTATTGGACTGTCGAAGGCGGCTTTGTAATCGACAAAAAGATGGTGTGTGTCGATTTGTTTTTCTTGGGTCTTCTCCAAGATTTGTCGTAGCGTAAATATCTGGTCTATGGTGGATTTGCCAGGTCTGAAGCTACACTGATAAGGTCCAATCAGCTGGTTTACGATGGGCTTCAGTCTTTCACCTTATATGCGATATTATATATGCGGACCTTATATGCGATATTCAGAAGGCTTATCCCACGGTAGTTGGCGCAAATTGTGGGATCGCCTTTCTCGTTCCAATCGTTTGGAATGCATTCTTGCGACCATATTCTGCATAGGAGCTCATGAATGCATTTAAGTAGAGCTTCGCCTCCATTCTTGAAGAGCTCAGCAGGTAAGCCATCGGCTCCTGCGTCTTTGTTGTTCTTAAGTCGAGCTATAGCTTTCAAGACCTCACTATGGTCGGGCAGCGGAACTTCAACGCTGTCGCCCACAATGGTTTTCGGTATGTCATCTCTATTGGCGGAATTGTTGTCGTCGTCACCATTCAAAAGCCTAGAGAAGTGTTCCCTCCACATCATCAGTGTACTCTGGATATCTGTCACTAGATTCCCATTTTCATCCTTGCAGGAAGAGGTCCCGGTCTTGAAACCATCGGCCAGGCGTCTTATTTTTTCGAAAAATTTTCGGACTTCATTCCTGTCACCATGCATCTCAATTTTCTCGCACTCACGCATTTCCGCTTCCCTTTTTTCACCTGAAAATGCGTCTCTCTTCCCTCCTCTTCTCTTTGTATCGCTCTTTAGCAGCACGCGTTACAACCGACTGCAGGGTGGCTTTTTAGGCGGCGTCTTTTTCTGCAGTGGCGTCGCGACACTCCTGGTCGTGCCACTGGTTTCGGCGAGGGCGGTGATAGCCTATCACCTCTTCGACAGCCGTACGCATAGAGTGGGAAATGTGATTCCACTGAGCGCATATATCGTCGATCGGAGGAGTGCTTTCTTGAAGCGGGAGTGAGAGTTGAGTAGCGAAGTCTTCGGCTGTTTGTTTTGATTGCAGCTTTTCGACGTCTAGCTTTCTCTGTGCTGGATTGCGCGCATTCTTGGTTGCGCACAGGCGTGTACGGATCTTGGCTGCGACAAGATAATGATCCGAGTCTATATTGGCACCACGGATCGTGCGTACATTTAAAACACTGGAAGAGTGCATTCCGTCATTCAAACCGTGATCAATTTGGTTGCGCGTCTTTTGATCAGGAGACAGCCAAGTTGCTTTATGAATATTGAGATGCTTGAATCTAGTGCTACTAACGACCATGTTTCTCGCTGCGGCAAAGTCAATCAGCCTCATTCCGTTATCGGAGGTATTGTCGTGGAGACTGAACTTTTCGACTGTTGGACCAAAGATATTTTCTTTGTCGTGGCGGGAGCTGCGCTCTTCAAGGCGCTCGTAGAAGCTGTATTTGGTCTCATAGTCCTTATCTTCTGTCGGAGCGTGCGCACAAATCAGGCTTATATTGAAGAATCTTGCCTTGACACGGATTATGGCAAGTCGTTCGTTCACAGGTGTGAATCGCAGGACATGATGCCGTAGTTGCTTGCCAACCACGAATCCGCATCCAAATTCGTGCTTCTCCGCATGGCCGCTGTAGTAGATATCACAGGATGCTTGCCGGGAGCAACCCTGTCCCTTCCATCGCATTTCTTGGATTGCAGTGATATCAGCTTTGTATCTTTCTAAGATATCTATCAGTTGGATAGAGGCACCATCCCAATTAAGGGTTCGGACGTTCCAAGTGCATATCCGTAAATCATTGTCAGTTTTTCGTTTGCGGTAGTCGTCATCAGATTTGGGTTTGCCGTTTCTAGAGGACACCATGTAGAGGTTTGAGTCGACTTGAGACGAGTTCGACATGGATAATGCTGGCCTCACCAGGTTGAGGCAGTCAGACACGTTGCCATGTGAAGATCGCCCCCTTGACCCTCACGCATTGCCTTGTGAGGATCCTCCTCCCAGGCAAAGTCCTTATCCATTACAAATATCATCCCTGATACGAGGTTATGCTCTTAAACCTTCGATAAATTTCTACGCAAGTAGCACATGATCGCCCGCCAAAATTTGAAACTTGTTCCCATAAGTAGACTGCAAATAGTATCGTAATAGAAAATGTTCAAGTTATACTTACAACTATCCACGAAGTTATAGAGTTGAAGAGGGCGAAAATAACACTTGAAAATTTTAAAATTTTGTTTAATCCATCCCAATATTATTAACTTATCATTATACCAGAGATACGAGATCTTTACTATATACTAATAAAAATTCAGTCTTATTTGTTACGCTTCCAAATGGATTTGACATAAGAAGTGTTTAAGGTGAATGCTTAATGCATGAAACTCTAATGGAGTCTTTGTTAGATGTATCTTATAAACACTTAAACATCTTAAAAACCTCAGTTTTGCTGTCAAGTATTAAGAAATCCTTGCAAACTCAAACAATCTTTATATTATGTATTGCAAATGAAATAAGTTATGATAAATTCAAAATAATTGAATGTCAAAGTTAAAGTGAACAACAAAAAACAAAAAAAAAAAACAAAAAAAAACAAAAAAAAAACTAATTGTGTAAAGCCTGTTACACAGCAATAAACTGCTAAAGCACACATACAGAACAAAGCAACTCTCTGAATCAGAAAACTCGCATATCCTGGCAACGCAATAATAATAATAATAATATTGCACAAACACAAGCGCAAACACTGAACACAACACTTTAAACTGATTTTCATAGTTGAAATAACAAATTTGCCAAAGATATGTAAAGACAAAAAGAATAGTAAAGAAAAATAAAAATAATTCCAAGAAAGTCTGCACTTTTTAGAACTCAGCTACTAGCACCAAGAAGCTCTAAAAATTCCTTTGCTCAATTTCTGGTTAGCAAAAAGATGTGTGCAGGTGCACGCATGCATCGACGCACACACAAGCAGACAAAGCAAACTCCCCCTCAAGTCGTAAAAAAACGATTTGTTTTTCGCATTTCAGTGCTCAAAGTGAGTCTCCTGCGTCTTGAGATGCTGTTCTTGAGTGCTTTGCATGTTTCTCTGTGTGTGTGTGTGTGTGTTTATACATGCCTTAGTGCAGTTGAGTGATTTTTTTCTTGTAAGTTAAAACTTTTTTGTTATGTCTGCAAGCACTAACCCCTTTTGCCCGCTTTACCATGTGCTACCCTTGGCAACATTTACATTGAAAGTTACAATTTTGACGTGAATCCATAAGTGGATCAACAACAATGCCATAGAAGGTTCTCAACTTACGAAAAATACTCAGGAGTCTTTGGATTATACGAGTAGTCTGCCGGCAGCACTGTAAATCTACAGAACTTTTTTTTTTTTTTTGTTTTTCAACTTAAAGCAAACACATTTCTGAATTCGGCGAATATTTGACGAACAAAAATAAACAATGCAGACTTTGTGCTTGCTTTGTCTTATTTTTATCAGCCATTGGAAAACCTCAGACATGCACTTGTAAAACACCAGATAAAATTTTTGGTAGCAACACACTAAAAAACAAGCGTTATTCTAAAAAAAAAAAAAAGAAAAATATGAGTAAAGAAATCGGACTGTAAATACATCAAAAAGAGGGCTTGTGTATCTAATGGTGTTGGTCAAAATGGGTCTTTGAATTATCTCCTAACGAAATTACTTCTTAAAAAAAAAGATGAAATAAATCCTAATTTCTCCACACAAAATTAGGAGTTATTGCACATGAAAAAATTCCCAAAAGTAAGGATTTATTTGCATAAAAGTTATTTCATTTTCAGTGTTAGGAGTTATTTCATTATGAAAGATCTCCTAAAAATGGATGAATGAAAATTGTCCTAATTAGGAGTTATTTCATATATTTGATTTTTAGGTGTTAATGAAATTATTCATTAATTAATTAAGTTAATGAAATTAAGGGAGGTTAGAGGCAAAAGAGGTTAAAATGAAGACATAGTTTAGAAGATGTTTTCCAAAAAAGTGTATTCATAGTATATAAAACAATTTCAGTCCCATCCCTACGGAGAAAAGAACTGGTTCTGAACCTATCACGTGACAGGTCCCCAAGGAAGACGGATCAGTCCCAATTCTGCCAGCACTATATGAAACCGACCGGTCCCTTTTACATGTCGTTGTCATTGACAGGGTTCAATTGCCACCTACTGCGTCAGTTTGAACCTGTCCCGTGACCGGCCTCGAAGAACAAATTGGGAATCTATCCCAACTATCGAGTAGTTCGTTGAGCAATTTCGTTTGTTCACTAAATTTGATATTACGATATTCGATAGATGCAAATTTTTTTCTTTTCAACTTTGAATTTCCACACGATACAAATATAGCTTTGAGTTTTCATTAATTTGTCTCCATTTGCATCATTTTAAATTGGTCCCGTGCTAAGTAAAATAAAACCTGCCCCGTATCAAACACAAAGAATCTGTTCGGTGACTAGTTATATCAGACCTGTCCTGTGATAGGTTACATTTGAGCTGTCACGGGACCAGTCACTTAAGAGGAATTGATCCTGCTTTCTCCGTAGGGATGTTAATTTTATATCAGTGTAAGTGAAAAAATTTTTACATAAACAGTGAGCGTCAAAACAAAGTGTGCACCAGAGAACTGCAATGAGTATCCGATATAAATCGGATACTCGAATCATACTCGAGTTACTTGTTGTTCTCTACCCTATCCGTACTCAATAAAATATGTACAATACTTATACTCATTCCACTCATTAGCATATTTTCGGGTATAAGTACATACTTATACCCGAGCGCGGCATGACCCGAAGCATTCAGACTCGTATTCAATTAGTGCGTCGAGTTAGAGTCTTGAAAAGGCGCTATATCCGAGTATTTTCGTGTATATTTTGAGTGTACTCTGAGAACTGCTTTTTCTCTGTCAACGTCTCTAAGCGACAATAAGTAAAAGCTAACGCTCGCATATTTTGTTTGAGTTTTATGCTGCAAATTTGTTGTTGATATTTTATTTCGTTGTTAGTGTTAGTGTTTCATTGTTAATGGTTTCGTTAGATAAAAACAAAAAACAACACATAGCACTGCATAAACAAAGATAAAAAACAACACAAGACGAACACGTGTTTTTCTGTTTCCAAGTGCTCAGGAAAAAGAAGCACAAAGCAAATACAAACAGACTCATTCATTCTCACTGCTACGCTCTACTGCGCTCTGCTTTATATCAGTGGCAGAATGATCCGAGTGATTTGAGTATTTGCGTCGAACCCGAGTGTTTGGGTAAGTAGAATAAGTATCAACAAGAGGACAACAACCATAAGTATTAATGAACCGAAAAACCCGAACTTTACCCGATTCGACTCGTGATTTAGGATACTCATACTCATTTGAGCCGCCGCATTGCAGCTTCGCATAAGTGAGTATGAGTCGGGTTACGTGCGATATGGGTTGAGTAGGTTTTTGTACTTATTTTTTTCGGATATACTTAGAGTCACAAAAAAGCTACCCGTTGCAGATCACTGGTGTGCACCATATGTTTTAATAATAATAAAAAATAAATAAATAACTGGCCATTTCAGCCCTTGAAAGGCCTTTGACCTAGCTTCTTATGATCAATTGTGTTGTGCGTGTTATTAAGTTTGTACACAATTGACCGAGAACCGGACCTACATGTTTAACGCCGACTCCGAACGGCAGAGAACGGAATGTTCTTGTTCTCAAGAAGCTTTACATGGCATTTGGATTACTCTCTGAGGTTTGCCATTGTCTGAGAGGTGGCGGCCGTACAGAAAAATTATTTTAATTCAAATAATTTTCTGTCGCTGCTGGGGTTCGAACCTGGGTCTCCAGGTTCGTTAACATAGCGGCCACGCACTTTAACCAACTACGCCACGGACGCCACATGGACGCCATATGTTTTAATACTTTTTACTTTATTTCAATATTTTAAAAAGCACTTTTATAAAAAATTTTAGTATTTTTGGAATTAATAATTTATGCTCTTGTTATATACTAACTAATAATTTAAATTATTTTACAACAAAACGAAAAATACTCCATTTTCTTCGAGTCAAAACAAAGTGTACACATGAAGTTGTAAATAAGAAAAAATAACTTCAGTCGAATTATTAATATTTTTTTGTTTTCCTCGTGCTGAAATGACAGCATTCAACCGTCTTGGCATTGATTCCACAAATTTCGTTGTTAGGTTTGATGAAATTTTGTTCCATTCTTCAAGTTAAACGGCTTTCAGCGATTCCTTGCTGAATATCGTCCTCTTTCTTATTTGTCTATCCAGATGTTCCCACAAATATTCTATCAGGTTGAGGTCCGGTGATTGTGGGGAGTGATCCAGCTGTTTTGGAGTTTTTGCACAGCAACTATTCCTTCATTACCTTGGATGTATGTTTCGGATCGTTTTCCTGCTGAAACATCCACAAGCGATCCAGTCCTAATTTGTTAACACTGGCCGGCAAATGTTCTTTTAAAATACTAAAGCAGAGGTGCCTAAGCCCTATGTACTTGGTGCACATTTGTTTTTGTAAAAGCACTTAGGCATAGGCTGTATATTCTAATCAGCGTTGCCATATTTTTTTTTTAACAAAACTTTAATTTCCAGAAAAAAAACTTGTTTTTTGATGAAAAAACTTGATATTAAAAACGAAATAAAACATGTATTTTTAAAGCACATGTGTGCTTTAAAATTTTTGGCAATTCGCTTTGTTCCCTCGTTGTCTCGTTATTTTGGACACTTCATTTCTCAAGAAAATACGGAAGACTTGATCGTCAACTCTGAATGTACATATGTAAACTGAAGCGTCAAGTTTAAAAAGGAATGCCAAAAATTGACCGCCAAGACTCGATGAAGGGAAACCGAGACAAAAGAACAGAAACAATGACAGCAACAATAATAGCAACAGCGCTGCCATAAAACTAAACTTTGAAAAGGAGTGAAAATAAGTAGTAGCAGCTTGAAATGATACTTATGTTTTTGTAGTAACAATTTAGTTTATCTATTTGATTCATAGATTCACTAAAATAGAAATCATCGTTTTAAGAGGGGAAATATACCCAGAACTTTTTTCTTAAAGCTTTAAGTCTCCAGAATATGTGGTGAAAATTTCAAGTCGATATCTCAAAAAATAACAAAGTTATAGCCTAGTGAGTAAGCCGCGTTCTAGAGCGTGCAGTGCTGGCCCTTATTTTCAAACGCGTTTTTCTCGAAACCATGTTTTCAAAGTCGGTGACCAAGATTTCTCGAAGCTCAATGCCGATCGTTTTGATTTTTTTGCAGGCTTGTTTTATTCATAATAATCTCGTACTTGTCATAGGAGTCTTTTTTTTTCGTAGCTTCGTTCATTTTTTATAGGCAAAATAATGACGAATTTTTGGTTGAAAATCGTTCATTTACGTTCGGAAGTCCGCCATTTTGTGAAAAATCAATATTTTCAAAATCGACTATGACAAGTACGAGTTTTTAGTATCTAGTTTAATAGCATATTTCACTTTTTTGTTTCAGTTGAATTTAGGAGGAGCAATCTTGGTCACCGCATTTTCAGAGCGCTCTACAAAAAATGCTGTATCTACCTTAATATTAATTTTTTTTTTTAATAAGAAAACACTAAACATACGCTTGAATGTGTATATTTTAAGGTATAAAAGGCCTCATTTAAAAATATCCTTTAGGTTTCCTTAAAAAAATGCACAAACATTACCTTTTTTCTTCGGCCGCTGGGTATATTTCCCCCCTTAATCGTAAAAACTTGAAAAACTGGGTAAAATAAAATAAAACTTTATTTTTTTAGGGAAAAACTTGAAAACTTTCTACCCTCTCAAAAAACTGGCAAAACAAGTTTTATCTGCCCACATGGCAACACTGATTCTAATATACACACACACAGCACTCCGCACTAAGCAATACCAAATACACAAACAAATTTGTCTTTTTTGTTTTTGATCTTTTTTCGTTGCTTATACCGAAGTGCAAGCAACAACACTTTCGTATGCTTTGTTGGTACATTTTGGTGACAATGATCTTCTACGTAGATTTTGTTGTTGTCTAACATAGTATGCTTTCGTTTACGAAAGGTTGTAGGATTTTATATGTATTAGTGTTTGCACTTCCATAATAGAAGCCTCAGACGCTACGACTTTTCATCCGACTTTGACAAGTCGTATAAAAAGTCGTAGTGTGTGAAGCCAAGTCGTATACGAAAACTCAAGTCGTACGGCCAGGTCGTATGAAAATCAAAATAGTTTGATTTTTTCTCAAGTTGAAGTAAAAGTCTGAGTGTGTGAGGGCAAGTCATACACGACTTCATGCTTGTTTTCGTTGTTCATTCGCATTTTGTAAAACTGGTAAGGAGAACAATCAAAGGATAATGACTTTTTGAGTTAAATATTGTAATATTATATGGGGGGAAAACCTTTTCTTTTTAATCGTAATATTTATTTTAATAGAATGGCTGAAAAAAAGGAATTCCTTGATTTTCTTGAGGCATACAAAAATCTTCCGCAGCTTTGGGATTCGAAATGCGAAGCGTATAAAAATAAAATCGTGCGTCGTAAAGCCTACGACAAATTATTGGAAGAATATAAAAAAGTTGATTGTGATGCGGACTCTGAAGGCATGAAGAAAAAAATAAATAATATACGCTCAATATATCGACGCGAGTTAAAAAAAATTAATCGCAGTGAGAAATCTGGAGCTGGAAGCGATGACGTATATGTACCAAGTTTGTGGTACTTTGACTCTTTAGAGTTTTTAAAAAACCAGGAACTGCCATTATCTGGTCGATCTACAATGTCATCCGATGAGGAAGATCAGAATGTACCAGATAACATGGTGAGTTCAGCTTAATAACGTGTGTCTAGTTTAAGTAAATAATTTCTTAATTCAAATTTAGCAATATAAATCTAAAAACAAAAAAACATCCCAGGTTGAAGCTAGAACGGAGTTTTTAAAAAAAGCAGTTCAGCACTTGGACCAATCAAAAAACAACACAAAAGACGATGCTGCTATTTATTCGGAATCTTGGGCTTGCCAGTTTCGTAAAATGGCACCAGAACAACAACTATTCGCAAAACAAGCTGTGGACGAGATTATGCTTCTAGGACAAATAAATGAATTGACTTTAAATTATTTACAAAATAATGCCAACTCTTTTGAGAGATCAAATGCTGCCTCTTTTGTAAGTCCTATATTGAATTCTGACAGCGGAGTCCAACTTATAGCAGCAGAAAGACAATATGCTAGTGTAAATGCTTTATTCCAAGACTCTCAATTTCACTAATTTTATGTGTTCATTTATTAAGTATCCAAGAACTTTTATTATTTTGTACATGAATTCGTTTTTTTAACTTAAAATTTATTTTGAAATAAAATATAAGAAAAGTGATTATGGGCATTTAAATAATTTTATTGTTTCGCAAAATTGTAGTCTAATCGCCTTTGCTTCACTTGTTGGATTTCTGCTTGCAGTTGCTTCCATTCCTAATAAGTTGACGAAATTTTCCGAGCCTGTATCAAAATTGCATGACCTTGAGTGACGTCGTAAAAAATTATGCAAGTAGCAGCATGCAAGAACAATCGTGGTCACTTTTTCTGGTCTTAAATTGATGGTCGTATTTAACACTCGAAAACGAGAAGAAAGAATCCCGAAAGAATTCTCTACCTTAACCCGAGCTGAGCTGAGAGTTTTGTTGTAAATCAATTCATCATTGGTTAAATTAGAACCAGGGAAAGGCTTCATTATTTCCTGCCGTAACGCAAACGCACCATCAGCTACAAATACATAAGGCAAGGGTTGTTGACCGGTAATGACTGCACTTGGTTTGGGTAAATGCAATTCTTCTTTTTCTAATTTCTGAAAGAATTTAGTATTTGCGAAAACTCCACCGTCCGAAATTCGTCCATTTGCTCCCACATCTACCATTAAAAATTCACTATTACTGTCCACAATTGCCATCAATACTATACTGAAATTTTTCTTATAGTTAAAAAAAAATGATCCAGAATGTGGAGGTTTTGTAATATTGATGTGCTTGCCATCTAAAGCTCCAATGCAATGGGGGAACATAGATTTATTGTAAAATTTAGCAGCCACTTCTAACCATTCCTCAACAGTTTTAGGTACCTTAAAGTAAAGAACGTTACTAAATATTAGCTTCGAAAAATTACGGCCGATAATAAGTTATTGATTACCTGAATGAAATTTTTTTAAAGATTTAATGATAGCTTCGCAGGTTTCGATTACAATACAGCTGATTGCCTGTGGAGACACTGCAGTTGAAAATTTTAAGTCTTCGAAACTATTTCCCGTGGCTAGAAAGCGCAATGTTATCGCTAAACGGCTTTCTGCACTAATTGCAGTTCTCATAACAGTGTCCTCTTTTTCAATAATAATTTTAACTTTTTGCAATAGGCTTTTAAAAGTATTATTGTTCATTCTCAAATAGTTTTTATAATCTTTTGGTTCAGTTTCTCTTAAAAGTTTTAATAATTTCATGTTAGAAAATGTTTTCTTTTCTTCCAACCACTTTTTTGACCACTTTCTTTTAATTCCTCTTCGAGTATTTTCTTCTTCTATTACTTCTTCGATAGCTAGAAGTGCAACCACATCCGCGTTCATTTTGTTCTTCACTGACTTAAAACTGTACGCAGACTGAAGTCTGATGAAAAGTAGTATGAAAAAGTTGTAACGTATGATGCGAACGTACGACTGAGTCATACTACTAGGTAGTATGAAAAGTCGTAGCGTTTGAGGGCCCTATAAGAAAGTTTTGGGCACTCCTGTACTAAAGTAACCGAATTTATTCATTGTACTGTCAATAAACGTTTAATTTCATACTTCGTTTGCCGTCATACAATCGCACACCATCACCGAGCCCCCACCAGGCTTTATTGTAGAAGTAATATTTTGCTCCTTGAACTCCTGAGACTTGCTTCTCCATATTTCTTGTAGATTTTTTCTTTCCAAAAATTTCGAATATGGTTTCGTCACTGAAAACTATTTTTTTCCAAAATTAAATTTCATTATCTTCATATTTTTTAGCAAAATCCATGCGTAGCCTTTCGTTTTTTCTGATATAAACGGCTTTTCAAATAGACTTCCAAATGGGATTCTTCCAAATAGACCATTTGCATTTAATGCACGTCTTATTGTACTGGCACCAACCTTGGTACCTGATGATACGAAAAGATCATCCGCTATTTTCGGTTTCACAGAGTTGTTGTGATCTGCCAGCACATGGTCGATTTTTCTAGTGCTCCAAATTTTTTGTATTTGTCAATGATTTTCTTGATGGTATTATGATCTCTATCAAAAATTGAATCTTTTTCGCGAAGTGATTTTCCTGCTTTATGGAATTTTATGACTAATTCCCGTGATTCAATAGAAGTTCTACTACGCATTTTAAAAAAGTATTCTTACAACTTACTTCCTCACTTTACCAAAGGCGAATGATGCAGAAACATTTACTAACATCATAATTAACCAATTTGAGAGAGATACCGTTACATTTGCTTAAAATATTTGAAATTGCTAAGCTTACTATGTAGGTGCACACGCAGGTGTTTTGACGCGATGGTGTTTTGTAGGTGTTTTTACACGATAAATATGGACTTTTTTGTTTTTATTAAATATTTTGTGGTTGTGGTAAATTATTTGCGAGACTTAATAAGGCCCATGTCATATTTATAAGGTCACATGATATTTTTAAAAATATGAACTTGTTGAAAAATTGTTTGCACTTATGTTTAAAATGTTCTCTGCAAGTGTTCAAACAAAACAGAGTACAAATGTGTATTTATAAGCTAACGGTATTCCCGTTATCTTAATAAACAATAAACGGAGTGGTTTCATATTTATAAGGTAAAAATAAAATTTTTATTTCTATAAAATTTTTTTAAACATAAACAAAAACAAAAATATCATAAATTCAACCAATGAAGTTGCCGTCCTTGAGAAAAACATCATTCATTATTTTTTCCATACTGTTAATAAGATTTGTAATAATTCCAGGCTCAATTTTAAGCCATTCCGCTTTTATTGTGCGAATAAGCTCTGGAATAGAACAAATTGACGGTTATTTGCGTAGATCCTTTGCGATAAGATGCCCCACAGATTTTCAATAGGGTTTACGTCTGGTGAGCAGGCAGGCCATTCCATATCCTGAACCCCTTTTGCGGTAAATCAACTTCTTGTCTTACGGCTAACATGAATTCTTGCATTATCCTGCTGAAATATCCATTCTTCTGAATCCTGTTCGTTTAAGAATGGGACTAAAGCCTTCTCCAAAACTTCAATATAATTTGAACTCTTCATTCGAGAAGAAACAATTTTCAAATCCACACATCCTTCAGCAGAGAACGCGGCCCATGTCACCACATTACCGCCACCAAAGTTCCTTTTTGCAAACATTACAGGCTCTTTTCGGGTATCATGATGATATCCTCGAGAGCCATTAGAACCATCTAATTTCCACTTCTTCTCGTCTGAGAACACGACCTTAAGATGATAGATGTCAATTTCATTTCAATTTTTAACATTGATGTTTTTACTTACTTGATTCCAATTTGTATTGAAATTATTTCTAGCAAATTGTAACCTAGCCTCTTTGTGTTTGGCAGTCAATTTCGTCGTTATCTTTTTAGTGGTGTATTGTATGTAACCCGTGCGTTTTAAGGTTCTCCAAACTGTAAAACGCGATATTTTATTGTCTACCATGGCCCTAAGCTGATTAAGAGAGATAGACGCATTTGAAGATGATCGGACAATTCTTCTTTGTGCGGTTTGGTCTAGCTTCCTTTTTCTTCCAGATCGTTTTTGTGTGCCGTAAGAATCTGGGGATTTCAAATAATTTTGGACAACACACAAACTTCTCTTTATTTTACGTGAGAGACTTTGATAAGAATTCAAAACATAATAAATTTTTGGACTAATCACAATGTTGAAGAATTATATGTGGTATAACTCGTGTACAAAAAGTGTACACTTTGTTTTGACGCTCACTATAGTTATTTTTATAAACTAAGATGGCGCGCAGTGGTTGAACCCCATTCAAAAAATGTCAAAAAAATAGAAGTAGTCGTCGTAGATCAATAAAACTGGGCATGATATGAGTTCAATTTGACTTTTTAAGGATAAAAACAAAAATTTGTTGATATCTGTCCACAACCACGCCTACCTCCCATGTAACATAAAAATTAAAAACGATATATTTTTTCTATTACTTATTTTATGTTATGATGAAACCACTTTTTCAGGAATCTTAAATTGAAGTGTTTAATAAAAAACAAAAAAACATTTTTCCGTCCCGCCCAACCCTCACAAAAAATTTTCATTCCACTAGTTTTTAAAATTTTAAACTTTAAGGTGATATAACTTAAACTTTAAGGTGATATAACATCTAAACCGTTAAAATAAAATGTACATGTTATTAAAAGATACCCAGTGAACCACATGCGAAGGTTTTGCGTAAGGTGAGAGTTTTGCGAACGTTTTTGGGTAGAATTTTTTTAGTTTTTGATTTTTTATTTTGTCGCTTAAAGTTCTTGCTATGGATGATTAAATTCTTGAAAACTTTTCTTATAAATAAAAACAGTACTTCTTTTGCGAAACTCACAAACAATTTATTTTGAGTCAAAAAATAATAATTTTTTTATCATTTTAGTAGGTAAAATTCCTCGTAAATGAACCAATTTTGTTTATTTTATCGATATGTTATAATAATACTATGAGTCCTTAAGATATATAATTAAAAAAAAATCTTTTTTTTTAATTCATTTTTCAACTTCAATTCAACTTTTAAAATATACTTGAGTATACTTTTAGAAAAGATGAAAAACCATCTATCAATCTTCATATCCGTAGTTTTTTATGCGTATAAACACATGCTTATCTTTGAGAAAGATTTACATTTTTTTATAGTTTTATTAATAAAAAAAAAAAATATAAAAATTCGTTTGTGTGCTTCAAATGGTCAATAATACAGTGCAATAGCCATACACTGTAAGTATGTCACACTTTTGATGTGTTTAGCTTAACAAACCATGCCTGAAAGTATACTACGGAAAATTGCTAAAGTACTAAGCCTTGATACTAATGATCCCAATAAACATTTTGGCGAGGGGTGGTTCGTTAACGAATCGCTTATGAAACTTTTTTTTAATTGTTTTCGAATAGTTTCGTTACGACTGCATCATAGGTTGGCTTGATGCTTAAAAAAGCACCGATTGAAATTATGACTTTGTTAAATTCTATTGAAGATGTTTTTAGCCCAATCTAAACAAAGAAACAATTTTTTTCTAATTAAATATTTTTTTTGCCAGTCTCAACGATTCGCTATCGAATCGCCTTTCAACAATTTTATAACTCGTTAGTGAATCAATTCTTTAAATTTAAGCAATTCGTTAGAAATTTGCTTCTCAAATTTTTAGCAATTCATTTACGAACCATTACTTTTATTTTTAGCGACTATTTTCAGTTTTAGCGTTACCGAGTGACTTCAGTTATATTTAACGATTCGTGAACTAATTCTTATGTCCCCAATTATTACCGATATTTAGTTTACGTTTCTTATATAATAAACAAAAAATTTGTTATTGCTACCTTATATATAAATACGTAAACACAAAATTTTACTTTCCTTTATAACCCTTTTAAAGAAAACAAATTCGAATGAAACTTATATCATTTGAAAGTTCTGGTTCATACCAAGTGCACAATATAATTTTTATTCAAAATTTCTGTCATTAAGATAAGATAAGATAAGATAAGATTCGTCTCGGTGAATCGTTATCGTATTGCTTTCTTTATTTTTGGAGACTCGTTAACGAATTTCTTCTTATAGTTTTGGCGAATCGTTAATGAATTCCTTTTTTCGGATTTGACGATTCGTTAACGAAGGAGGAATTTCTCCCGCTCGCGATATTATAAGTAAATCGCTTCTAATAATTGCTAATGAATGAAATGTACGAGAATGCGATTCGTAAACGATAACATTAGTGAATCATTTTGTTTGTTGGGATGTTATCGTTTCTACAAAAAAAAGTTGCCCTACCACAGTGCAACATTTTTCAAGTGTTGCCCTTAACCCTGAAAAAGTGCAGGTTTTGAACACAAAACACTGCCCTGCTTACTCAATCAGCTGATATATTTGTGTGCGCTAAAAATAAAACATTTGCTATTTTAAAAATATTATAAAGTGTTAAATTATGAATGCATATATTTATCCTTGTCTAACACACGCATTTCATTATATTTTCGTTTAAAGCAATCAGATGATTTTTCAGGGCAACACTCTCCCCTCATAAAGTTTCGCAGGGCAAGAAATGTGCCTTTTTTGCCCTATATAAATGTAACATTTTAAGAAGCGAACACAATTTCTTTCACCCGTTTGCACTTATTTTACAATCGAACACGAAAAAAGAGGGCAATAAAAGGCAACATTTTTTGGTAGAAACGAAAACAATGTAAGAAACAAAAACAAAAACAAATAAACTCTTGTTACCAAGAATTTATTGAACGATTTATTATAAAAAAACTTTGATGGTTTCTGTACACAAATTCTGTAAAGATTTCTCCAAGACCCTTTGGAAACATGCTAATTAGACAATTTTTAAAAAATAAATAATCTTATATCGGTCATAGGCAGTCATAAATTTTCATATTTTTTCCAATTTTAGACCATTGTTATACGTACGTATTTGCTGTTTATATTTATTTAAGTCATAGTTGTTAAACTTGTTATTTTTAAAATGCTATTTATTAAACAAATTAAAACGGGGACACTCGAAGTTAAAAACGGGGAACAATTTATTTGTATGCAAAAAAAAAACTTTTTTTTTCGCTGAAACTTGGCAGCACTGTGTGAAACAATAAATCTGTTTAACTTTATTAAATTAACTATGGCGGGATACGGATTTTTTTATTAATTAGATTTCTGTATTTTTTTTTCCTTTCAGCCGAAAAAGATCCATATCCTATCGATGCTCTGCCCACATGTAATCACGCACTGTCTGTGTGCCAGCAGGAGCGAAAATGTTTAAAACTCTTCGAAGACTTCAAGACACACTGTAAAGTGAGAGACAATAAGTGCAAAATGGAAAGCAGGTGAGCCAAAAAAATCAGTATTGCCTTAAATTTGATATTGAAGTCCCAAGTATACATATCGCTCGTTTTCAGCAATAACGTTACAACTCAAAAAACTAGATTTTTCAGGAGAAGCATTTTAAGTTTTGAACAGACAAAGGAAATTAATTTGCCATTTTCAAGTACTACTGTAATATACATGGTTTAATCCATACAAAGTGACAAAAAAACTGGAGATTATCGATATATAATACGATCTAATCGGAAATATATTGAGATGAATGAATCACAAATTCTACTCTCCTGCAAAAATTAAAGAAGATATCGTTACCAAAATTGTACACAGCATAGATCATGGTAACACGAATGTTGCTGCGTAATTAACTCAATTTTTATGTTTTTTGGATTGTAACGTTATTGAAGAAAACCAGCGATATATTTTAAAAAGATTTTACCTATAGGTATTATATAGTTGACTAAGATGAATATAATTAACACCAATGGGAACATAAACTTGTCTAAAATTCCTATTTTCATAAGAATAAATGGCTATTATGTCTAAGATGATTTGTATAGCATTTGAATAGTAAATTTCTATTCCAAAATAAGTAACAGATTCTGTGACAGGTGGAATCATGGTATAATAATACAAGGTAGTATTGACAGTTGCTTGGGAAACCAGCATCTGTCAAAAAAAAAAGTCAAGAAAGAGAGCGTTCAATTATTGCTTATGTTTTCACCATTGTTTATGTTTCAGCGCTTGCAACTAACCAAACATTTTCTTACAAAATATTGCCTATTTTATTTAATCAATAGTGAATTATTATTACTACAACGAAGATAACTTGTGAACTTTGTGTTATTAAGTGCAAACATAAGAAAAAATGTTGAAAACGTTCAAATGTAGCAACCTCAGCAGCTGCAGATGCATATGGACGAAATTAAAGAAGTTTTCAATTAAAATTAAAACACCACGGCTGGAAAACGTTAAACACATATCACACATAATTTTTTCACAACTTTCA
Organism: Pherbina coryleti; assembly: GCA_943735915.1. NCBI lineage: Eukaryota > Metazoa > Arthropoda > Insecta > Diptera > Sciomyzidae > Pherbina > Pherbina coryleti. Next base: position 57,101,336 of record OX030949.1, on the reverse strand, counting down.
TTATTATAATTGTTTATTTAAGGGAAGGGTTCCCTCATTTTGGACTAAAAAATCGATTTTTTTTTGCAAAAAATGAAAGCCACATATGTGTAGAATATGTGTGTAAATGGATTTTTCGATCCGACGAATATTTTTCGAATGGCAACGTCTTGAAGACACCTATCTCACGCACGCTACGTGGCGGTTTACCGCTATAATGCACCGCTCGCTTTCAAACGTCTTTCTATTTTTTTCATGTACCGATGCACGAATAGGGGTCGATATTGTGGCATACTTATTTAAAAAGAAAATCTAGATGGTAGCACAAACGAAAATAACAGATGTTCGAAAAAGAAAGTTATTCCAAACTAAACTTTTAAAAAAACGTCAAACGCGCTTATCTCGAAACCACGTTTTCCGATCTAACTAAAACTCTCAGGCCTGATCTATTGATCCGATTCTCTTTATCTAAGAACTGTTTGGAAGTGCATGCTTTTTTGTACGCCCTGAACTAACATCATGTATAAAAATTATTTATTTATATTTTTTTAACGTTGTTGAAATGGAAAAAAACAAGCAAAATTTGAACTTTTAGTTCTAATGTTCATTATTCAATGAATTTTACATGGATAATAACAATTTGAGTTCCAGTCATAGAAAATATCATTATCTTTAAGTAATAACAACAATTTTTGATTTCAGTCCACCACAAGAAGCGGCAGAATTTTAGTTAGGACACCATGTTTCGCGCGCAGGGGCCCACGGAAATGTGCATTTTGTAGCCGCCATTTTAAATTTTTTCAACTTTTTCACTTTTTTAAATTTTCTGATAATAAACTAATATAATCATCAAAACCAAAAGTTCGTACGCCTTTTCATTGTACTACAACAAAAATACAAACTTTGCCTTATTTTTGTCCATAATGAGGGAACCCTTCCCTTAACGTACATATTTTGTGGAATTTATTTATTTTTACATTCGTTTAATTTTTGTTGCACGAACAACTGTTTTTGACAGATGCTGGTTTCCTTGTTGCTGAGAAAATCAATACTTGTCAATGCTACCTGCATAATTGTATCATGGGTGGAATATGGATAACGACTTTGACTGAGTTTAATAACTCAGAAATAGCATCATTACATCATTATTTTTGAGCTTATAGGTATATTTTGTAGTTACTCATTTGAGACAAATATTAGAAAAAGATCGCTTGAAATTTATACAAGGTGGCGCAAGAGCTTTTAACATACTTTATTTGCTCATAACAACTACAATGAAAAAAATATGTGAGACTCTACTAACTCAAAAAGTTGATTTTTAAGTGGTTAATTTATTTATTCTTTAATCAAGTCTTACTAAAAAAAGTCCCATTTTATATAATGTAAATGCAAGAGTAAATTAAATCTGTTTTAATCAGAGATCGTAATTATTATAAACGATATCCAAAAACTCGAAAGTTTAATTATTATTTTTAGATTTTTATTTTATTGCTCAGCAATAAAAATTATCATACGATTTTTGTTGTTTTGATCGGAAATAAAAGTTATTTTTTGATTTTTATTTATCTGTTCAAGAATAAGAATTATTTTTAAGTTTTATTATTTTGCTCAAGAATAAAAATTCCCAGCAGAAAAGTGGAACAAATTTGAAATAGTTCTGAACTAGTTCCAAAAAGGACCAGTACTAGTTCCACTACAATACCCTTTAACATTGAACGAACTGACGCTTTTTGCGGGTTGATGTCATAGGAAAAGACAATTGTCACCAGAAACACTCCTTTTTCCCCATATTTGAACTAGTTGCATTAGGAACATTTTTAAACTGGTTGCTTTCGCAGTAGCCTGAAAGTAGTTCTTTTTTAACTAATTTTAAAGTGGACATATTAAAAGTGTAAAAATTTAGTGCAAATGAAAGGTCCTAAAGATCTCATTTGTACCATCTTTTCCATCTACATTCCAGAAAACATTTTGTCTAAACATTTTTTTTTTATTATGTTTTCTTGTGCGCAGCAAATTTTAAAAAGTAGCCAGAACGCGTTTATTTTTTCAGCAATATTTTCGAAAACAAAAGCAAAGTGAACTGTTCTACTCTGAACGCCTCTTGTACTTTTTTAAAGCTACTTCGAAATGCGCTAGAATTGAACTAGTTCACTTTTTCAATTGACTCCTGCTGGGTTGTTTTTCAATTTTGATTTCTTTGCTCAGAAATAAAAGCTTTTTTCTCAATTTTTATTTTACGCTTACTTAAATGATTTTACAAAAATAAAAATCATTTGTCCAGTATTATTTTTTTTTTTTTGTCAACATAAAACTCAAAGCACCACACAACTTTGTTGCTGGCACAAGTCAATTTTTATTCCCATGTTCCCTGAACATGGGGGCTTTAAGGGAGAGCCGGAGAGGGTAAATATGTATGACCGACCTCCATTACTTTTGTAAAAGGAACATTTTTGCCTTGGTGACTTATTCCCTCCAACCACTCCTTAGGGCGCTCCCGTACAAATTTTATGATTTTTTTATATTTATTCTCCACACCTGAACAGTGGGACTTTAAGGGAGGGCCGGAGAGGGTTAATATGTATGACCGACCTCCATTACTTTAGTAAAAGGAACATTTTTTCCTTGTGGACTTATTTCCTTCGACCACTCCTTATGGGGACTCTCACACAATACAGAAATATACTCGTGTACTCTTTTTTAACTCTCAAAAGTTTGAAATATACTTTAAAATGTTGTACATTACAACTCTGTTACTTAGGAGCAGTCAGTGTTAGGCTTTTTGTTTAAGGTTGGTGTTTTAAATATGAATATCAAAGACATTCTCCATATGCTTCGAATTTTTATGGCAATATTATAATTACTCGATGTATGCACCATGTAGTTGAAAAGGTACTGTGTCCATACTATATTATAATTATTTAATTTTGCGTAACACTATGTTAAAAACACGCCGAAGCGTTTCACGGCGAAGTGTTTCATGGGCGAATTGATTCATCGATTTTACTCCCCATCGCGGTTAAAGAAGTTTTACTTCAAAAAACTAAACATACTCTTGATTGTGTAAATTTTTTAGTATAAAAACCCTCATTTAAAAATATCCCTTAGGTTTCCTTACAAATAATTCACAAACATTATCTTTTTTTCGACTTCTGGTTATAAAGGGTTTTCCATTAAGTACTTCACAACTTTTTTTTTAAATAAAACACAAATCATTTGAGATGTTTCAAAAACTTTATTATCGGCTGGAAGTACTATCAAAACATTTATGAATCGATTTCGTTCATATGGCCACCGATGGCACGTATGCAGAGGTCGATTCGTCGGACCCAATTTTCGATGACTCGACCACACATTTCGGCCAAAACGAAATGTTTCGCGTTCAATGTGGGCTCTGAGCTCTTCCAACGTCGTCGGCTTGTTGGCATAGACCAATGGCTTGACGTTGCCCCAAGGAAAATAGAATACAGGCGTTAAATCGAACGAACAAGGCGTTTAATCGACTGGCCCATTTCTTGAGATAGCACGCTTATCACACTTACTCTTGAATAAATCGATTGTAACGTGTGCTGTGTGGCTTGTGGCACCGTCCTGTTGGAGCCACATGTCATCCAAAGCCATATCTTCTAATTCGGGCCAAAACTAATCGGTAATGATAGCGCGATAACGATGGCCATTCACAGCAACGTTACGATCGTTATCGTCGAAGAAAAAATATGCTCCAATGATGCCGCCGGCATGCAAACCGCACCAAATAGTTAATTTTTGTGAAGGAAGTGGTGATTCATGAAGCACGTGTAGATTTTCATCCGAACAATAACGCATATTTTGCTTATTGACGAACCAATTGAGCCAAAAATGAGCTTTGTCACTGAAGATGATTTTGCGATGAAATTCATCATTCTGGCGCATCTTTTCCAGAGCCCAATCGGAGAACGTACGTCGCTTCACATTGTCCATCGGCTTCAATTCTTGAGTTAGCTTGATCTTGTATGGGTGTAAGCCAAGATTCTTACTCAAATTTCGCCATAAAATGGTCTGGGCGATTCCCAATTCTTGAGAACGCCGTCGAATTGACTGTTTGTATCGTTTGCTACGGACGCCTGAACGGCAACGATATTTTCGACCCTTCGACCAACCCGTTGTCGCACTGGCACGGCAACATCACACAACGAATATGTAGACTCAAATTTTTGCACTAAACTTGATATTGTCTACCTACTAGGGCGAGAACTACGACCGAAAATAGCAGTAACGCTCTTAAAGTTGTGATCACCGACTCCGAATTTTGGTAGTACATTTTTATAATTTGCAGACGTTGTTCGTTCGTGTACTTAACCATGATGAAAAACTGAGTTTGCTGAATAAATTGACAGTGACAGTTTGATGATTAGTGAAAGGGTGCGTTCAGAAATTTAATTCAAAGTTGTCAAGTCGTTATTGGAAAACCCTGTATAATCCCCCTTAATTCTAGGTCATGTGTTAGGACAGAGTCGAAAGTGCTGTGTCTTTCTTGGAACGATCAATTCTTGGTCCTTCACTTAGCCTGGCATCTGATACAGACGCCCTTGACGCTCAAATTTGTCCACAAGTTGCCGAATAGAAAACCCAGAGAGCGAAAAGCAGCGTTATAAAGCGTTCTAACAATTCTAGGATTTGGTTCTATCTCCGCTGATTATAGTATACCATCATATTTTATTACTTTATGGCTTTTTTAAAACAAAACCTCTTTCCTTTCCTAAAATAAGTTTCATTACGAAAATGTTGAGAGCTCTAAACAGATTTAATTTCTTTTTTTTTTTCTATAAATTAAAATTTATTGATTTCAAAGTTTCCTCACTTTGTCAATCAAATTAATTATTGCTGTCGTTAATGCAGTTTGAATAATTAATAACAAGCTCCAGGCAACTTATAACGATAGAACCAAGTTAGTTGCAAACTTATACCACGTCAATAGATGGTAGAACAAGCCATAGAGAGATGGCGCAGTAACTGTGATGTTCACAATTGAAATTTTTTTTTTTTTTTTTGCAAAAAAATAACGCGACTATCAGCTGAAATGCAAAGAACACTCACACAAGCGTATAACTTGTTGTCGCTTAAATTTGTGTTTTTTTTTTCATATTGTAGCTAGTTTTGAGTAATTTTTGTGAAAACTTTAAAAACTTGCTAAGCAACGTCACTGAATCTATTCTATTCCATTGAGCCTTTTCCATTTAGGAAGGAAGTGTGTAAGTTTTGCCAGGCGAATGGTTTTGGTGGTCTTGTAGGTAGGTGATACGCTAGAGAGATCGTATCAAACATTTAAGCTACTAAAAAGTTTTAGTTTGGCGCCCAAGTGAATTCATTTGCTTTGGCATATCGTTGAGCCAGCCATGGATGGTTACAATTTTGTAATGACTGTATACCGCATGATACCCCAACAACGATGGTTAGAATGAGTTTGGATTGAGTTGAATGTGGAAAGTTTGCAGCAACATTAAGTAATGACATAAAATATTGATTATGCCAAAAACTATCTGCAGGTTCGCAAAGTTTCATATTTTTGGCAAGAATTGCCAAGGATTGTGACTTTCAATTAGCAGATTCATATATTTACTATCGAACAAATGCACATACAACAGACTGGTGTATGTGGGTGTGTGTGTGTGTGTATGTGTTTGATGTTCCTGTGTGTTTGGCTTCAGGCAACAATTGTTGCTTCATGGGTTAGTTCAAAGATTACAAGTTAAACGTATTTCCAACATGATGGCCAATTTGTAACTTATTAAAATTGTTGGAGTTGTAGTCAAAGGAATATTAGGATATTGAAAAAAAAAAAATTCTCATAAATTAACAGCTGCAAACAAGTCAAAAATTATATGATATTTTATAATTAAGTTAGAAGAGAGTGTGCACTGATAAAAAGTTTCTTCAACAACTTATGCTGGAAGTATCTTTAAAATGTGCAAAAATATAAAATTGCAGATATATTATAAAAGACCCACTAGGAACTATTTGCGGTTAGGCCGAGTTTTAATACTCCCATAAACGTGCACTCAAAAAATACTCAACATGATGACGTCACATTGTATAGGGGATAGGTGCTGTTTTCATCCAATTTTTCCAAAATTCAAACTCAGAGTAGATTTTTTAAATCAATGACTTTATGCAAAATATCAATTAAATACATAAGGTTTTGGTTAAATTAATGTTAGTTTTAGTAGTTTTTAACCCCACTTTGTATTTATTTAACACATGAGTTTTTGTGGATTGTATAAAGGTTCTGCAAATTTGATGACGTCATTTTGCAAGTAAGGTCACTTTGTCAAGCTATAAACTCATCAACGCATTTGAGATCAAAGCTATGTGCAACACTTCAAGTCATTACTTTATAACATTACTTATCTTACTTTCTATAAAAGGTAGGCGTGATTGAATTGACTTCATCTTTGTTTTTTTTTTAGATTTAGATTAGAAGCAAATTGGCTTGATATTTAGATAGAAGCTGAAGAGAACGGCTGTAATACAGGGTTTACCATATGTTATGTCGGTATGTTAACATTGAATAACTTTGACATTTATCAGCATAATGACTTGAATAGTCAGGTTTTTCAAGAAAACATCAATTCAGAACAAATTTAACCATGAATCATCGACCCAAGATGCTCGAAAAAGTGTTGGATAACGAAGCAAAAATGGCTTTAGAGGTGGCCCACAGTGCATTGAACCCATACGAAATTGGAACATAAATAGAAAGAGTGGTCCTATGATAATGAAATTTTGTGTCCTGGATTAATTTAAGCTAATTAAGAAAAGCTGTAAAAATTGTTAAGATTGGTTTGTTCCTAGTGGTACCTCCCGTGGATCTATATTGATTTTTTACATTATTTTGTATGGGAGGTACATACAAAAGTTGGCCGATCCTTACAAAACTCAGTGAAAAGGTTAGAAAAATAAAGCAATACGTGTGTTCTAGAAATGGTTGAAATCGGTCGGTTCCTAGGGGTACCTCCCTTGGACATATATTAACTTTTTCCATGATTTTGTATGGGAGGTACATGTGTTACTCATAAACATTCCCATTGGTATTAATGAAAAAAATAATTTTTTAAGCAAATTTTATTTTATTTACAATAGAAAAATAAAATTGGTAACTTATTTTTATTAACAAAATGTGAAATAAAAAAGTAAAAAAATAATGTGTGCATATGTACAAAAAACCAAGAACTCATATCGCTATTGACTTTCATCGCTATTGACTTCTTCGTTAGAATCACTACAAAGAATGTAAGGTTCGTCAACTAATTGAATAAACTTCTCAACTTCTTCATCAATAATTACATTTGATTTTGATTTAATAGTTCTTTTGGATGCTAAGAGAGGCTCAAATGTCAGAAACAATATTTTCATTTAATCTGTATTAGACTTAATCCTCGAGCATTTAAGGGTATGGTTAAATCGATTTTATCTAAATTCTTTGTGCCTTGCTGGCAATACCTCTTCAGACGGTGTTCAGTGTTATTTTTAATTGCACTTTTATATATAAACTAGCTGAAATACCTACCCAGTGTTACTAAAATTCTTTTGTTATCTACTTTAACTTTCTTTTTATAAGGTAATATTTATTTTATAAGGTAAGGATAATATTTTGGAAATAAAAAGTTAATACTTCCAATAAAATTACAAAAAAGTTTCATCAAAATGAAAATATCCGTTTTTTTATGCCTTTTGAATATTGCTAAATTTTGAATATTTTTTCATGTAAAATTGAGCATTTTTCGCAAAAAATTCACTTTTTTAAATCTACATAACTTTCTTGTTTATGAAAAGGGGCAGATAATATCATGGAAATGAAAAGCTAATACTTCAAATAAAATTACAAAAAAGTTTCGCTGAAATCAAAGAATCCTTTTTTTTGTTATAGCTTATCAAAACTCGCAAATTTTTGAGTTTTTAGGTGTTTTTTCTTAAGGTAAAGAACATTTTTTTACAAAAAATATATACTAAAAAGAATTACTTTCAGAAGCAGAATACATTTTAAAATAATCCTCTTTACTGTTTTTTAGAAAACATTAACTCAATTTTAAATTACTTGATCTTCTTAAAATAACAGGGTGTTGTATGAAGTCTTCGCATTTGTTTATTATTAAAAATATTTTAAAAAATCTTTTAAATTTTATAGAACTAAATAATATAGATCTAAATTTCATACTCTTTTTTAGAAAAAAAACAACAATTTTTTTTTTCTTATTTTCGTACCATTTCGATGCATTGTGCAGCCACTTGATTGATGTTGTACTAAAAACTAGCCAAAATAAATTGTAAGGGACCAATTTAAATAAAAAACCTCATATGTATATGGAAATTTGTTGGTTTTTTTTTTTTGGGATATTCAATATTCACAATATTCACAGTTAGTTGTTATTTCCTCCTTTCATGCGGCATGTAAAAGATTAATCTTAAATGTCAACATATTTTATTTAATAAATACAAATACAAATACATACCATCATAAAAGTAGTACATCCTGTAGTGATATACACAGTCTTAATCGACTCAGGAGATGTTGTTGATCTTCCACGTCTTATATGGTTCGTTTTAACCATTGTGACTCTGTGAGTTATAATAGCTCCTTGCAGTCAACGTGAGAATATAAAACACCCGAGAACCCGGCCACTCGAAACCCGAAAAAAAGCCCGGGTAGCTCGAAAGCACGGGTATTCGGTAATTTGATAATCAATGGCCGAGTATTTTAGAGCTTTCGAGTTACCTGGGTAGTATAGAATTTTTAAATTTTACTTTTTGATATGAAATTTTTGAAATAAACTTTAAATTTGATCGCTTTAACCATATCAAACCGAAAAAAATTATATTTGTTGCTGCTATAATTCTTAAATTTTATTAAAAACTTTCGAAATACCCGAAAAGCTCGAAACTTCTTAAGCTACCCAGTTATCCGAAAATGCCCGGGTACCTGGGTACTACTCAGGTAGCTCGAAATAATAAAATCAAGTAGGATACCCGGGTATTACCTGGGTAATTCGAGCTAACCGATTAGCCCAGGTGCTCGAAAAGCTCGAAACTCGAGAACTCTACATAAATAAAGTTGTGTTTTTTTTTTAATATTTATTTTTCAATAATAAATATAAAAAATACAAATAAAAAATTGTTCAAATGTAAATGATAACGGAATCATAATTAAGGTTAAAAGATCTTCAAAACCAGCACTTATAATTTTCAAAATAACGAATTCGACAAACATTAAGAAATCAAACTCATTTAGCTTCAGAACTATATATATTTTTATATAACTATATATTTTTAGTAACTATATATTTTCCCCATACAAGTCGAGGCACCTTAGTGCACATCAATAAATGTAAGTTTATAATCATGCCTGTCTTTACTATGACTTTTCTTTTGTTCATGACGTTGGACAATAACAAATATTTAATTATATTTAAATTTAATAGAAAAATATGCGTTTGAGACGTTTTATTTTGTCTTTCAGCATTTTTTAACCAAATTGAAAAGAATTAATAAAAAAAACAAATTAATTGTTAAAATTTAGTTTAAAAATTTATTAAAAATTTTAAAACAAGGAAATTAATACTTTTCAATTAAAAATCTCCATTACTTCAAACAAATGCAAATACTTTTGTTTCAAAAATAAATTTCCTTGCAATTAAAGAAATATTGGATTTTCAAAATAAAAAATCGTGTTTTTTTATTAAAAAATCAACTTTTTTCTGAGTGTACATTTTCTATAAAGTTTCTATAAAAAAATGCTATCAAGTAAAGAAATCTGGAATCGTAAGCTAACGTTAAACCGAAGTTAACGAGTTATTCGTTATTGGTAAATCTTTTATAAGGACCTTCCGAAGTGAAATTCAACAGTCCTAAAAAGCTTCAACCAGAAGTATCCAATTACTTACTTAGCCCTAAAACCATAGGCTAAATTTTTACGTATTATGTTATTCATAACGCTGGCCTGTGAGGCTACTTTTACAAAATAAAATTATATAGTATGTATGTTTCTTGGTCAAAAATTAAAATCTTGAACGAAAAACCACTTAAACTAAAACTTGCATCGAAATTATAAAACAAAAAAGCTTTTTTAATTTTTTTTTTAAACAACTATAACAAAAGAATTAATTTATTTAGAAACATATTTTTTATATTCTAGTACTTTGATACCTTTATATTATATATAAAAAAAAATACTTTAACTTGAAAATTCCAAAAATTTTTAAATTTTTTTAAAGGGAGCAGTTCAAAGGTTAATATAAAACAGAAATAATAGTTTTATCTTTAAAACTGTAGTTTGCACAGTAAATTAAATTTATTGCTTTTTGTTTATATTTTTGCCCCCACATTGAAAACAATTTGGTGATTGGTGCTCTAAAGAATATGTTTTGTTGCATGAATGTTGTTTCATTCATAGGTCTCTTTTGTGATTGGCAAAAGATACAAACAGCTCATTTTCTTTTTTTATTTGAGGCTCATCGAAATTGATCTCCTCATTTTCCAAGGAGCCGAAAACTTCAAGTATTGTGTCACGAAGTTTTTTTCGCATTTAAGATGTTCCTTGTAATCTGCATAAATGTCAAGGTGTTCCTTGATACAAATTACAGAAATTTAAATATAAACACCATAAAAAAAAACTAAAAAAGAGCAAAACACTAAAAAAATGGTAAATAAAAAATGTTCCTTTATTATAAGGCTCGCCTCACAGACACCCAAGAATGGTAGAAACAAGATTACGCATTCCGCAAATGAGAGAGAGAGAGAGAGAGAGAGCATGACGTCATCCAGCGCTATTGTTAGACTTTGGAATAATTTTACTTTGGGGCCCTCGCCTAAATATTTTTTTTCTTATTTTTATAATACATATATAAAACTCCTAAACCTATTATTGCAATACAATTTTGTCGGTCTCGAATGGTTTAGGAGATAAAAATCATGAAAGTTTAAAAAATTTATAAATTTTTGTATTCGAAAATATCCATATTTTTGTACAGAAGAGTAGTTATTTTTACTTAACTTTTCCACAAGAATTTATTTTCAATTTCGTCAATTTGCCTAAACGATCGCAGATTTGCACACAGTTTTGTTAATGCAGAAGCGCTACGTGACGTCATGCACCCAATTCAGAAAGAGAGCATTAGATAACGAGACTGCGGAAAAGAATCACCTTGTCTAAAACCTCGTTTGGCATGGAAAGAAGGATATCGGGTATCCTTCCCGATTTTTACTGTGCTGCTGGTATTGAACAGTGTTAGAGCTCTGCAAAGGCCCACGTCCCACGGTAGTTGGCTCTTAACGTTCTTATCGTTTGAAATCGTTCTTTCGACCATATTCTGCATATAAGCTCATGAATGCATTTAAGTAGAGTTTCGCCTTCATTCTTGAAGAGCTCAGCAGACGGCTCCTAAGGCTTTGTGGTTTTTAAGCCAAGCTGTAGCTTTCAAGACTTCATTATAGTCAGGCAGCGAAATTTCAACGCTGTCGTCTGCAATTGGCATTTTCGGAATATCATCTTGAGATGCTAGAATCTAGTGCTACTAATGACCATGTTTCGTGCTGCGGCAAAGTCAATCAGCCTAATTCTGTCACCTGATGTGTGGAGGATGAACCTACCAACTTGTTGGACCAAAGATATTATCCCTTCCTGCATTGGCATTGAAGTCATCAAGCACGATTTTTATGAAGTAACGTGGATAGAGCTCATAGGAGTCTTTAACCCTAGAGAGGTAATCTACGTCGATTCGACGTAGACTGTGTACATATTTTCAATTTTCTTATTTCTGTCTTTTGGTACTGCTTTCTCTTTTCACACAGTTTTAGTCGTTGATGTATGCTTGCAGTGTTCACACGTTTGGCGTAGCTTGGTGCAGAGTAATTATTTTTTTAATGAAAAAACTAAAAACACACTACGTAGGTGCGACGTAGATTACCTTTTAAGTGACTTTTATGTTTTGGTGCTTATTGTGCTTTGTTATATTTTATTACTTTGCATTGATTTTTAGATTTTTAGATTGAGTTTTAGATTCTCAAAATGTCTCACAGAGCTGGATTATCGAATGCTTTGATTGAAAAATTTTTAGCAGAGTGCGACAATGATGATTTTGAAGAGCTGAGTGAGGAAGAGTCTGCTGAAGAGAATTGACCCTCCTTTCCTATAAACCCAAGCCGAACAAAATGGTTTATTTACTCTCATCGTGTAATGAAGAAGGCACGGTAAATAACGACACCAACAAGCCTCATATGATAGAGTTCTATAATCAAACTAAAGGAGGTGTGGATACATTTGACCAAATGTGCAGCAATATGTCCACTTCACGGAAAACTGATCGTTGGCCTTTGTGCATGTTTTATGGTATTCTGAATATGGCTTTCATAAACAGCTATGTAGTGTATTCACATAACATGCTAATTACAAATAAACAACGACGCGACTTTCTGAAACAGCTGCATTCGAGCTTAGTGGAACCTTGGATGAAACAACGTTTAAAAGTCCACAGTCGGAGCGACCACAGAAGAGAACATCCGAAATATTATTAATGTTAATGACTCTGGAAGTGTCGAAATTGTCAAAAAAGACAAAAAACGAAAATATTGTAGATATTGTCCTTATACAAAACGACGAAAGACAAAGACTGCTTGCAGGTCATGCGATTCCAATATACATATGTGGAGAGCACAAAGTTGAACTTTACATTTCTTGCTCAAAGTAATATATTTTATATTTTTTTTTTTATTTTCTGAATTTATACTTTTTGATAACCAAATGTGATCAACTTCATGACAAAGGTTTTTAAGTTTCTATTTTTAATAAAATTATTTTTTTTGACTATCTTATATGCAGATCCAAAATGTGTTCCTTAAAATATTTAAGAAAAATTAAATAAACATTATAAACTAAAGTTTAAATTTCTGTGTTTTTATTTTTATAAAGCTTTAATTCTATATAATTTGAAGTTTGGAGGTGCTCCGCTTTATATTCATTATTTGAAAATAGGATAAAAATGGACTACGTCGATCCGACGTAGATTACCTACAACGTGTGTAAAATAAGGTTACCTCTCTAGGGTTAAAGCACTCATAGAAGCTTTCTTTGGTGTCATCGTTCTTGTCTTTTGTCGGAGTATGCGCACATAGGTATTAGGCTTGTACTAAAAAATTTGCCTTGACAGCAGTGAATCGTAGGACATGATGCCGTAGTCGAAAGCCAACTACAAATCCGCATCCAAACTCGTGCTTCTCCGCATGGGCACTGTTGTAAATATCACAGGATGCAGTGATCTTTCCATCGCATTTCTTGGATTGCAGTGATATCAGCTTTGTATCTTTCCAAGTTATGAAAAGAAACAAGGATACAGAGATGCCAATGTGCCGCTTGTAGAGGAAACCACTAAGAGGTTTGAGTCGACTTCAAATGATTTCGACATAAATAATGCTGGCCTCACGAGCTTGAAGCAGTCAAATGCGTTGCAATATGAAGATCGCCTCCTGATCCTAAAGCGTTGCCTTGTGCGGATCATTCTCCCTTAAAACTAAAAAAATCAAGGCTTTTATAAGTTTCTTAAAGAAATTGTCTGCTTTTTAATTTCACCTCACCTTACCAATACATCTCTCTACCGCACTAAATAAAAAAACAAAAACTTTTCAATCAAGTCATAAATAAATAAATAAAATCAAGTCATAGCCGTCTCTTTTTAGAACTGAGTTAGGAATTTTGGTTTACTTCCAAAATTAAATAAAAAAAAAAAATTAATTTCATGGGTATTTTGTATACATTAACTTTTGGATTCTTTTTATAAATTGAATATTTTTATTAATCATTAACATATTTTCTGTCTTCTCCAAACAGGGATGCTTGCCATGATTCATGGACAAATCTGCGGCTGTCACCTATGTTCGGTTGCATCTGCCCCAATAATCATATGAAAAAACGCTGTGATCGTATATTTAATATTGTGAATCACAACCCATGTGTGGGTGAGTTCAATACAACAACACACAAAATGAAAAAAAAGAAAAAACTTAAAATATGTGCAGCCTATAAAAACAACAAAAACTGAACAGTTTAAAACGTGTTTGTTTTTCTTTCAACCAAGAGTTTTATACAAAGATTAATTTGAACAAATTTATATTTTCTGCGTATAAAAAGAAAAAAGAAAACAAGAAAATCTACATATCTATAAAAAAAATTATTTCGATTTCTTACTAATTTTTATTATTATTGATAATTATCATTTGACTTAATTATGTTTCGTACCTCATTTTCTTCACCTACAGTTTATTTCTGTTTTTCTTCTGTTTTCTTTTGATTTTAGTGATTTTATTTTTATTTTCTGTACTCTTCTTAAGTTCTCCTCACTGTATCAAACAAAAAGCACGCTTCAGTGTCATGTTCATGACAAACAACGCAATGTTTTTCACCCTCACCGTATTTCACCGCCACACTCACAAAAAAAAAAAAAAAGAAAAAAAATAATACAAAATATAAAATATAAAAGAAAACTCAACATATCGCCAAAACACTTGCTTGTTGTTCTTTTAAATAACCAATGCAGACTGCCTGCAGCCAATAATGCTTAACCCTTACAGACCCAACAAACTAAATTGAGTTGCTATACTTCTTAAATGATCTAAAGAAGTAATAAGTTCCACTGGAGAACGTTTAATAGCCAAAAATATTAAAGCAAAGATTTTTTAATATTGTTTTTGGGTCTGAAATGGTTTTTTGCTTTTAACTTTTCTTGAATGTTGCGCACCAAAAATATATTTTTAAGCATTTTACGCACCAGTTTTTTCTCAAAAACTCATTGTAAAGGCACTTTTAATAACAATTTAAGTCTTCTAAAAAGAGCATTTGTAAAAGTCATAAAATAAAATAAATCATTAATGTCTTGTGATGTTCGAATGTATCCACTTGATCCTGTTTCAAGTCTCCTAATCAATTGTTCAGTATCGGAAACCATTCTATTCCTTTATTTTAATTTTATTATTTTCTCTCTTTATTTTTCTAGAGACCGGCATTGGTTTAAATGTTAATTTTCAGAGTTCATTTCATTCATATTCGTGGATTCATAATCAGTATAAAACAAATTTTTGTCAGATCTTTTTAGTGCTCGGTGCTTAACTTTTTGCTCAGAGTTTTATCTCGGTGCAAAGTATTAACTCAACCTTCTTAACTCAAATAAATGCCTTTTACTTTTTATCAAGTAATATCATGGTTCTACGGCCAAATAGCTGTCATTGTAAGACTTATTAGTGTAGTGCTTTCAAATCTACCTTCCAGTTCTTGTCAAACTGGCTCTTAAGTACGTCTTAAAAATGTTAAATTTTAGAAATAATCCTTGAATTGCCCTTGATTCAAAACTAGCACCAATTTAAATTTAAATTGAATTCTCAGAGCTTCTTTGAAATCAATTCATTACTCTCACAAATTTTATTTTAGTTTGAGAGGCACTTTATTGTATATAGAGGCATTTATTAGACTTCTAGGTCATGTCAAACTTTTTAGGCTATATTTTTAGTGATTATCAAACTGTGTATCTTTGCATCAATACTTGAATTTGAATTTTGAATTCTTGGCCATCGAACTCTTAGCCAGTCTATAGTTACATATCAAATTTTCTTAAATTTTTTGTTCGATTTCCCAGTACTTGTTTAACTATTACTACAGTGCATAAAAGTTAATAGTTAATAGGCATGATTTCGTAGAGTTCTTTTAGTATATTTTTTATCTTCGGTCTTAAATAACTTATGAGGACTTTTAGTACTACTGTAATACAAAGAATACATAAATCGATGTTTTGAAATTTTCAGAGAATGCATAAAAAAAATTTTGCTTTCAAGCAACTTCACATAAAAGAACGAGACAAAGCAATTCTTTTAAAATTCAAAAGAGGTTAGATGAGAAGATAATTTTGTTTGTCAATGGCGATCAGTACTGCGAATTATTTTATAGAAATAAGTAAATTATGTATAAATACAAGTGTTTGTTTTAATGTTGCGATGAATATTAGTCAAATTGTGCTACAACAAATGGTTTTTATTCGAAGGATACAGTTGATAGGAACCTTTTTAACTTCAGAAAGCTACGTTCAGTTTTCAATTTTTAATATAATTCAATTCCAGTCCTTCCAAAGCTTCTCTGATAAATAAACAAAGTAAAAAGAGAATAAGTGAAGTAAAGTTTGAAAGCTCATATTTTGAACAAATTATTTTCTCGATTTCTTAGATTTGAAATATTTCAGTTAAATTAGTTGACCAGTGCTAACAAACTTAACAAAATAAAAAAACTGAAATTAAATAATTTTGATCCTAAAGAATATGAGAAGATTATTGCAGTGCTTCTTACACGTTGCTTTTAAAATTTTCTGTAGTTAAATTTTTAGGGATTGTAAAGATTTTTACTTAAATTTTTAAGATCTTCTTAAATTTTTACTCTTTACCGGATTGATTTTCTAGTATTAAGATTTTTTATATTTCGGAGGACTATTCGACATAAATATTGAAATGAAACAAAAGAGTCAACATCCACCTTTTTTGATTTTCTAGTGTTCTTTTAGGCAGTAAACGAGATTTTCACTTGAAAAACCGTTGAGGAAACATATCTTTTAGTTTGAGTTTCCAGTACAAAGTTGAGTTTAGCTATTGAACTTAACATCAACTCTTGAGTTTCCAGTAAACTTATGCAGGAAGGAAAGGACTTTGGCCGAACTTCTTATGATCAAATTGTGTTGTGCGTGTTATTAAATGTTTGAACACAATTAATCCAGAACTGGACCCACTAGTTTTATGCCGACTCCGAACGGCTAATGTGCATATTATCAAGAAGCTTTACATGGCATTATTTACTCTCTGAAGTTCACCATTATCTGCAGAGAGGTGACGACCGAACAGAAAAATGAATTCAATTGAAAAAACTTTCTGTGTCAGATGGAAATAGAACCAGTGTTCAGGGTTCTCTGGCATATGAGCCACGCACTCTACCCACTGCGCCACGGCCGTCACTAGTCCAACAAAATATTTCTCATTCAATTTTACTACCGATCGGTTTCCAGTACCGAAAGTTTTTAAAACTTTTCAGATGATTTTTATCACTATTATTTTTTTTTTTTAACCAGGGTTATTACCAAGGCGAACCTCAAACAATGGCAAACCTCAAAGAATAAAAACTGCAATGAAATGCTTCTTGAGAACACAAATCCTTCGGAGTCGGCATAAAGCTTGTAGGTATAGATCTCGATCATTTGTGTTCAAACATTTCGCAAAAAGCACAACACAAATGATCATAAGAAACTCGGTCAAATCCCTTTCAATTGCTGAAACGGCCATTTCGTTTTTTTTTTTGTGAGGTGTAACAGGTGAGGTGTCAGATGTTACATATCATAAAGGGTGGTTAAATTTCAAGGGCCGATGTTGACTTTGAATAAAACACAAATTATTTAGGAAATTACTGTCATTTCTTTTTGTTATGATAATATTGGTATGGTTGTGGCGCCCGTTGCGTAGTTGATTAAAGTGCGTGGCCGATATGTCAACGAACTTTGGAGACCCAGGTTCGAACCCCAGCAGCGACAGAAAATTATTTGAATTAAAATAATTTTTCTGTACCGCCGTCACCTCTCTGCAGACAATGGCAAACCTCAGAGAGTAATCAAAATGCCATGTAAAGCTTCTTGAGAACGAGAACATTCCGTTCATCGCCGTTCGGAGTCGGCGTTAAGCATGTAGGCCCGGTTCTCGGTCAATTGTGTGCAAACTTAATAACACGCACAACACAATTGATCATAAGAAGCTAGGTCAAAGTCCTTTCAAGGGCTGAAATGGCCAGTTATTTATTTTTTTTTTATTTTTAATATTGGTATGGATCAATTATGAATGGAACAATATATCGGCCAAATGGCCGCCGCGACCTCGGCGGCACACCTCCATCCGATGGTCCAAATTTTCGAGGACGCTGAGGCATAAGTGAGGTTATATGCCGTTAATGTGCCGAATTATCTCATCCTTTAGCTGTTGAATTGTTACTGGCTTACCGACGTACACCTTTTCTTTCAAATAACCTCAAAGAAAAAGTCCAACGGTGTCAAATCACATGATCTTGGCGGCCAATTGACATCGCCACCACGTGAGATAGCACGGCCATTGAATTTTTCGCGCAAAAGAGCCATTGTTTCGTTAGCTGTGTGGCAAGTGGCACCGGCCTGTTGAAACCACATATCGTCCACATCTTTATCTTCCAATTCGGGCCTTAAAAAGTTCGTTATCAGCTCACGATAGCGAACACCATTCAAAGTAACTGCCTGACCGGCCTCATTTTGGAAAAAATACGGCCTGATGATGCCGCCAGCCCATAAACCGCACCAAACAGTCACTCTTTGTGGGTGCATTGCTTTTTCGATAATCACTCTTGGATTATCATTCGCCCAAATGCGGCAGTTCTGCTTATTGACGAATCCACTGAGGTGAAAATGTGCCTCATCACTGAAGATGATTTTCTTCGAAAATTGATCATCCACTGTTGCCATTTCTTGCCACCATTCTGACCATTGACGACGCTTGAAATGGTCAAGAGGCTTTAGTTCTTGAGTCAATTGCACCTTGTAAGCGTGTAAATGCAAGTTTTTATGCATAATTTTCATCAACGACGAGCGTGAGAGGTGCAATTGTTGGGCACGACGACGAGTTGAGGTGGAAGGCTCTTCAGCCACACTATCGCGAACAGCAACAATATTTTCTGCAGTACGAGCTGTACGAGCATGTACTGGTGTTTTCACATCTCCTACAGACCCGGTTTGCTCAAATTTTTGCACGATTTTTCCGATTGTACGCACATTTGGACGATTAAATTGACCGAAGAAATCACGAAGTGCACGATATACATTTTCATAATAAGCCTGAATAACTTTAACGCGTTGCTCAATTGTGTATTTTCCCATGGTTCAAATTGAGTTAGTCTGAAATTGAGAAATGTCAAATTAAATGCAGAAAAAAATTGACGTTTGGGTATAGTTCACATTCAACATCGGCTCTTAAAATTTAACCACCCTTTATGCGACTACTGTAAGGCTCGCTCGTTAGTTTTTTCCTTTGCATTCTAGTAAAAAGTTGAGTTAAGTGTTAACTTCGTACCGATACTAAGTACTACTCGAACAAAAAAAAAAACAAACACTGTTAAATATGTAGTGTTTTTTTCTTACAGAATTCATCGAGGCCTTTAATTTTTGCTCCTCAAACTTCCTCAGTCGCTTTTGAATTTTTTTGTGAAATAGTTATTTTTAAACTGATTTGGTCGATTTTCCAATTCTTGCTACACTGTTACTATAGTTGTCTTTCAACTGTAGACTTTGTTGTTTATTATCGGTGTTTTTTTGTGGTTTTCGAAGTAAGACTACAGTGTTTCTTATATCTTTGAAGTAGATTTTCTAGATTGAGTTATGAATTTCTGATGAGCTAAAGTAGAATAAAAATGCTTTTGTTCTTTTCTGTTTTCAGAAAAAAAAAATCTATTTTCTGAAAGTTTAGGTCGCACTTTTGAAATCGTAAGGTGGAAAGCAAAGAAAAAATCAAACAATAAAGTTGAGATTATTTTTTGAGATTCTAAGAGTGAATTTAAAAATTTGTAGTTTGTCTTTAGTTTGTCTTAAAAATTTTCCAAAAACTTTTGATCAGTCACTCCTAAACTGTTATATAAAATATTATTTATTTCTTTTAAAATCACTCTCTATATTTAATACTCTCAGTAAAAAGTAGGTTTAGTTTCATTAAAAAATAACTTACAGAGTGAAAGCCTCACTTTTGTCTACTTTACTTTAAGCAAAGAAATCCTTTCAAGTTGCCTGAAAAAGAGATTTTTCAATAAAAATGTAAGGCAAAGAAATCATATTTGAGAAATTTTCGAACAATTTATAAAATATAATTTTTAACCTTGCTAAAAATTTCTAGAAAAATCATAATTAAATATCTTTCTTTTTATCAGTTTCCTTAATTTTTTTTTTAAATGTCTTTTTGGTTTTTTTTTAATCAAAACTCCAGCACATACACCCACGCAAACCTAAACTTAATACTGCACTCGCACTTAGCAAGTTAAAATTTAAAAATTTTTGCAAAATTCTATCACTTTGCACCGAAAAACCGTAACCAATGCACTTCCTCCACACTCCAATTTTTTTCTTGCAGACAGACTTATCTTCTTTCCCAGCGGAATGCTGCCGAAATTTAAGCAAAAACTACAACAACAACACCATACATCAACCAGCAACTCAAGCCACCCCTCAGCTAGTGGAAACCACCATTCCGGTGAAAGTTTGTCAAACAATATAGAAGATACCGATGAAACCGACACTGACGATGATGATTATGATGATCGTATAAGAGCCGAGATCTATTCCAATTATCCTCATTATCTGCATCCGCCGTCGTGGGGTCTCAACAATCCACTTGTGTTGGCCTCACACAGTCCTCATACTTACGACGATGATGATGTCGTCGTTGAACTTGGTGCCGGTGGCGGTATGGAAGATGCTGTTGGCGCTGGTGGCGGTGGTAGACGTCATCATCACACTGTCACCGCGCATCTTGATGACTTGGAACACAGCGTTGATGATGTGGTAGTTGTTGTTGATGCCAGCGGCAGTGGCGGGCATGTAATTAAAACGATTGTTGAGCATGCTTCGGCAGCAGGATATGAATACGATACACAGCCCCCGACACAGGCTTCTTCATCTGCACCCACACATGCACCCGGAGCATCTGAATCGCACTTTAAGCACCGTAAAAATCCAAAGTTGTATGTATGCACTTGTAGTTGTAAGCCACGCACACACAGAAACACACATAGAGATGCACGCACGCACGCACGCAAACATGCACACTGCACAGTATTTTATAAGTAGTTATGTTTACTGTTACATTTGCAAAAACATGCACTCACTCACATGCATCCACGCATTCACACGCCCACTTAGACTGGTTAGCACCACTGCACTCTACAATGTAGTTAAATTTAATGAGATTAAAAAATATTGTGCTTGAAATGCTGATTATTGAAGGATTTCGCTTAATTATTCCTCTAAAGCGAGTCAAATTAATTGAGTTGATTTTCGAAAATTCAGGCCACTTATAATGTGCTTACAATGAAGCATATATTATAATGAACATACATACATATGTTAGTTCGTAGAAAATTCTTGCATCAGAAAAGTTTTTATTCCGCTAAAAGAAATTTCAAATAGTACCATTATTAAATTTCTGGTCGCCATTTATTTCTGACAAATCAAAAGTCAAAGAAATAAGTGTTGTTTTTTCGTCTATTGAAACAGCATTTTGCGCCATATTTTTACATCTCTTCTTCATACATGTAGGTGTGTCACCTGATTCTTACTTTCATCATTACTTTTGCTACTACCATTTGCCACTGCTACTACTACTACCACTACTACTATTACTACTATTACTACTTTTACTACTCTATATCCTACACTGGCACTTCACTTTGCTGCACTCTTTCTGTATTGGTTATTTTCTCTTTTTTCTTCAATATCACCTTTGCACCATATTAGAACAAGCACAAAAACTCACAAAAACCAATTTAATGATGAATATACCACCGGAACCGATGTAACCCACCAATTGTATGCTGGTGAAACAATGGATGAAAGAGGTAAGTTTAACATAAATTAGTTAAAAAAACGCACATTTTTAACAAAAATAGCTATATTTCTTAAAGCTATTTCAAACTATTTATTCAGGTAATATTGTTAATATATATTTTGCTTCGAGCTCAATGGAAATAGATTTTCGAAAGACCGACTCTTTCTATTAAGTTAACAAATTGTGGGATTTAAAAAATGACACGAGCAATGTATTGTCTTATTAAGAAATTTTAATAAAAACATATAATATTTTCTTTTTTTTAAATCATTACTGAACATTTACGGCTGTATTCATAAAAAAAATTATAAACATCTTATAAAGCCTTCATAAGAAAAAAATCAAAAAAAATTTAAAAACATTATTCATAAACGTTCAATAGCGTTAAGTCTCTTTTAAAGGCTTCATAAATGAGAGAATTTTAAAAATCGTTGAAACCTTCAATAAACCCTCGATAAAGCATTTTAAATTTTCTTTTTTTTTTCTCATCTGAACATAAATTTTGTCAAAAAATGTATCAAATTATTTCAAAATATATCAAAAATAAAGAAAACGTCAAAAAGAGCTTGAAATTTTTTTTTTATAAATGAGAGGATTTTATTAAAAAAGGCTGAAACGCGCTATAAACCCATGGTAGAATTATAAGGTAGGGCCGACTCGGAGAAGAATGAAGTGGAAAGCAGCGAAAAAGGGGGATAGTTGTCAAAATCAGCTGTTCATATCGAGTTTCTTTATGTTCATGTTTCGCAGTTGATTTTAGGTTAAACTTTTTACAAGCTTTTTTCAAATTTAACACTTCCGTGGCATTTTATAGATTTATTTACAATGTTTTTACAATATTTCCACTCAAATCAACACAAACTTAACACACGTGTCCGCACTATTTACAAATTGAAAACATGATATTTCTTTTTTCATTTGACATTTCCACCAACTTCGTCATTTTGACAACTACCCAACCTTTTCACTATCCACTCTTCTTTGACGCGTGAGGGCACTGAGCGACTCGGCCCTACCTTATAATTCTACCATGCTATAAACCCATGATACAATTATAAGGTAGGCCCAGCAAAAACACTCTCTCTATGACTACAAATCAACAACAAAACAATAATGTAGGCTATCATTGGAGAGCAGAGTGTGCTACTTGTCAAAATTAGCTGGTAATATTTTTAGCTATTCTAATTGATGTTGTTGCTTTTATCGTTTAACGTTTGTAAGTTCTACAGCTTTGTTGTTGCAAAATTTCTCATTTGAGCAGCCATAATAAAATGAGCTTACCTTGTCATTATATCATGCTCATAGTTGAATAAATAAGGTTGTCTCGTGGCTGATCGTACTCTCTTCTCAGTACCCATAAGTGTCAAAATCAATGAAAAGCAACAACAACAACTTTAACGGCTTTTCATGTTATTAATTTTCGTTTTCAGATTTTGTATGAGCTGTCAACTTCGATTTGACATTTATGGGAACTCGCTCTCACCCATGCGACAACCTTATTTATTCAACCATGATCATGCTATAAACTCCTCATAAAGCATTTTTAAAATTATTTTCTCTCATTTGAGCACAAATTTTGTCCAAAAATTCAAAATATTTTAAACATTTGAAAAATATGTCAAAAAAATTGAAAATATATAAAAAAATTC
Source organism: Pherbina coryleti (assembly GCA_943735915.1). Lineage (NCBI taxonomy): Eukaryota > Metazoa > Arthropoda > Insecta > Diptera > Sciomyzidae > Pherbina > Pherbina coryleti. The sequence goes on along the minus strand of OX030949.1, from coordinate 57,078,057 downwards.
AAAACAAAAAGAAAATAACAACAAGAAAATTTGTCAAAAAATTTCGAAATATTTACAAAAAGGATAATAAAATGACAATTTTTTCAGTGCAGATGGTAGCTTTGAAAAAATTTGGATGTTTAAATATAAAAATCATGGTATAATTAATCAGGTAGGTGTGACAGTTTTCCAGCGAACATGAATTGTCAAAAATCATACAAGACAAAGCAAACAAAAACAAAAAAAAAACAGAAAACAGACGAGTTTGACAATCCATGAACGATCTCGTGAGAAAATAGCCTGTTGTCAAACCTACCTGTATAATTGTATCATGATAAAAATGTAGTCAAAATTGTGACAAATAAATAAAAAGTCATTGAATTTATCTAATACACAAACCATTATTGGCACTCTTTAAATCGAAAGTGTTCCCATGTTAACTATAAAGCTGCTACATGTTTATGATTAAAAAAAATTTCAAGACTTTTTAACTATTGAACGTTTTAAAGCTATTTTAAGATCTTTTTATGAATACGGCTGTTAATGTTTTTTCCAGGTTGGATAATTTATTTATTTAATAATATAATATTAATTTAATTTATTTAAATTGAGATATACGTATGAAAGGTCTTAGAAGATTGTACTTTTTTTTTCTTATTTGCACAATAGTACAGAAAAATCTAATAACAAAGGTTTTTTTACTTCAAATATAACTTTTTACATTCAAATTCAACTTTTTTCAAATCAAATGAAATCTATTATAAACAAATTTTTCTTCTGGGTAAGGTTGAATACGGATACTGCTACTTATATTAGGGATCTGGCAACGCCAATGTCATTCCAGTCAACCTCACGTTTCCATTGGAAAGTTTCCCATTTTGTAGCTTAACACAACGTTTTGCAAAAAAAAAAAAAAAAAAAAATAACACGTGAACATTTTCGTGCGATTATTTTTTACTTTCGACTTGAATTATATCAATAAGATATAAAATCGATTTTTATATTAGAAATTAATCTTATATTATTCGGCAGTGAGTTCCACAGCCTTATTGCGCTCACGATAAACAATCTACTTGAAGTTTTATAATTAAAACACGGCGGTATTATAAGATTCAAGCTTCTACTTGACCTGCAGAATTGAAGTATTTTTCAAGTCCTGCAGAAGGACATTGTGTGTAGATTATTTTGTGCAGGAAAATGCAATACCTCGCGTCGAAAAGATTGACAAGGCTTCGTCCAAGTAATCGGATGGAAAACGGGAAGGCATGGTCGTGTGCATCTGTAGACCATAGACAAAGGGATCGGCATTATTCAGGGCAACTAGCAGCTTATAAGAAGATTTCGAGTCAAGCTTGCTGTATACTACTTCCGCGTACGTAATTATAGGCATTAGAAATTGCAAGACAAGTTTGTGTTTAGTTTCACAAAAGATGCAATTATCTTAAGTTTCTTAGTGCATAATAGACCTTACTCACACACCCGTTAATATGATCCTCGCAGGAAAGAGACGAATTTAAGATAAAACCAAGGTTTTTTGTTTTTCTTACAACTTTTAACTCAGTGCCATTTAGAATAATCGGAGGAAACTGAAGATTGAAGAGAGCTGTTTTGGATATTGGTAAGACACATGATTTCAAGGGATTGAGTGTAAGCATATTTTCCATAGCCCATTCTGCCACTAGTTTCAGATCTCATTCATTCTTGCGCACAAATCTTCAACAAGCCTGTGGGTCTTGACATATACAACTGTAGGTCATCAGCATAAGCATGCATAGCTACATTATCACATTTCCCAAAAATGTCGTTCATAAACATAGCAAACATAAGTGGTCCTAAGACCGAGCCTTGAGGGACACCCCTAGTGATATGCCTATACTCAGAGTAGTTGCTGCCTAATTTAACTCGCTGGGACCTGCCTTTTAAGTAACTACTTAAGATTCGAACTGATGAGTCAGAAAATCCGAACTGAAATTTTAAGTTTTTGCGTAAGATGTTATGGTTCACAGTGTCAAAAGCCTTTAAAAAATCTAGAAGACAAAGCAAGGTTAGATTACCATCATCGAAGTGAGCTTTGATGTCATCAATAATTTTTACCGTTGTAAATTGTAATTTTACAGTTGTTGAACAACTGTGACCTTTACGGAAGCCGGACTGAAAATCATTTAAATAAACGGTCAGTGGTTTGATGCTCGTTATTTGAAAAATGAAGAAATCGAAGAAGCATTTCAAGCCGATTTCTTAACATTCTGATACGGAAAAATTTCAGACCATAGAGTTTACTTGTGTTCCAATAATAAGATATACTTGGTAAAGTGATTGGCTCCATGTGTAATAATAATCAAAAAAACACTCTAAGCTCTTCATTGCTTGTATCTTTCCAATTTTTTAAACGAGATAGTCTCAGCAATGATGCTTTACTAATTTCTTGATTGGCGTAAAGGTTGGTTTGTTCGACCAAGTAAGTTCAAAAGTTTTCTGTTCAAAATAAATCAAAATAATCTTCATGTGTTACACTTTGAATGGAAACTGGGGAGGATCTTGTTTTATTTCACTCTAATCATTATCTGAAGATGTAATATTCTCACCAACGCGAATTTGTTTAGGTAGGATAATTTCGATATCACTGTCAAACTCAGAACTTTCACTGTAAGAACTGCTACTTTCATCATCATCATCATCATCTGACAAATATTCATCTTCATCAGCAGAAAAATCATTGTCACTGGATACTTCTAAAGTATCTAAATATTTTTCTATGTCTTCATCCTCCATTTCAACTCGATAAAAATGTTATTTAAAAACAAATATTATTAAATTAAATCAAAAACGACTATTAAGCTCAAAAATCTGAGCACGACTAAATTTTATATGTATAAAAATTCAACTTCAATAAAGTAATACTTTTTTGGGGAATTCCCAATTTAATAAAATTGACCGGTGGTTTTTTTGAAAAAGTATTTTTTTCTGTGCCAAAATGAAACAATAAAGTTAATTCAATAAGCCATATCAAAATTATGTTCAATATAATCGCAAAGTTCTTGCTACGAGTTATCTCGTAGTTGGCATGTTGAGCAAAGTTTGCTACTACGAGATAACTCATAGTTGGCAGTGAATGCGTTAAACAAAATTTGCGAAATTTTCAGCCCGAAACAGAAAAGATGCGTCTTGATGCGAAGTGTATTCAATAGGAATAAATATTTTATAAAATTGATGCTGAGTTGACCTTTCCAACAAACCTAATCATGTCAAAATTGGTTCATTTCATCATCTGGAAATTAGAGTTTGAAATCTGTACACATATTGTGACGCTCTCTATACGACTTTTGCAAATATGCTTCCCTATATCGATTAAAAAGACTTATACACATGAAATGCAAATATGGCATAAATTATTAGATAAAATAAAAATGCCTTTTTTATAAATCGTCAATTAGACCATTCATTTATGTAAAGTGAAATTTTAACATTTGATTTTGAGATTCAAACTTCCCAATATCAATTTTCTCCTTTGAGTTCCTATTCACAGTTTCAGATAGTATGTCAATCAGAAAACAAAAAAGCCTTAAAAAAGCAAAACCTAACAAAAATTCAAAGAACTCATGAAGTACAGAGTCAATCAAATTGTTCAATCGTTGCTTTAGCAAAAAATAAAAAGAAATTAATTTGCTTGACTTTTTAGTCTCAAAGCTACCGTTAATAACAGGCTATACTCACTCAATCAATTTTGCCAGCTAGGTAAAGCAGCAACAACCGCACGCACGCACGTTTTACATGATGTCAATAAAGCTGCTCTTTCAATGGAATCTAATCTGTGTGCTTTACACACGCCTTTGTTAACTCTGTGTTTGTGCGTGTGTGCGTGTACGTGTGTGTTTTTTATACACTGTCGAATTAGTGTTGGTGACTGATGAATTGCATTTGCAATTATGTCAATATGTGACACAAAACGCGCACACACACACACACACACACACACCACACACGCTCTTATCAATGCATCGCGTGCAGTATTAGTTGCAGTCGCTCGGGAGCGTTAAAATAATTTATTGTTGCTTTGCTCACGCTATTTGTATGTTGTTCTTAATATCGTTGTTGTTGTTGTTGTTGTTGTTCATTATTCTAAGCTACTCGACAATTTAATAAATTTTAAATTTTTACTCAAAAGCTATTCTATCCTGTTCTACACAGTGTATAGAGTCGTCCAAAGCCAATGAAGCTTATCAATGATGTCTGCTGGCTGGTTTCCGCTTTTGTTATTTATGTTTCTTTATTGTTTGCGTTTTATTTTTAGATGCTTTGTTCTTGCTGTTATTGTTAATTTCTTTCACAGTATTATTTGCATTATTTTGTGCTGTGCTTGTTATTGCTTTTATTGTGATTTTAAGCCCAAAGCCACAGCTGCATAGATTGACTGGGCTCTACTTTGTCAAATAATCTACAAACATAAAACAAAACAAAGAAAAATAAAAAACACAAAAACGAAAAAAGCAGACAGGCAAAAACAACCTAACTCAAACCGGAACCGGAATCATCATAATTCATGCTTTAATCAATGTTTGCAACATATAAAATTTTATCATCTATTCCTATCACAAGCACTGTCAGGTCCATATTGATTTTTTATTTATTACAATTGTTTTGTTTCTGCACTCTGCCTACCCTCCGCCCCTTCCTCTCGCTCGCTCTAGCAGCTGTGCATCTCACTTTAACTGCATTTGTTGTAATAAATCAAAGCATGACGCATGCATTGTGCGTCGCTCAGAGACTTAGAGAGTTCCAGTCCCTGTCCCAATACTACCCAATAAAGTTGTTTTTGTTGTTGTTGTTGCTGTCGAATGGAGTAGCATTCTATTATATTACATCACGTGACGTTACGTTCCGTTGCATTGCTTGTAGTTCATTGCTTTCAATCACTTTTGTTGCCACTTCACTTCATTTTTACTGCACTGTGCTCAGCCAGTGTTGCCACATTTGTATGCAATGCTGTAGCATCAAGAGACTCGTTATAATCCAAATATAATCTAATGTACACTAAAACAAACTCAAGTCACTTGAACACACACACACACAACGCACACACAGAGAGTGTAGCCCCTGCTATACAAACATATTGCATGCATAAGTTAAATATACCAACAAACATACAAACAGACAAACACAGCCAACAAATGCCTGTCACAATGCGATGCATCGAAGATTACTTTATTATAATTGTTATTAGGAATTTGTATGTGTGTCTGTGTGTGTGTGCGTGTATTGCAAAAGGTCTTTGGTTTACTATTACGGTTTATTGTTGACATTGTTGTTTTTGTTGTTGCTCATGTTCATAAAGTACGTGATTGCTTATCAACATATACACACACACTCACACGCACGCATAAGTATTTAAAAATAAATTATCCTCTGAGCTGATCTACGTACTTTATTTCGTACTTTACTTGCAATGCGTCCAAATTTCAAGAAAAATTTCAAGTGCTCATTAAGTTCTACTCAAACATTAAAATCTTAAGATTTCAAGGAGATGTCGCGCGACCATTATTTCATGAATATATTTGAAAACTTCTCAACACTGTGAATATACAGTGTTGGTCGTAGAAATAGTACACTATTGATTATTCTAATAAAAGTTCAGTTTATTTAACATTAAACGCCAAACTTTGGACAGTAAAAACGTTATGATTTCCAACTTAAAACCACAATCGAATGTATGAATTTACATAAATGTGTGCAAGGGTGTCCACAGGGCGAATCAGGGGGGACAAGTGCCCCCCTGGACAGAAAACGTTTTATATTTGTTTTTATTTTTTATGTGTTTATGTCAAATTTTCATATCATCATTTTCATATAAGTGCACACCAATGCATACATTTGTCGCCCCCTCCCACTTCAAAAAATTCCTGCGGACTCCTATGAATGTGTATATAGTCGTTTTACTCGATATGAATGAAGTAATATTTTAACTAATAAGCAACGGTTCACTCTTTAGCAGGGTATCTGAGGACTAAAAATGTCCATTTTATGAATAGATAAGAGTAGATTAAGCCAGATTAAATGCAATTTCAAATAATTTTAATCTGGCTGAAACATACATAATCAAAAGAACATGAGAGTTAGGATAAAAATAACTATAGAACAATACAAACAAACTAAATATAACATATCAATGCCATCACATCATCCCCACCCAACATACGAGGTTTGTTCAAAAAGTATCAAAAATTTGGAAATTTCGCGGGCTGTGATGGTTTGATTGTTGTTGTGTTTGCCCAGCGGGATTTGGAGCGCTCTTTAAGGCCTTTACGAGCATTCTTTTTCAATACGAAGCGCTCCGTCTATATTCCCATCTACATTGTAATTTCAACATAACATGTCATTCGAAGGTAGCACTACAGCTCCATTGGTGCTTAAAATAACAGTGAAAGTATAGCACATTTCGCAAAAGCAAAAGCAAAAGCAAAAACAGAAAAAGAAACAAAAGCAAACGAAAATAAAAAGTAATAGCAAAATCAAAATCAAAAGCGAAAGAAAATTCAAAAGCAAAAGCAAAAGCAAAAGCAAAAGCAAAAGCAAAAGCAAAAGCAAAAGCAAAAGCAAAAGCGAAAGCAAATTCAAAAGCAAAAGCAAAAACCAAAGCAAAGCAAGTGAAAAGCAAATTCAAAAGCAAAAACAAAAGCAAAAGCAAAGTTCAATTAAAAGCAAACGCAAAAGTAGAAGCAAAAGCAAAAACAGAAAAAGAAACAAAAGCAAACGCAAATGCAAAAGAAAAAACAAAAGCACAAGAAAAAGCAAAATCAAATGAAAAATCAAAACCAAAAGCGAAAGCAAATTCAAAAGTAAAAGCAAAAGCAAAAGCAAAAGCAAAAGCAAAAGCAAAAGCAAAAGCAAAAGCAAAAGCAAAAGCAAAAGCAAAAGCAAAAGCAAAAGCAAAAGCAAAAGCAAAAGCAAAAGCAAAAGCAAAAGCAAAAGCAAAAGCAAAAGCAAAAGCAAAAGCAAAAGCAAAAGCAAAAGCAAAAGCAAAAGCAAAAGCAAAAGCAAATCAAAAGCAAAAGCAAAAGCAAAAGCAAAAGCAAAAGCAAAAGCAAAAGCAAAGCAAGTGCAAAGCAAATTCAAAAGCAAAACCAAAAGCAAAAGCAAAGTTAAATTAAAAGCAAACGCAAAAGTAGAAGCAAAAGCAAAAACAAACTGTCGATTTTTTCGCGTCAATGCCTCTGACTATGTAGATATACAGTGTTGTGCATATCAAAAGCAATCAAAATTGGCGTAGCAAACTTCTTCATATTTTTTATCGTCTTACTTTTTTCCCCAAAATTGAAATAGTTATTTTTATTTAATCATGTATTGCGCTCAATATAGCATTAAAAGAAATGAAGTAAAAAAGAACGGTATTTCAGCAATGAGAGCAGTATACGGAAAGAGCTATTTTTGACTGTGCATAACAAAAGCAACTTACTTAAGTCAAATAATTTTTGATTCGATTAACGGTAAATTTCGGTTATATTTTAAATTTTTGCTTAGTTATTACTGATTTAAACTGAAAAAAGTCATTTGCAAATAATTCTTTGTGTTAAGAAGACCTTTGAAATGATCAAAACATCATTTCGCGTGATAAATACCCAGAGTGCTTTAAACAGCAATAATTGATAAGTATAAATCAGGAGCATCACTAATTTCTTTATCAAAAAGTACAAAGTAAATAAATCAGTAATTTCACGTCTTATAAAAAAGTTTGAGACTAAAAAACTGTGAAAACCCATTACTTGGGTGATCCGAAGCTTAAAACAACACAGAGAGAGTACCGACATGTAGTCCTAGCTTTTCAAAAATATCCTTTTTTATCATCTCAGTCTGTTGTTAATCAACTAAATTTATACGTGGACTTGAGTACTGTACGTCGACATGCTTTGGAAGCTGACTTAAGAAGTTGCAGACCAGCCAAGAAGCCATTGCTTAGGGGAAAAAAAAATGAGAACGAAGGTTTGCTTTTAAGACATAATCTCTTTTGGCTTAAATCAAATAAAAATTTTTATATTCCTAATTAAATTTGGCAAGAACTAATTAAATTGGTCTGATGACCAATGGAAGACAGTGATGGCCAAGACCAGCGATGGCATGGCCACAGTACATCGGCGAAAAGGTGCGAGCCTTATTGCTTCATTATGTATTTCTAACGAAGAGTTCAACGAACGATGACTATGCGAACGATGTTGGATTGAAGCTGAAATATGTATTTCGAACACAGCTTATCGTTAGCTCATTTGACAAGTTATGTTTGCTACTTACACTCAACCTGTTATACACAAGCACTTATCAAACGTGGCATTGCCATATCAAACATTAGGGAAGTTTTCTGTAATTTCTTTTAAGATTTCATTCATTTTTCGTACTTTTCGTGTTGTTGGCAATGCTTTGGTTCTAGTCTGTGTTGTAGGTTGTTGTGTAAGCTGTGCTGCAGGTGGTTCTATTGGCTACAATTGTGCTGCCTTCGACCTTTGAGTATATATATATAGAGAAACCACTTCAGCAAAACAAATTTAGGAAGTAACTCTGCCGCTTAGATGGCGCACTTACTCAACAATCGCTGAGATGCTGACACAGACTATGATTGAGGCAAATGATCCATAAAGAAATTTGTAAACATAAGTGTTTATGAGTAAGTATGTATGTATGTATGTATGTGTGCACAAAACTAACAAAGCCTGTTGCTGTTGAAGCGATTTTATTTTTTTACAGGAGTTTAGAGAGGAAAAAGTAGTCCTTGATCTAGATTAAAATATCTCAAATTTTGAAAAATAATATGTCGATAAATCCTACATGTCGACAACTTTTGAAGTAATTCTTTTTCATTCGGTTAATTTTGGGCATTTTTATTTCAGTTTTGTGATTTTTTAAGAAATTGTAAAAGCATACATTTTGCCAGTTTTTTTTAAAATGCAGTGAATTCTCCAAACAAATATGTATTTTTAACATACTATTGTTCCAACGAATATTTTTATGCTTTTTATTTTAATAAAGATAAACATTAAACATAACATAAAAACAACTCATTTTAAATAAAATAACAAAATGGGCAAAAAAATTTTAAAATAAAAAAATGATGCGTAATTATAATTAATATACGTAATCTATTTATAAATAGGCGTAGGCAGAACAGTTAAGAACCATTTTCTCCCGTGTTTCTCAACCGATTTTGACAATTTTTTTTTTAAATGAATAAGAGTGGGGAGAAGGAGAGCACCAAATAAATATAGTGGGCGTGGCACATCCCATACAACCCAAATTTGCGATATCGAATCGCTTTAGAGTTATAAGTCACACAGCTTCCGAAATAGGTATTCGACCACAAATCACACGTACCACTTCACTGGTTACATTTTATGGGCGTTAAAAAAGGGGCATGGAACTTTTCAGCAGCCCAAATTTTTGTTATAACTTTCAAACTCAATCACAAATCAATGAAACTAGGTAGGAACTTCCTATTTGGTCGTGTTGTTTGACTGGAAAAATTGAACGAGCATTAGACAAGGGGGCGTGGCACCACCCATACAATTTAAAGTTTTTATCTCGAATAGCTTTGGAAGTAAATGCCATATAACAATAGAAATTTAATAGAAATATAATGAATACCACATCCAAACTCCATAAAAGTTCATATAAGAATTAAATGCTACACGCATGCGCATGCCTCAGCAGCACAAAAACACAAACAAACAAGTTGCAACTTAACGGGATCATACCGCACACACAACTAATGCGACAGCTCAACGAACAAAACAACACTGTGTGTGTGTTTGTGCATTGCTGTCTGTCTGTTCATTTGTATGTTTGATCAATGTCGATATTAAAAAAAAAATATGCAAACCAGCGTAGAAATCTGAAAGTGGTGTATGTGGCGCCATCTAGTGCGAGAGTGACACAACTCAAAGTAATTTCTCTACATGTATATACTCAAAGCTTCGACATAGCAGAATGATATCATGGCCTGCTTCTATTTGTTACTTCTAGTTAACCGAAAAAAAGCACCGCCTTTTGCTTGGATGTTGTTATTCTTTTAAAATAAAAAAAAAGTTTGAATTGGCCTCCAGCTGCCTCACAAGCGCTGAAAAATATTGCTTGTTTTTTTAATATTGAAATTTAAGTAATCACTAAATTTATTAAATTTTTAATTAATTAATTTTTAGTACTTAAATTGCACTTATATGTTAATATATAAATAAGTTTTATCATATATACGCATTTTTTGTTAAAATATCCATTTTAAAATAAATTTTTCTCAACGAATACATAACAACGATAACATGAAAGCATTCGTTTGATTTTGACGTTTGAATTCGGTGTTTCAGTGATCGTTAGAAATACATATTGCAAATATGTAACTGTACTACGGCATCGTTCGCTAGCTGAGCAGCTGTTTTAGTTGTTTGATTCTGTTCGAATTACAAATTTCAAAAACACGAACGAACACTGTTGTGAACGAAACGATTGATCGGATAGAAATACAAAATGAAGCCATTAAACCTCAAAACTGTCAGGTCACAGTTTAGCATGAAGGCGGCTCGGCTATGTTCTGGGCTTTTTTTCTAGATTTAGACAAAATCCAGTTTATGAAATTACCCAAAAATTAGACCGATTTATTTATAAAGATATTTTAGAGACAGTCATGTTGCCCTTTGCTGAGTGAGAAATGCCAGCCAGGTGGATATTTCAGCATGACAACGACCCTAAGCACACCGCAATGCTCGTTAAGACGTGAATTTGCGCAAAAGAAATTCAGGTATTTGATCGACCAGCTCAATCGCCTGATCTTAACCCAATAGAAAATCTATTCGGAATGCTTAAGCGACAAGTCGGTGGGCAAAGGTTTTCTTATAAAGCTGCACTCGTAGAGACACTGACACAGCAGTGGCGAAGCATATCACAAACTATAATTGACAACCTTATAGCTACAATGCCACGCAGATGTGTTGCGGTTATTAAAAATAAATGTTATTTTACCAAATATTAACCCTATAACCTGTATTTTCAATCGATTTAAATTTCTTTAGTTTAAGTTGCTTTAGTTATGCACAGCATAATTTCAACTTTGTACTTTATTTATTATAAAAAAATTTTAAAGCCTGCAGTAATAAAAACTTTTGAGTTATTTTTTAACAATTTGTGTTTTAATGATTATAAAAAAATGTATCAAACTAGAATTTTAGTAAAAACGGAAAATTTTCTAGGTATAATTGACAATGGCTTTTTTTAGTTGCTTTTGATATGCACAACACTGTATGTATACACCCAACTCCTTTTCTGTGTAAATAAACCACACTTGTTTTCGAAATGTCCAACTTTCATTGTTGTTTTGAAATTATTATATTTTCTGCTATTCCTAGTATGACCAACATTATATTTAAAATTTTTAATTATATGAAATTCCACAGTCGAATTTGGAATCAATATCGTTTGACACGAAACCCATCACAATCAACTCATCAATGTGGGTTACAAAACCCTCCCAACCACTTTCATAAACTGATTTAAACTATTAAACCCGCCGAATGAATAGAACACGATTTCTATCATTAGAATATATTAAATATTTATAATTATATGGAAACTTAATTAAAAGCATTAAACATGATACACATTAATAAGAGCCATACAAAACAAATCACTAATTATTATTTTCTTTTAATATTCCAATTAATCAATTAAATAAATTTATTTTTGCGTTTGACTGAATAAAATTTGCTGCAGTGTATTTGTTATAACCATTAGATTAATCAAAACTGATGTAAACGCAAAATATTTGCAATTTTGATAAAACTATAGTCGTTTTTCTCCATAATGCATCCATATAATTAGGTTATAAACTTTTGTGAGCATGTGTTATATTTTATTAAATTTTGTTTGTTGTTTTCTAATTAAATGATAAATATTTATAAAGAACGTCATGACATCATGCATCATAAAAAATTTTGTTAAATCTACTATAGTTGATGGTTGATGTGACTTAGATCGAAAATGTGTAAGTTTTTGGATAAAGAAAAACATTTTATCTCTTATAAAAAACCATTCATAACTGCAAAGCAATTTAAGATATCGTCGTTACAAATGTGAAGTTGCGAATCTGAAAATCATTAGGGGTATTCACGATTTGTTGTATTTGTGATAAATTTTTACAAAATTTACATTATATACAAGTTTTTGTGAACGAACGTGCAATGAAGTCTTGTATTTTTAAAATCAGCTGATTTTTCTATGTACTTTTGTTTGGAAACATAAATTGAAATGCCTACACTGAAAAAAAAAGTTAGCTTAAAATTGAACACAATGTGTTCAAAAAATGTGTTCATAAATTGTTTTTTTTTCATATGTTTTTCAAAAGTTTTAAACACATTTGCTCTAACTTTGACGAAATTTGTTGCAAGCTATTTTTTAAACACACAATTCGTCAAATTAATAACAATTGTCATCAATTTTAAATAATTTTTTTTTCTGTGTACACTGAAAAAAAAGTTAGCTTAAAATGAAACACAATGTGTTCAAAAAATGTGTTCATAATTTGCTTTTTTTTTCATACGTTTTTCAAAATTTTTAAATATATTTGCTCTTACTTTGACGAAATTTGTTGCAAGCTATTTTTTAAATACAAATATCATCAAATTAATAACAGTTGTCGTCAGTTTTAAAACATTTTTTTTTTCAGTGTAAGCACAGCGAAAAGTCAAAAATTGAAGTTCAAGTGGCAAGTGTTAATTTAATAATATTTAAATACTTAATTTGTATTTGTTTAAATAAAGAAAGTTTCCGGTTCGAAATCTCCATTTTTCTTTTTTTTCCAATCGAGTTCTGCAACTCATCATTTAACTGTAAGAAATAATAAAAAAATTCAACCGACACACTAAATTACATTAAGTTTTATTCAATAGTCTGACATCGCAACCGATAGCTTACTCCATGTTGAAAAGAAATGATTTTTGATATCAGCTGATCAAATACACAACGAAATTTACTAAGAATACAAAAAGGGTTCCAGTGTTGTATTTTGAACACTGTGTATTTTGTTTTTGTAATTTAATAAAATTTACTACAATTATCAAATTTATCATAAATACACAATACAAGGGTAAACACACCAAAACGTGAATATCCCTATTACTTTTCACAAGAGAGATAAACACCTTTCTAACTATACAGCAATTTGGTGCGGCCATCATTATTGTTCTTGTTACTATATTTTCGTAGTTTTACCTTGCTTATGCGTGTTGTTCATAGTTTTAACATTCAAGTCAATCAGCCGTATCATGAAAAATTTTCTCCCGGGAATTATAAAAGGGAGTTTCCGATTTTAAGATAGCAGATAAAGACATTAAATTTTTATTTTACACTCATGAATGTTTAAGGTTGATGAACAAATTTGCGTTAAAAATTTTCAAAAAGTTTTCGTGCTTTATCTTAAAAACGAAAACTCCATTTTACAATTCCAGGGAGAACATTTTTCATGATAGGGCTGAATATTGTTCCTGATAAATAATATTCGTTATTTTGAAAACGGGGAAATTTTGTATTTTTTTTTTTATTTCAATTACAAACTAATGAATATGCCAATTTCGATACTTTGCTGAGTTCATCTTCATTTTCAAATGAAAGGCAGACAGTTTGGCTCTCATTTTCACTTGTTAATCTGAAGCTGTTTGTGAATCTTTTTCGGGACTCACCGATTATCACTTAAGGTATAATATACGTGTAAATTTTTCAAAAAAAAAAAATAAATTTTTTTTATTTAATGTGTTCTTTATAGTTTTAAGAATATACATACACATTTTTAAATCGATATTTAAGAAAAAACAGAAGTTATAACGGATTTCGTTAACCTATGTCTAAGCTCCATACAACAAATAAAAAACTTTAACCCCCCCCTGCGCATGAACTATCCCGGAGTAAACGCTTCCAAATGCATGCATTTTTTTAGACAATGATTTCCGAAAAGTCATGATTGGCATAGGGTTTTTTTGGGGCGCTGAGTCTATTCCCGGTATCTGTTGGGGCGAAAAAATCCCCACAAATGGTGAAAATGGGGGTTTGGGTGGTGGAAATTTGTGAGCAAAATTATACCAGTCTTTCCGCCCTGGAAATTGTTACCCAGGGGTTTTCGGGGTCGCTGAATTCATTCCCGACCCCAGCTGTCCGAAAAAACTATCCTAAGGGGTGAAAACGGGGGTGGGTATATATAGTTTAATGCGAAAACAGCAGAAGAAATATTACATAAAAATCTTTCGGCATATACTGAAACAGTCTTTATTCAATGCCTACGTTTTGTATAAAAAATATGCACATGATAATGGAGAGCATCTGACGTTTCTAACTCAAATCATGGCGCAAATAATCCAAAAACATCAAACCAACGAGAAACCGACAGCAAAAAGAGGGCGCCCCAGAATTTAAAAACATTTATTCGGTGATAGTACCCCGACTAGGTTGACTGCTAGACACTTCCCCAAAACTATCCCGGCCACCGAAAAGAAACAGAATCCAACCCGGAGATGCGTTGTGTGTTGTTCCAAGAGGGAGGGTGGAAAAGCTTTGCGGAAAGAAACGCGGTATTGTTGTGAAGAATGTGATGTAGCACTTTGCTCGGACCCGTGTTTCAAAATTTACCACACACAGGAGGAGTATTAGATTCATATCTACGAAAACCGTAGATAACCAAATATTATGAAAAGTTGACAAAAAAGGAAGATAACAAAAAAATAAATAAAAAATAACAAGACAAAAACGAAAAAAACAAATAAAAAAAATTTAAAAAAAAAAATAAAAAAAAGAAAATTATAGCTAATCCAAGTCTTACAAAAGAACATAAATTTTCCGTTTCGTGAAATTTTTCAACCCCCGACCCCTATTTTCAACTCTTAGGAATTTCTTTTCCTACCCAATAATGGCGGATTCAGATCCAGCGACCTGGAAAACCCCCGAGTACCAGATTCCAGCCCCGGGCTACGATTTTTCACGTCAGAAATGTTGCTTATTTTATTTCCGGACTCTCCACCCCCTAGCCCTGTTTTCAACCCCCCGAATTTGATTGACCATTTCAGCAGGGTATTATCTTGTAGAGGACATTTCACCCTTTAATTTGAGCCCTCGCGGTGGTCTCAAAGTTGTATAGATTCAGAGATACGCCCGTTTACTTTTGGACGAGTATACTCGTCATTCTGAATACGGAAGCGACTTCGTTTGGACGAGTATACTCGGAACAGCGCGCCGGGGGATTAGACGCGATTTCCTCGAAATTCGTTTTTTTAAAATGGTTCGATAGATAACTCGAAATCTATTGGTTCAATTTCAATGATTTTTTTTGCATTTCGTTCGCTATTTTCCCTTTAAGCATCCCCCTTCAATTCAGTATCTATTTTTTTTTTTTTTTTTTTTTTTTATATAAACAAAAAAGCGCTCGAAAATGTATCTATTTTTCGAACTTTTTTTCCGAAACATGGGAAAGGCCATATCCATCGAACCGTTTTGGATGTCTTTTTTTCAATGCAATTTTCAGCGCCCTCTATATAAAAGCCAGAACTGTATTTAAAAAAAAAAATATATTTTAATAAAGTATTATGTACCATAACCTGTATAAATTTAAAAAACAATAATAACTTCTTATATGTAAAAAAATTTTTTGAA
Organism: Pherbina coryleti; assembly: GCA_943735915.1. Taxonomy (NCBI): domain Eukaryota; kingdom Metazoa; phylum Arthropoda; class Insecta; order Diptera; family Sciomyzidae; genus Pherbina; species Pherbina coryleti. Next base: position 57,062,418 of record OX030949.1, on the reverse strand, counting down.
AACAACTCTTGTTTTTGGTTGCTACACGTATATTATACCTTAAGGAGTCAGAATGATCGGTATGGAAGCCACTCAAAACTTGATTCCTTGAATCAAGTCAAAATCGTAACATCGTGACCTTCAGCTAACAATTTATTTAAATCAATCTAAAATATAAACTTTACAAATTTTTAAAATTTACCTTCATATTCCAATACACATAAAAATTTTTGATTATTTTTTTATTAACATTAATCTGTAGAAAAACTGCTTAGAATAAAAAACAAAAATGACACATTCAATAGTGTGCTCTATTTAGAAAATACTTTTTTTACAAAAAATTCCAATGCAAAGTAAGGAATATGCCACATTCAATAGTTTTAATAGCATAAAATTATAAAAGTGTGCCTATTCGATACTTTACTCCATCATATACGCAGTTTTGTGAAGAGTAAAAACTTGCAAATTTGGCTCAGTATATAGCTCCACTTAAGCAATAGGATGCAATGGTAAAAGAAATATTGAATTTTTCAGATTCGTAACTTCACATTTGTAACGACGATATAATCGTTGTAAGTTAAGCGTTATAATGTTAATCATTGTGAGTTCTTGGTTCTTATCAGTTTGCAAATTTGGTTATATAACAAATAAACCACCAAAGCTTCATGAGCGCGACACATAGACCTTACGTATAATACTGAAAAGCAATTAGTTAGCCTAAAAATCCTTTATTTTCAACATAATACAATTATACAAGGTAGGAGTGACAGTTCTTTCGTCTTGCACAGACTCTCAAAAATAGTATAAATTAGAGAACGAACGAAGTAAAAAAGAAAACAGAAAGTAAAATATAGAGGAAAATTATGGTCGATGCATGACACTCGTGAGAAAATAGCCAGTTGTCATTCCTACCTTGTATAATTGTATCATGATTTTCAAGTCTGGAGCTCTACTCTGTATTGCGATGCGAAAAAAAATCGCAAAATAGCGTAATCGGTACTCCGTAATGCGATAATCAAGTGCGATTTGTTTTATAAAATACGCATAGCGGTTCATTTTCGCAACGCATTGATTTACGCATCGCGATACGGAGTTAGGCCCCTGTTTACGAAGTTCGTGAAATTAACTTTGTGACGTCAGTGTAAACTTCGTTACTCGAGTTGAGAAAGCAGTTTAACTTGAAAGCATTGGAGGAGCTTTAAGGGAGTGCCGGAGAGGGTTTATAAGTATTGCCGAACCCCTTTACTTTTGAAAAAGGAACATTTTTTCATTGGGGATCTATTCCCTCCGACCACTCCTTAGAGGGCTCCCATACAAATTTTATGATTTTTGTGCATTTATTCCCCACACCTGAATAGGAGGGCCTTAAGGGAGTGCCGGAGAGGGTTAATTCGTATGACCGATCCCCATTACTTTTGCAAAAATAAAAAACATTTTTCCCTTGGGAACCTATTCCCTCCGAGCACTCCTAAGGGGGGCTTCCATACAAATTTTATGGTTTTGGTATATTTATTCCCTATACCTGAACAGGGGGCTTTAAGAAGGTACCGAAGAGTGTTAATATGTATGGCCGACCCTCATTACTTTTGCAAAAGGAACATTGTTTTCTTGGGGACCTATTCCCTTGGACCACTCCTTAGGGAGCTCCCATTTAATTTTATGATTTTTGTATATTTATTGCCCACAACTGAACTGGAGGGCTTTAAGGGAAAACCGGAGAGGGTTAATATGTATCAACGACCCCTTTTCTTTTGCAAAAGGTACATTTTTCCCTTGAGAATTTATACCCAACTACCACTTTTTACGGGGGCCCCCGTTCAAATTTTATGATTTTCTTGTATTTATTCCCTACACCATCCGGCCCTTCGCGGAGAGGGTTAATATGTATAACCGACCTATTTCCTCCGACCACTTCTTAGGGGGCTCCTAAACAAGTATTATAATTTTTGTATATTTATTCCCCACACCTGAACAGGCCAGATTTTAGGGAGGGTCGGAGAGTATTAATATTTATCAACGACCCTCTTTACTTTTGCAAAAGGAAAATTTTTCCCTTGGGAACCTATTCCCTCCAACAACTACTTAAGGGGGCTCCCATCCAAAGTTTATAATTTTTGCATATTTATTCCCCACACCTGAACAGGGTGCTTTAAGGGAGGGCCTTCCGACCACTTCTTACGGGGGCTCTTATACAAAAACGAAAAAGGGGAATATTAGTTGTGTCACTTTGTATGGAAAAGCATAAGTAGACGCTTGTCAGTGGCTTTCAACGCCACCGCAGTCGCATAGACTTGAAAACAGACTGGAAAAGTAGAAAGCTTGATTTCTTTCTACCAATTAATGTAGGGTAGAGACAAAATAGAATCAAATCTGACTTGTGATTCGTTTTTCAGAAGCCAGTCGTGGTTTGTAGGATAGAAACATATCAAGTTTCAACAAGTTAAGTCAAAACTTGATTTTTTTTTTTTAAAGTAACTTGATTTTCAATTGACTTGTTGCAGATCTTTGCTAGGGATGCAACGGAGCTTCGAATTCGGTTCCGAAATGTCGGAGCTTCCGATTGATTTTACACCTCCGACTTCGGCTCCGATAATTTTGAATCGGGGTTATAACAAAGATCGAAACGTAGCAATTCGATACGATTTGACGTATCTCTCACACCCGAGATCAGTTCTTCGTGAAATTATTTTGATAACTTATAAACTCTCTGGTGGCAACACTGTGCTTCAACGTTAATGTTTGCTTATTTTCGTTCTCTTTTTTTTCATTTTCCTTTCAAACTATTTCGGAAATCTAACTCATCTTTTTTTAACTCCAATTTCGACTCTAACTTCGGGTCTGGTTCAGACTCCAACTCTGGAGTCGAATCGTCTCTTCCGTGAACGTCTATTCGTCACGTAAAAGTAAGCATTTGAAATTAAAACATCCGTGAAAGTACATAACATGTCGTAATTTGGTATTATTTCTTCAGAAAACGTACTCTCGACCGTATCGACTGCTACGAGCTTTCATTCGATCACTTCACAGCGAAAGTAATCGTACAAGATGCAGGATAATTCAAAATCAAACCGACAAAGTTTCTGCGAATTTGTTGAAAAATGTGAAAAATTATAGTTAAACATACTATACACAAAAAAAAGCCGCGACTTTATGAGGGAGCATCCTAATTGCCATCAAATTTTAAGCTGCCAAGTGCATAGTTGAAAGCTTCTTTACTTATGCGAAACCTTTTTATTAATCTTTAAACATAGTTTTGTTTTTATATAATAACATTGTTCAATTATTTTGTGTCTTTATGTTTGTTTGATAATGAAATAAAATTACTTTCATCCCTCAACTGCTTTCCAGATAAAAAAACAAAGTTGCATCCATCACTATTTTATTTATCTTGTTGAAATAATTTTTCACAGCAAAATGCAACGACATGACTATTTTTTACATTTTTATGCCATGCGACATACAAAATCTATTACAATTAAAAAGTAAATATTATAAAATACGTTTCGCAACTGTTCGTAAGCCGTGATCTCAAGTATTTTGCTCGATTGATCGCTAACGATTCTCATATGAAAGCCGTTTCGTTCACGGAAGCGGCGATTCGGACCCTGAGAAATCAAATTTAAAAACCCCAGTTCTGGTAAACACACCACCGTAACAGCTCTATATGAGACTTTGAATCCGATACAAGTGCTATGTCTACCCTCAGTCAATTGAAGTTATTAAGTTATTCTTTCAACAAACTTCGCTACTAGCAATTACAACTTGTTAGTTACAAATATTGATGAAGTTTTACTTTCAGTTGGTTAAAAAAGTTTAAAGAGACCATAAGTGACAGTCAATTGGGGTTCGATAGAGGCGTCGAAGACAACCGAGCTCATCTGGTGGCCGCACACTTTAAGAAGCTGGGTACAATATCAAGTCTTAGAACGGTCATTAATTTCGCTTTTTTAACACTGAGCCCTTCACGCATCATATTAAAAACAAAAAAAAATACTTTGATTCTTTTCTTTAAGATTGGTTTTTTCATTCTCTAACTTAAGAATAAAAAAAGTTTAAAGATTTCTATTTAAAATTCCTTTTTTATCACACACCTAATATTTGAGGATTGTAGAGATCACATCTTAGATTTTAAGTTCGCCAGTGCAATCGTTGACTTTGTGACAGGAAGTTATTTTTTACAAAAATTGCTCACGAAATTAATTTTTTTAACAACTAAAACTTTAATGGAAACAATTTAATCATAGAAATAAAACCATTTTATTTTAAAAATAATCCTTAAAAAAATAACCCCTGTTCAAAAAAAAAAATGCCCTTTCAATGGGTGTTCAATAAGCCTGTATCGCAGAATTTCAATAAACCGACAGTAGTTCAATAAACCGTTAAGCATAATACTCACAAAACTCATAATTTTCATGTTAATGATTGATGTCGAGTGACGCGATTAACTTTCATCGATTTTTCATAAAACAACTCAAAAAAATGTATCAACAGATCTTTTAAGTTGTATAGATTTGGCGCTTCAGATAGGTAGATACAACAACATCAACAACAACTCGTCGAACATCGACAACAGAATCAACAACCAACGCATCAGTGCTAATACATACATATAATTGAAATGAGGGCGGGAGCGAACGAAACAAATTTAAATTGAATCATCACAAGGATTCTACATTAGCGATACCTACTTAAATAAATTTACAGAAAAAACAATATATAAATAGAGTAAATAATTGACACTTGAGCGGAAGCAGCAACAACTGCAACAAAAACCCAAACAGCGTTATTATATAAACAGCTTGTTACGCTAGAATTCCGAATGGCAACTCAATTCATCGTATTTCATATCAGCAAAAAATTCCATCTTGACAGAATGAGATTTTTTTTTTGTCCCACCACATTTATTTTATCCACTTTTGTGGCGTAGCAGAATAATAAGCACAACAGCTAACATAAAAAAATAAAAAAAGAAGGGGGGAGGGGGAATTACAAGCAGCAATGTGGTTGAGATAAGCCCAACCAAGCTCGAAATAATAAAAAAAAATATATTTAAATCCGCCTGCTAGAAAGTTACAAGATGAGCTAAAGGACTGATTTTTAATATTCCAGAGAAATCACTGAAAATCATAAAGTGTATTTTTCCTTATCGCTTTCTTTCTTTCTTTCGTTCTTTCTCTTTAGCGTTCTTTCGCTTTAAGCGCTTGTTACTTAGCTGTTGATGCCATGATGATCCCTACTTATGACATACCTATACCATCAGGCAGACATTTTTTGTTTTTTTTTTCTTTTTTTTTTCCAACTACCGCCCAGGAAAAAGTCTTCGTGTAAACTTTTTGCGCCTAACTGAGCGCGTTAAGTCCTTGTTGATAACGGTTTTTGGCACGCGCACGCACAATTGACAATTGATGTGTAAACACTGGCGACACTTGAGTGAACACACAACACTGGCACCGGAGTTTCGAACAATTGTTTGGTCGGTCATTTTGGAACAGTTTTTGAGCGCCAAGAATTACGATTTGACAACGACTCATGTCAATAAATGAAATGATGAGATATAATAGAGCGCTTAAGTTGTTGCTGTCTAGCTTTTCTCTGCTGCTGTTTATCTGTTGCCTAAGCTTTACAGCCGTTTATCTAAGCTTTCTTTGAGCTCTGGAGCTTATTGTGATGCTCTGCTGACAAACAGTTACTACTGTTCATTATCATCATCGTCCTGTTCGTATCGTCACTGAATATTTAACTTTATTTTTTGCTTCATTTATTTTCACACAGGACTTTTCACTCAAAGTCCTCAAATGCACCACAATCGTCCATTCTTTACTTTTAATCTTCGTTTCCTTTGCTCTTCATTCATACTGTTCTTTTAACATTTGTTAAGTTTTTATCTCATTGAATTCCTAGCGTCCGTTTGTTTGTATTATATTTTGCTTCCTTTTTTATTATTTCTGAACTCAGTCAATGTTATCACAGTTTCGTTACGGTTCAATTGATCTTCAGTGGCTGCTCTCGATATCTCTATGTCTGGCTACCCAATTGTTGGTCTGTTCGTCTGTTTGTCAGTTATTTTTAAAGCAAACATTTATTTAACACTTTCCGTTTAACAACGCCATGTTCTTTGGGAGCAGTAGCAGCAGCAACTGTTTGTAGGAATTCGTTTTTCTGTTATTTTAATGACTGATTCATTCATTCCTTCATCATCGGTATCATCAGCTGTCATAATATTTTCAATGCTGGTATTAATAGTTTATAAAGCTTAGTGTTGGTGCTTCTTGTGTGTCTTTATGTTTTTTTTTCCACTTTGCTGGTCTCGGAATGGTATGTTTAGATATCGTGAACGTTTAAATGCCAATCCCGTTTGCACTCCTAGGTTTCTTCTCGCGCTAAGAAAAAAAAAACATGAGTATCATTAAGAAATAAAATATTTTGTAAAAGTCGATTTAGGGATAGTAGAAATGTTACCCTCAAAAACGAACCTATTTGTACCCAGAAATACATGTCTTAAAAAAAATAACATGGAACGGGTTTTAATTTTGTCAGTACCAATAAGTATACAACAAGTGGATAGGATTGGACTAAGAAATTGGACACTTTATTGGTAATATTTTTAGCGCAGTTAATATCTCAGCTTGGATATTGATATTTGGCATAGGGGTGCACTAAGCTCTTTTCCAAGTACATTGCAAAAATGGGCAGGAATATATATGAGCTGATATTTTTTAAGCTGATTGTCAGTATCTCTGCATTTCTGTATAATCCCGATTCCTTCTTAAAGCTTTTCCGTGACTCTAATCAAATGTATTACTTTTAATCGATAGATCAATTTTAGAAATTTATAAATTGGTTGCCAAGAACGTAGTGAATAATCATTGATAAAAATCAGAAAGGTTGGCAGATTATTTTCATCAAAAGTAGTGGAGTGGGGCCAAGATATTATGTGTCCAAATATTTTCTGGGCTTTGAGGTCTAATATCCAAGCATTGCTAACAGTGAACGGTATAAATCAACAACAATGTCATACGTACACAAATATTTTTAACACTCTTGAAGATTTTTTCAAATTTTCAGCCAGGGATACCTATTTTGTAACAACACTTTGTTCAAAATATTGCATATATATATATAACGCCCATTTTCCATATGATATAAAATTGTTTCATAAAATCATCCTCTCTTTCTTTATAACAACATTTTTTCCATGTATTACGGAAAATTATCAAAAGTTTCACTTTCCATATGATAAAAATTTCAAGGTAACGCACAATGGAGTATATACCAGATGATAGAAAAATTAAAATAAAATTTTGAAGTTCTGAATATTTAGAACTAGCTTTTCCCGGAGCGCGTTGCTGCACCCTGCAACTATATGGGAACCAACAATGGGATAATAGGTGTATTCAAAACTTTTCTTAGACTCATAGTTTGACACCACTGTTATTTTCCACTGCCCGTTACAGTTTCCCAGTAGCAGGAGATCACCAAATACTAACTCCATTTTGAGTTTGTATGTAAGTATTGCTACTTTTACTTTTAAAGCTATTCGATAATACAAATTTTAGCTGTATGGGCGGAGCCACACCCTCTTATATAATGCCCATCACAGTTTTCTAGTAGATGGACATTACCCTGTTTTAGTACAGTTGCCGACAGTAAGCATACAGACTAAATTACCAAAATGTAGCCCATTCGACGAAAACCGTAGGAAATATAGCATTTTTATTGATTTGTGGGCGGTAAAAGGGGGTGTGACAGAAATTGAAACCATCTCGTACTTGAAAAAAATGTACTGCCAAAATCGGCTAAGTAATTTTGAAGTTTTAAGCGTTTTGCTTTTTGTATATATATTTTGGATAAACATTATTGGCTATAACTTTTGATTGGCAAGGGATACTTAGATAATTTTTTTTAATAAATTAATTTTTTAGCTTGAATATTTTTTCAAAAATATAAAAACACAATATTGGAAAAAAAAATTTTGTTCGAAAAATTCAAGGGGTAGGCCTTGTTTTTTGAATCACAGAAATGGTTTTTAAATTTTTGCGTAAAATTGAAATAACTTTTGCTTATAAATGTTATAGATTTTAAATAGAGTTGAAAATTTACGAATATGAATTTAAATTATTTTTACAACAAAAACAAATTTTGAACCTTTTTGTGAGGAAAACTCCAAAATTTCAGACCTTTTTTGAAAAAAATATTTAAAATATATATACTCAACTAACGGTATTTTTGCAAAAAGGTTTTCATAGTACTTTGATGAAGCTTTAAGGAAAAAAAAAGTTTAACAAAATGTATACAAAAGCAGCGGAGATATTTGACTCGAAAGTCGCAAAATTAAATTTCTTATTGTTTTTTTCTCATTTTTGAGCAATGCAACATTAAATATATCGTTGTAGTAAAATTTTTCATAGTTTGATGTGGAAATAACGGAAATTATTTTTATTTTACTAAATTTAAGAAATATTTAATATTTTGTAAATATTTGCACATGTAACCTAAGAAAACAACTAAAAATATGCGATTTTGTAAAAAATTTGTACTACAGCACCATCTGGTGTCCAAGGTGGGTCAAAAGAGATAGTGCTGAAAAGCTCATCGTACCTGAAAACTACTATATACCAATTTTTATTCTAATCGCATGAGCGGTTTGGGAGTTTTAGGTGGTTTCGTAAAAAATTTGTACTAAAGCGCCCTCTGGTGTTCAATATAGGTCAAAAACGATAGCAGCAGAACACTCAACGTACATGAAACTCACTGAATACCACTTTTCATTCTAATCGCATTAGCAGTTTATGAGTTTTAGGCAGTTTTGTAAAAAATTTGTACTACAGCGCCCTCTGGTGTTCAAGGTGGATCAAAATTGATAGCCCACAAACACGCACAGTACCACAAAACTTCTATACACAAATTTGCATGCTAATCGGATGAGTAGTTTAGGAGTCTATTGCGGCCTTACAAACATAAGCTCCTTTTTTATATACTCGTATATAGATAGAGAATATAGAGAAAGATACCAACCTAAAATTTTGTAAGCCCTTTTTACTTATTTATAATCAATCGATGCGCCACTGGCTTTTGCAACGCATAATATTCTTTTTTTTATCTTTTGACCATTCGACAACAATTGCTTTAGTTCCTCTGTTTTAACATACTGACGATTATTTTGCGATAAGCACTCGTATTTTGAATATTTCAGCTGTCCAAAAATGTGGGTAAAGGTTGCAATGTTTAAGAGGAAGTACGATAAATACTACTAAGAATTTTGATACGATATTCATAAAAGAATACTTTGTGAAAGCAAAAATTAGAAACACATTTAAATTAGAAAGCACAAAAGCTTATCTGCACATTTGTGCGCGATTGAGCATCAATGGTCTACAGCAGTGATGTTCACGTAGTACCACGCGTGGTGAGACTCGAAAGCTTTATTCGAGAATCGAAACATGTACACGATCAAATGCACGAAGTTCTCTCAATCTCTTGGTTGTGTGTTTTGCACTGCACGAAATAATGATAATAATAGTGACAATGATTATGATAGTGATACTGATAATGAAACTAATAAAGATAATGATGATGACAATGATAATCATAACACAATTCTTGCTTAATACCTGCACAACAATTTTTGTCAGTGCAGAGAGTGAGAGAGCTACCAACACAAGTACGAAAGTTAGAAATTGTAGTCTACAGCCAGTGATGTGATTTGGTGGGATTTCGGGCTCATTTTGGGATATTTGGCCTATTTGAGAACGTGTGGGATTTCGGATGCTTAGGTGGGATTTTTTACTGAATCATAATTTTTTAAAGTGTAAATTAGCAAAACTGGTTGGTATCACTTTTTTGTAATCTTTCAAAATTTTTCGTTTAATTGCTGTTTCATTGATTCTAAATATGTAAGAAAGGGATATGTATATTCAAGAGAGTTAAGATCATTGAAAGATCACGTTAAAGAAAATAAGATTCTCATTTAAAAACAAAAATATAAGCTCAGTTTCATTTTGTTTTATCGAAAGAAATTTACGATTACTTCATACCCTTAAGAGAGTTTTTATAAAAAACGCGGTGTTTAACTTTTCCTATTTTTTTTTTTTTTTTTTTTTTTTACTGTGAAAATTTGTTATATTTATTGAAACTTTATTATGTACATTATTAAACTATAAAATTATTATAATGTTAAAAAAATGTAGGGGAGGATACCCGCCTACTAAGCACGTCTTCCTTGGAGGCTATACGTTTGGTTTAAAACATAATTTTTCAGATTTCTTGGTTTCATTTGGAAGCTAAGTTCAATAACTAACAAGAATTTTAATCCGAATTTAAAATTTCCAAAAATTATAATTTTGGCAGTCGATCTAGCAAAAGTCTCGAAATCGACCGCTGAAAAAATCGGCCCAGCTACTGAACACCTAAAACAAATCGTTGAAAAAAAATAAGAAAAATGAAGTAAAAACACTAGTTTTTGAGAGTTTATAAAAAGTTTATTCTATCAATAGTTCACAATGACTCACTGAACTTTCAACAATAGAGATTTGAATTTCTTTGATGGCTGCAGCCATCGCATCAGAATTTATATTCGTTCTTCTTTACATTTTTTAGGCGACGCCTTTCTAAAATTTTATCTGAACGTGGACGAGAATCACGAAAACTATTTTAACGTATTTCAAACACTATTTTCAATCATATAAATGACAATTTTTTACTTGCACGATTTCTGAAAATTTGTTCGGAAGGTGAACCAACGTTTTGTTCAGTAGGTGGGCAGGCACGCCATCATAATGTGATGTGAAATATTTTTTTCCCATTTCTCAATATTGTTCCATTGCTCGTCGAATTGTGAAAAATAAACATTAAATATAGAATTCTACATAAATTAACCTTTTTTTATCGATAAGAAACACTCTGAAATTAACTAAGTAGAGATGAACTATTTTTGCTCAGCATCGTTTTATTCGAATATTTTATTTCTCAACGGCCGTGCAGCTTTAGCAGCATGCGCATTCATCTCAATGATTTATCAAAAGTGAACATTCAATGAAACGTTACTGCGACACTTTATACATTGGCGCATCATACAGACGTCAGAACTCACAGTGTTCAGTAGTAGGTGGGCCTGTTCAGCAGGTGGGCATCCTTATTTCTTTTCAAAAATTGCATAAAAAATCGATATTGGTATAAATATTTGGGTGGGATTTTTTTGTGGGTTTTTCGTGTCATTTTGGTGGAATAAACAGGTCTAAATCGGGATGTGATCGGGATTTTTTACTAAATCAGAATCACATCACTGTCTACAGCAGTGGTGTTTACACGCATACTACCACAATTTTCAACTTTTGTGTTTGTATTAGTAGCTCTCTCGTTCTCTGCATTGATAAAAAATAGCGAGTGAAAAAATATATCGGTTATTAGAAAAACCAACTACAATTTCTTATTTTAATTACATCCATTTTTTGTTTTTTACAAAGTGTCATATATGGATATAATAGATCTAACTTTGAAGACTTTTGTTGATTGTTTCATGCGAAAGGAATACATTAATGTAGTCATAATAGTATTTTTGGTGTAGACTTAAACAATTTCGATACTTTTTTAAGGAGCTATATAAAGGGCCACTCATAGATAGTAAAAATGAAAAATAAAACTTTAAGCTTAAAAATATTTTCACACGTTATTTCGGATCAATCCGAGTGGACTGATTTCGACCAAGAATATAGATCGTTAAGAAATATAAATTTTTCAAATATATCATCAGAAATTATTCAGGAATTCTGGAAAGAAGTTATATTTTTCATTGATTCAGATATTTAAAAAAAAAAAAAATTGTGTCGTTTATTTTTTATTTTCCTTATAGCGGGGCAAGTGCTGAAAGTGCCTTTTTAGCTATTAATTTAAATAAAACAAAAATAAGGAACTTTCTTGACAATACCTCTCAATGCAGAACTCTTCGCAGTAAATCTTTAATGAAATATAAAAATTGCTTTGCAATTGAAATAAATTCAGAATTTTTAACTTTTTATAATAGAAATAATACACATACTCTTGTTTACTTGGTTTGATAATATGTATAACAATATGTATATTTCAAATAATTTCTAACAATTTTTTATAATCTCAAAAACGTAACGTTCGAGTCAAAATACAATATCGCTTAAAATTTTCATTTTTATTTTTATTTTTCTTATAGATACGTACGTTTTTCCTGTTTGTATTTATTTTAGTTTTAGCAAAGTGAATTAATGAACTTATTATTTCTTTAAATTGCTATTTATTAAACAATTTAAAAAACGGGGGAAAAAACGGGGAAACTCGAAGTTAAAAACGGGGAAAAAAATTCATTTGTATGCAAAAATAGGGATTTTTTTTCGCTAAAACCTGGCAGCACTGGTTAGGAGTATCATTTGAGATTGAGTCAAAGAGCGATATACGAATAAAGAGGAATAAAGGTAGCGCAGAACAGATCAAAAACAAATCCATTGTTAACTTTTTTTTTTCCATTCCCTACTTTTAAGTGCCTAGATTTTTTAAAACTGTGCTAAATAAACTTTACTTCATCTGATCTGTCCATGGAGTTTACATTAAATATCAGGCTTCGACGTCGATTCTAAAGGAGTATAATTTGCACACTTGGACAGGGACTTCAAAATCTTATTAGGAGATTCTGGATCAAATTCATCGGCGTGACATGTGTCTATATAAGAGATCATGAAATTATTATATACTCTGCAAACTCTCAAAGGCACCCATACAATGTAAGTTGTCTTAGTCTTCTATTACATATGTACTACCAATGGAAGTGTTCAAGGTAAGCACATGACCTGATGTCAACAGTTCAGGTATTTTTCAAATTTACTCAGGACGGCCACTAAGCACATTTCTCTACAATTTCCTTGATGCCCAATAGAACATCGCGTCAGAGGCGTATTTAAATTGTTGACTAATCTCCCTGTGAGCATGTTCTTAGACAATTTTGAGTTGTGTAAATATAAAACAAATCTGTATCGACTCTTTTCTATCTCTGCACTCTCGTATTATTTATCACCGGGTATGGGCACACCACACAAAGCTTTTGTGTTGTTTCTGTGTTTGTCTTTTGTCTTTGATTTGCTGTTTCGTTTTGTGTTGCTACATAAGCCTTTACTCTCAATTCTTGCTCTCAACACTCCCAGAGTGCTTTTTACACATAGCTGATTATCACTCTTCTTTCGAATCAATACACTGCTAACCAAGTGAGCGTTGGTTTGTTTATTTTCATTGAAGGATGGTTCAATGGTTGCTAGAATTGTGTGTTTCATGTGAAAATAAGTGTTCGGATCACTTACTTAACCAAGTATTTGTTACTTTATAATTATTGTGTTATATACTTTACTGGGCGTTCAAAATGCTGCCGGTCTCCAAGTGACCACCACCACCACTCTTCAAATGCATGGCACTTTTGATGGGTGGCAACATTAACACGAGTACACCAAAAGTGTCAGATCGATCTGTCAATGAATAGTTACAGTGTTCTAAATGAAACAACTTTTGGTATTGTTATAAAAATTCATAAAGAAGAATGCATTTCATGCCTTGAAATTACTTTTTGCGTAACAAAAGTGCGAAAGAAACAAAAGAAAAGTTCGATAAATATTTTGGTGAATCTGCTTCATCGTATTCAGCCATAAAATATTAGATTACAGAGTTTTAAAGAGGTCAAATCAGCAAAAAGATGAACACTCCGAGTGAGAAGCAAAAACAGTGACCACTCCAGAATATATTGGACGAATGGCCTGTTCATTGTAACAGTATTGGTATTGGAAACTGAAGCGTATTTCGGAGATCTTCAGAAAACTTACTATTGAAAGGGCATCGCAGTGTAAGATAATCGTTGGAATGAGTGTATCGAGCTGAAAAGGAACTATCTGGAAGAATAAAAAATAATTTTGACAAAAGTCGTGCGTTTTCTTTTAAGCCGGTAACATCTTGAACGCCCTTGTATATACTGATTCAAAAAAAAAAGAACGAGAAATCTTGAACATTTTTTATTCGGTTGGATACTGCACATATGAATTGGTAATGGAAGGCGAAGTATTGATTTAATTTTTCTAAGTAAATAACTTTGTTAGCCGCAATAACTGTAAAAGAACTATCAATTAAACAAAGCTTGCAACTTTCAATCCAAAGTAACACCCTGTAAAACAACAAACAGTGAAAAGACAGCGCAACTTTTCGCTTTCGTCCAGTTTAGCGTTATAAAAAATTAAAAAAAGTGTTTGGAAAAATGCAGTTAATTTGAGCTTTTTGTGCCAAATTGTTCTTTGTTAATTTAAAGAAAATGAATGCAGCATTAAAGAAAATACTCAAATGTTACACGCTTACATCAGCTACAGACCAGCATTGCTTGCAAAATGTCGCTGTTATTTATTGTGAAATATGTAAACTTATTATGGTGCATCAGTTTTTGTTGTCAACATTTGTCTGTGGCTGTGGTTTTTATGCTAAAATGAATTCGTGTAAAAGTATTTTTTTTTTTGTTTGTTTTTGTTGAAGTAATTTCTTGCTTAATTATGTTGCTTGAAATTTCGTTAATATTTTAAATGCATGGTATGTTCAACATGAAACTGAAGTTAATGCAGTTAAAAAAAAAACAAAACCAATTTTCAGCGGTTATTTCAGGCCTCTTGCCTTTAAGTGTTCATAACCTGTCAGCGAACGAACTTGTTATATTGTTTGAACTTAAACAACCGAAGAGTAAAATGCAAGTTAAATGAAAGACTTAGAAAACGAACTTGAATCCATTTGTAAACCTTTTAATTGAATTGGCGATTAAATTTTGATTTTAATTTCTTAAAATATTTGCTCAAAAGATGTAAGTTCTGGAACAGATAAGAGCTATTAAGAATAAGCTATGCGATTTATTGAAAGATAGTGGAAACCGAAGAAATCTTCTAATATAATTATCTAAATTTTATTTCGTTTTATTATCTGAAATTTTAAAAGCATTCCCACACTTGTGTGTTGGTAGCTTGCCGTAAATGTAGATAATTCATTCTTCTTATATTCAATTGTTCACATTTTCCAACTCATCACAATTAAGTGTTAATTCTATTACCTTCTTTTGCTGAGGCAACCCGGCCATCTTAAGTTACTCGGCACAATAATGGCCTTAATTATTTTGAGCTTAAGAATATGTATGTCAACACAAGACTTTTACTTTAAACAACCTTTGAACAATGCAGATGGGAAAAAAGTAGCACTAAGTTGAGACAAGTTGTAGAATACAATTGAACAAAAGTTATCTAAACACATTTCACAAGAAATGAAAAATGCTGTTTTTTTGCTGGTTAGAATACTGTTGGTGTTAATTGCTTTTTCTGCTTAATGGTTTTTGGTAAGATGCGAAGCTAAAAAACTTCATCTATGTCATCTATGTTAGTTTGAAAAAATAAGATCAAATCAGTTTTAAAATAGTGCTTATTGTATCGTTAATTTTTATGAGTTCAAATATTCTATATATATTAGGCTGCCTCAATTTGAAAACAGATGTTGCCTGGGCGATTTTCGGTTAGGATATGAAAAGTTATTAAAAAAAACTTTTTAACAAAAAAAAAACCGACCTCAAAATCACTACAAAGTAAAAAATAATTTTAAATAACTTTTCCCATTCATTTCTTGGTCATATTTTAAAAGCTATTTATATGTATTATAATATTGGAAATCTTATCATTTTAATTTTTTCTATTTTGTTTTATTATCATCAATACATTAATTGCTTTATGTACATAAAAGCTCTAAAGTCGGCGCTTATCTTACTATGTTCAAATCATTTTATTTTAATTTTTCTAATTTGTTTTATCATAAAAATATTATTAACTTTATGAATATAAAAGCTTCTTAGCGATTTTTTTCTTTCAGTTGACAATTTTTGAGTACGCTGAATGTAGCCAATGTGTTTCATGCATTATTTGTGCAGCTGTTACACACTATGTCATATTCAATATGAACTTTACAAGCTCACCCAAACCAGTTTAGTGAGAAATATTATGTGTACAAAGCTTTTAAAATTACTACAGTGTCACCAAGGCACCAAATAGTGCACGGATGGTAAAAGATCATGATTGTATGTCAAAGATGAGCGCCGACTTCAAAGCTTTTATGTTCATAAAGCAATTAATATATTGATGATAATAAAACAAAATAGAAAAAATTAAAATGATAAGATTTCCAATATTATAATACATATAAATAGCTTTTAAAATATGACCAAGAAATGAATGGGAAAAGTTATTTAAAATTATTTTTTACTTTGTAGTGATTTTGAGGTCGGTTTTTTTTTTGTTAAAAAGTTTTTATTTCTTCCTTTTTAGAGAATATGAAATATTTTATGTAATAGTTATTCTTGGGGAAAATTTCAAACATGAAACTTTATTCTTAAAAAATTTGTTTTGTTAATTCCTGAAAAATTGTTGGGTATTTTTCATTTCTGCTTCTTCGAAATTTTTAGTGCCACGCCCTTTATCTAAACCCGCCCACTGTATTTACCGTATCTTATAATGATTCTACCTAGCCCTGTGCCAAATTTCAGTTTCCAAGTATCAATATTAACCGTAATATAGTACTTTCCTTAAAGTGCCACACCCTGTGTACAATTCCGCTCACTTTTTTAATGATTCTACCTACCCACCTACCTGCATACCAAATATTAGTACGCTAGTGTCAATATTAACTAAGATATAGTATTTTTATAATTTTGACACGCCCCTTTGTTGAATAACGCCCACTTTTTTTGCCGTAATTTGTAGTAACTGTACCTACCCATGTACTAAATTTCAGCACCCTAGTGTCAATATTATTCGATATATGGTATGTTTCTACTATTGCCACACCCATTTGTCGAATAACGCCTACTTTCTTTACAGTAATTTTTAAAAATAGTGTCTACTCCTGTACTAATTTCAGTACCCTAGTGTCAATACTATTCGAGATACAGTGTTTTTTCAATATTGCCACACCCCTTTGTAAAATAACGCCCACTTTATTGACTGTAATTTGTAATAACTATGCCTACCCATGCACTTAATTTCAGCACCCTAGTGTCAATATTATTCGATATATAGTGTGTTTCTAATATTGCCACACCCCTTTGTCGAATAACGCCCACTTTCTTTACAGTAATTTTTAAAAATTGTGTCTGCCGCTGTACTAAATTTCAGCACCCTAGTGTCAATACTATTTGAGATACAGTGTTTTTGAAATATGACCACACCCCTTTGTCATATTACGCCCACTTTATTAACCGTAATTTGTAATAATTGTGCCTATCCCAGTATTTTTACTGTAAATTTCAGTACCCTAGTGTCAATATTAACTGAAATACAGTGGTTTTTCTTATATTGACACGCCCCCTTGTCGAATATCGCCCACTTTTTTAAAAAAGGACCTCCGTGTTCATGGTATCTATCTGTTGACAAAAAATAACGGAAATCGGGCAGGAACTGTAGGAGTTATCGATGTACATACATTTAAAAAAAAAAAAAAAAAAAAAAAAAAAAAGCGGACAAACCAACGAACTTGAGAACCTCCTCCTTTTTGAAGTCGGTTAAAAATTGTTGTGCAGGTATTAAGCAAGAATTGTTTTATAACTATCATTGTCATCTTCAGTATCTTTACGAGGAAGTACGTGAACATCACTGGTCTACAGCCACATTTTTTTTAGCAGCAGCGATATTTTCGGTGGAGCATTTATTACGATGATGCACACGTTTCACAATATCTCAGATCAGTGTTGTCATTTTAGCTATTTTGCGTCAAGATTGGCTATTTTTAAAATTTTTTAGCTGCTTTATTTTTAAATTGCTATTAGCTGGAAATTTATAGCTATTTTTTTATAAATTTTTAGCTACTTTTATTTGTCCTGAGCTGACAACACTGTCTGTGTCCGATCTGCAAACCTTTACAGTCGGTCTTGTTCGGCCTAATTTAAAAATATTTTATTTTTACTCGGGAATGTTCGCTTCCCTTCGAATGCCTTTTCTCTCTTCAAAACTTCTCTTCAAATGTTTCCAGACGTACCCATACAAATTCGTGGTACTATTAACTATTATCATTGTTCTTTATCCATTAGCAACAAGGTAAGTACATAATATTCTTAAGCTACAGAAAAGACTTTTGCTTCCATTTAACAAAAGCTGTATATTAACCACATAACCTTAATAAACATTTAAAACTTTCAATCCACCAATTTTAGCACCAATCTTTAAACGTTTCACTTATATTTTTTTGTTTTCTGTTTATATCTCATTCTTTTAAATGCACGTTCTTTGCAAACTCTTGTTAAAATTTGTCTATGAAAACTTTTAACTAATCAGTTCTTATTTTGGGTTTTTATATAGCTATAAATGAAAAACCAAATTGTAAAAATACATATTAACGCGAGTTAGTTTTCTCAGTTAATAATAGAACTGTAACATTATAAAACCTACAATATATGATTTGAAAATTCCAGGCGCAATAAAAAAAACAAAATTAAGAAAACATTAGCCTAAAGATATCAGAAACACAAAAAAAAAACAACTTCTTCCCCCTTCACATTACAGTTAGAATTATGGGCATGGACGAAAAATATCATCAGAAAATCTTTGACGATAATTTGGCGCTCATTGATACGCCGCTGATAGCAACAGCAACAAGCACGCATTACCCGACATCGTCCTCGGCAACATCGCTGCACAGCCACCACGGTGTGCTAACATATCCTTTCAATATGAGCGAATTCCAGCATCGGCACAACGGACACGGAAATGAGTCGCCATTGGATATAATCGATACCGGTAACGGAAACGGAAATGGCAATGCCGGCCTGTTCTATCAAAGTAGGTTCAATATGTAGAGTAAATAAAAAAAAAAAAAAACCAAATAAAAAACAAAAAAGAATCAACAAAATGAAAAAGCCAAACTCTCCAAAATTTATTGAACAAACTTAAAAAAAAAATACATTTTTAAATTTTTACATATTTTTATCCCCTTCCTTCAAATTTCATAAGGTTTGCTTTTAAAGTTTGATTTCGTAATTCAGACAGGTTCAATTAACACCTTTTTTAACAACCCTACCAACTACCACAACCCCCTTCCACCACCCTATAAAAAATACTTAACCCCCTTCACACACATTTCAAAAACTAAATAAAAACAAGAGTTTTATAAATACTGTCAATTGCAAATACAAATAAAAACTCAATTCACAGCAACAAATCATAACGGTTTCAATGTTTTTTGTAGTTTGCTACTTACTTTTTCTTATACGTATACATACTTACATATACTCGTATAAACTTAAGTATTCGAAATCAAGTGAATATAATTCAATAAAAAAAAACAATTGTTTTCAATTTATTTTGGCTTTATTTTATGTTTCTTTTCTTTTTAAAACTTAATAAAACTAACGAAATAAAAATTCTTACAACAACATCAAGGAATTTTCAACTCGTTAGTTACATTGTTGTTACATAATTTATTTGTTCATATTAAAATTTTTTACAAGTTTACAAATTTTTTACAAATTTACAAATTCTTCAATATATATTTTTGTTACATACAAGAATGCACGCAAAAATTTTTTCAACTGCACTTTTTATAAAAAACAAAAAAAAAAAAAATAAAAAAGAAACAAAAGAAAATCACAAAAAGTTCAAATCAAATACGAATCAGTGAGTTTTCATTGCTTTTTAACCAATTAAGTACAGTGGCCAAAATAATGCAAAAATTTGCTCATTTTTCATCAACAAAAACAAAAAAAAAAGAAAAACTTTGCAACTTCTGCAAGTTTTTTTTTTCCACATCGAGTGTCATTGAAAGGTCATTGTGTCCATGTTGTATTTTGTTTTTGTTTTAGCGTTAATCAAATGCAAATCAAATTCATAAATAATTTTATTTTTATATATTTAAAATATTCAGTTTTTGCTTTTAATAATTTTGTTTTTGTGTTTTTTGATTTGCAAGCCGTTTATTTTATTATTTTTTTTTTATTTGCTACTTTGTTCTGTTTTTTAATTATAACATTTTTTTTTATATTTTTATTCTTTTCAGTTTGTTTCAAACTATGATTTACTGCATTTTAATTTTACTGTAGCGACGTTGTTTTTGCATAAAAAAAATATATATAAAAAAAAAAATGCACACATTGACCACAATACCAACGCATAAACAACAACACGTACATTTTTACTTAAAACAATCAAACCTAGGTAGATACATATATGCAGCATACAAACATAAAAATGTGGACGGATGTTGTGTGAGCGGCACATATTAGTGTCTGTGTGTGTGTGTGAATGTTGTGTAGTTTTTACACTAGTGGCAGTAAAGTAGTGATTAATATTTAAAAAAACCCTATCAGCGTGATCAATTACACTGTGATACAAAATGGAATGAAGTTAAAATTTCTGGGAAGTGATACTATTTTTTGTAGGTCTTGCTCTAGTAAAATAAGAATAAGTGTGTGAAATTTTTCAAACACCTCCAAAATCTTGACTTACGGTTAAAAAAAAAAAACCGGTTTTGCGTACTTACCTTTGTGCACTTATAAGCATGTAACTTAGTTGATATTCAACCGATTTTAAGTTTCTCACCTGATTCAGAAAGAAGATTACTTAGAACTTTCGAATGATATGCATACATTCGATCAAACTTCAAAAAAAAAGTTCGTCGTATACCAGCGAATATGACGTATTTTTGCAAGACAATTACGGAAAAAAAAACATATAACTTCATATTTCTGGTGTTTAAATTCGGATTTTAAAGTATAGTATATCAATGTTTTTGTCTTAAGGAGACCAATATGACCTCAGGTGTACCGTTCTAGTACTTACCTTCCAGATCTCAGTTTCTACCATCCTAATGTAACACTCTAAGATTAAAAAAATAAAGCTCTTAAAATATCATTAATCTTTTGCTCAGGAAGTATATCGATATTTACAGCAGAAGTATTTTTAAAAAATTTTTGAAAATTTTTTGCCGAACGGTTGGCTCTCTTTTTTCA
The DNA here is from genome assembly GCA_943735915.1 of Pherbina coryleti. Lineage (NCBI taxonomy): Eukaryota > Metazoa > Arthropoda > Insecta > Diptera > Sciomyzidae > Pherbina > Pherbina coryleti. The sequence continues at coordinate 57,041,429 of OX030949.1, read as the reverse complement.
TTTTCATCATATCTTCGGTTGTAAGAGTCTGATCATATTGAATGACATATCGATGTTTTTGTCTGAAAGAGACGAATTATTTTTTCTCCAAAATAAAAAAAAAAGAATATTCCTACAAGTCCTTGGAAGGCCTTAAATATATTTTGAGGAATTTTAAAGCTCGTAAATAAAAAATTGGGAGTGACTTAAATAAGACCAAATTACCAACGGAGTATGATGTTATAACTTTTCTATTGTATCTGCGGCATAACAGTGATAAAAGTCGAAAGTTGGATGTTTAAACAAGAAGCTGTTAGAAATGTAATCGTTTTGTGGCAACGCCGGCATACCAATTATAAACTTAGCGGCGGTTCGGAAACGTTTTGATGTACTTGTGAATATATTATACAATTTCTTAAAATCGATTGAGATATTACGTGAATGCCAGCGTTGCGTACGAGCCAGATAGCAAGGATCACAGACGATACAAAAAAGATACAGTAGTTTCGACTATTCCTAACACAAGACGTAGAATTATTCAATTCGCTTTTGATGACATCTTTTATAAAAATATTTAGTAAAATATTTATTCCATACGCCTGAGAATATGACCTTTAAAAGAGTGCCGGAGAGGGTTAATATGTATGACCGACCCCCATTACTTTTGCAAAAGGAACATTTTTGCTTTTGACACCTTTTCCCTCCTACCACTCCTTAGGGGGGCTCCTATACAAATTTTATGGTTTTGGTATATTTATTCCATACACCTGAGCATATGACCTTTAAGAGAGTGCCGGAGATAGTTAATATGTCTGACCGAACTCCATTATTTTTGCAAAAGGAATATTTTTGCCTTTGACACCTATTCTCTCCGACCACTCCTTAGGGGGGCTCTCATACAAATTTTATGGTTTTTGTTTATTTATTCCATACACCTGAGCATATGACCTTTAAGAGAGTGCCGGAGATAGTTAATATGTCTGACCGACCCCCATTATTTTTGCAAAAGGAACATTTTTGCCTTTGACACCTATTTCCTCCGACCACTCCTTAGGGGGGCTCCCATACTAATTTTATTGTGTTTGTGTCGGAATGGGTTAATATGTATGACTGACCCCCATTACTTTTGCAAAATGAACATTTTTGCCTTTGACACCTATTTCCTCCGACCACTCCTTAGGGGGGCTCCCATACTAATTTTATTGTGTTTGTGTCGGAATGGGTTAATATGTATGACTGACCCCCATTACTTTTGCAAAATGAACATTTTTGCCTTTGACACCTATTTCCTCCGACCACACCTTAGAGGGGCTCCCATACAAATTTTATGGTTTTTGTTTATTTATTCCATACACCTGAGCATATGACCTTTAAGAGAGTGCCGGAGAGGGTTAATATGTATGACCGGCCCCCATTACTTTTACATAAGGAACATATTTGCCTTCGACACCTATTCCCTCCGACCACTCCTTAGGGGGGCTCCCATACAAATTTTATGGTTTTGTCGATAAAACCGGATAAATATGTAGGTAGCAATTTTAAGCAAACAAAGACATGAAATGTTGACTTTATATTTCATGTAATTGTGTAAAATTTATATAAGTTAGAGAGTTCTAACATGAATTTTTGTCGCATTGAGGATCAAGCAGACCAACAAGTGCTAACATCAACATTGTACGATCAGTACTTTAGGCCCACCAAAGGCTCAAAAAGTGATATAAATACCGACACCTGATCACTATCAACCACCCTACTTACCTCCGAGAATGACGTATTCTACGTCAAAAATTTTGCAGTGGCAGAGATACCATTGCGAAATTATAGTTCAGTTTTGGATCGCAGCGACACATCAGTTCGCTTTGGTGCACTGCTTGAGACCATGTTAATAAAAGATTTACGATTGTCGATTACTGCAAAAGCTGAAGAGGAGTTATGTTCTTAAGCAGCAGAAAAAATATCTCAATTCTTAGATGGGCTTATCATTACAAAAAATAAAGTATTCAGAGAACGTGTGAAATTTCGAAAAGATGTCTTAGCAGCAGCTAAGTGTGATGATTTGCTAACATGTATTTCGTTTGATGGGAAAAAAGAGCCGACTTTAAAAAGAGTCACAGATGCAAATGTGACGCGTAATGTTGTTGTGAATGAAGAACATGTCACCATTGTGAAAGAGCCAAATTCAAAACTCATCAGCTATGCTACGCCCGCTGACAGCACTGCAGTAGGTGTCCAGAGGAGCATCGTGGAATATTTGAATAAAGAAAATCATAGCATGGATCACTTAATTGCACCGGCTACAAAGGCTACAAACACCGGCTACAAAGGAGGAGTTATTGCAAGAATGTGAAAAAATAAAATAAAAATACATTGTATATTTAATAAATCACAACAAAAATAGTGTTGATACCTCTTTTAGCAGTGGCCATAGAGATTTTTTATTCTTTTACGAGCTTTAAAATTGGTTAAAATAATTGGTCTCTTTCAGCCAAAAACATCGATATATCATTCAATATGATCAGACTTTTACAACCGAAGATATGATGAAAATGAAAAAAGAGATCCAACCGTTCGGCAAAAAATTTCCAAAAATTTTTTAAAAATAGTTCTGCTTGAAAAATATAAATACTTCCTGAGCAAAAGATGAATGACATTTTAAGAGCTTTTTGATATTAGGATTATTTTTTTGATATAAGGATGGTAGATTAGGATGGTAGGAACTGAGATTTGGAGGATAAGTACTAAACCGGTGCACCTGAGACCAATGACCTCTATAGAGGTCATATTGGTCTTGTTGAGTTAAAAACATTGATATACCAAACTTTAAAATCCGACTGTAAACATAAGAGATATGAAGAAATATGTCGATGCGCGACCCACGTTCGGTCAAAAAAAAAATAAATTTTTTCCGTAATTGTATTGCAAAAATGCGTCATATTCGTTGGTATACGGCGCACCTTTTTTTTTGAGGTACGGTCTACTATACATACATGTATATGTTTTTTAAGAAAAATTGAGAAATCTGTGAGTATGTCCAAAAGCACGATTTTTTTCTTTTAATTTTTTCGGCTTTTTCCAACTTCGGCGATTTTATAAAAAAAACCATATTAATCGTGAATTGAGTAAAAAGTTTATTTGCAAGTAAAATGTAACTTTGTTTTTAAAAATCGGTAAGTAATAGGTTGAGTTATTAAGCTTTCAAAGAAAGCAAAATATTTGCAAAACTAAAATTTTGGTCATTAAGAAAACTTGAGAAATTAGTGTGTATTTGTCCAGTAAACACGATTTTGTATTTTCTTGTATATACGCTTGTATTTTCGACATTGTCGAACCCCCTTAGACTACCGTTAAAGTTTTCCGCACTTGATATTTTGTTAGAAACATGAAATTTTAGATAAACTCTTTGCTCAACAAAATTGACAGAACACAACAAACAATGACTCCTTCAACAAAACTATCACGCACAAACTGTCGACAAATGACTAACCAAACGACAGATGTACCAACCCAAAAAAAAGGAAGATATTTTTACTATATCTCAAGCGCGGTTTGTTTGAATGGGAAATTCCGGATATTTTTTGAACAGAAGGCATATTTGTTACAAAAAATTGTTTTTTTTTAACCCTTAAATGCATAGTATGCCATATATGGAACAACCAAAGAATTAATCCCCGTATCTGATCAAGAGTAATTTTGGGAAAAATAATAAACCTTTTGAGTCACACCGATTTAAAGCTTTCGTTTCCTTCAAACGGTTATACTTACAGAATTCAGCTGACTGAATTATTTGGAACAAAAACGAATAAATGTTGAATACAAAAAAAGGCCAAGCATTAAAGGGTTAATAATATAAGCCCGTGCTTGGTTTTAAGCCCATAAAAGCTTTAAGAAAGCGAATTATAATTAACTCACAACAACATCTAAGTCTTAAATTTCAATCCGACACTTGAAAATATGAGCACACACTAAATATGCGGTATTAAAGCAAAATATTGAAAATTGTCTGCACTCAACAGCATTGAAATAATTAAGAAGAATGGTTTTGAAATTATTTTAGTATAAAAACTTTAATAAACACAGACTATAAGAATCGTTTAAAATGTTTTTGCAACATTTTGTTTTTTAAAATAAACCTTACTTGATCTAAATTTTTTTAATAAATATTTAAAAGAGAACACAACCTCATCATACAACATTCGATCATAAATTATATAATAACAAAATTTCTTTGAATTTATAGAATGAATATTTGAATGTTTATATTATAACCCAGAAAGCAGTCTTTTTAACTATATCAAGAGTACAGTGCTACGATTTATGTTAAATTATTCTAAATAAAAAATAAAAACTTCATGGCAAAAAAAAAAAAAAAATTAAAATTAAAAAAATATGTCGAACAGTGTCGTTTACATGATCATACATTTCAATGACTTAGGCGTTAAATGACGTTATAGAATTTTCAAAATCATTTTTTTTTTTACCAGCTTTTTATACAAAAGTTTGAAAAAGTTCACTTCAAATTCTCAATCCATAATTATTAAAAGTTCACTCTTTATTGCCACTAGTGTACAACACTCTATACCACATAGTATCGAGTGGCTACCAATACCAAACACACAACAACAACAACAACAACAATAGCAGCAACAACAATAACAAGAACAACAGAAATTTAACAAGAATAAACGTACTCGTAATAATAAGAAACTTTTCATTTTTATTTTTCAAATAACTTTAAAGTTTCAACTAAATTAGTTAACCTATAGCATCCAAGCAAAACTTGGCGTACCAACTTTTACAAACTAACTCAGAAATAACATAAAATAATAAAGTAATAATAATAAAAAGAAAAATAACCATGTGTAGCTAATCGTTGTTGTTGGTTTAGAACTGGCTTAGAATCCTCTAGTTAAAGTTCGTACTTTTTAATTTTTTTTTTCTAGCGATAAAACCTTGATAAAGATAATTGTTGTTGCGTTCATTAAATTTTTTTTTCTTTTTCTTTATGTTTAGAGTTATGTTTGTAATTGTTTTGTTTTCGTTATTCAAAAGTTTGTTTAATTAAATCTTAATTTACGTTTTTGAAATAATAGAAGAACAGTGGTAATGGTTTCAGAATTCTGAAGAAAGTTTTGTGCTAAATTGAAAACATAATTATTTTATTAAATTATTTAATTATAACAATTGCGTGGTTTGCGATTTATCAATTAAGCAATTAATTCAAAAATATCGATAATACTATGTTAATTAAGGTGAAATTATGCAAAAGGCTCTAACAAAATAAAAAATAAAAAAAAAAACAACACAAGCAAGATGTAGGTAGAACTGTCAGCAATAGTCAGCTGAAAATAAAAATAAGAACAAAAAACACCAGCTTATAAAACAATCAAAGAGAAAGATTTGAAAAACATCAATGAATTCAAAGTACTTTTGGGTATTGTCTCTCTTCTCTGATATACCCACAGATGAGATTTTGCTCTGAGTTTTCATAAATTTGCGAAAAGTTTCATCATTGTTAAGGTATATTTTACATGTTATTAATCAATCATGCTTTGGTCTCCAAAACAGCTGAATATAACGTTTTGACGTGACAACTTCATGTTTTACCGCACGGGTTTCCAAAAGAAGTTGAAAAAGTAATTTCTTCAAAATGCATAGACGTTGCATGAAACTGTTTGTTACTCGCTCAGTGTGGGTGCTATGATAAAAATAATGGTACGGCAGTAAAGGTTAATTCTTTGACTTTATGACAAAAATAAAATCAAAACTGCAATAAATATAACTTATATAAAACGAAAATGAAGGATTTATACTTGACCTTACAACAAAAATAAAAAACTAGTAAGAAATGTTCTTCGACTGGGCCGCAGTTCAAATACCCCCACCGCCGAACCAAAGTATATTCAAAGTCTTAAGCAATCGATAAAATCTTTTGTATGGGAGGTAGGGTAATTTTATAGAATTTTATATGCAGAGTGCATATTAAATATCAAAGCTCATATGCAAAATTTCCAGTCCATATATTAAATTTTGTGGAATTCTAAGAGATTTTACCAGTTTGATAAAGTCACTTTGTATGGGAGGTAGGTGTGGTTTTCATCCGATTTGGCTCATTTTCCAACTTGGTCTTTGTTATTTATTTATTTATTTATATCGGTCACACCCCCTCCCCCCCTAAACATCTGAACATGGAGATAAAAAGTTCCAAGGCGGCTTAAAATTTTCCTTGAAATATTTTTTTGGCGCCGTTTGGCGCCCTTGAAATTTTTCATAATTTAGAGGTGTTTTGACCACTTGTTTGAACAAAGACGACTAAGTAAAAAAAGGGAACGTTAAAAAAAAATTGGATAAGGTAAGCTATTTTTTTATTTAATGATATAATCTTGTTCCTTACCTAAAAATATTTTGTAAGGTGGAAATTTTTCTAAAAAATTAACCCTCATCAGCATAAGTAGGTCCAAAAAATATTAAACGTTCAAACTTTAACGATTTGTTATTCAAAAATAAGACACTTTAGGGAAAAATTAAAAAAAAAGTTAATTAAGCAAAAACTACTTAGAATTTGTCAAATAATATAAACATGTAAAACAAATTTCTGATATTTTTGATTTTGGAAAAAAATGTCAGTTTCAAAAATCTATAAATGTCAGAATGTGCTTTTTTTTTAATTTGCACTTTTTGTTTTTTTGAAAAATTTTAAGCATTTTTTGATTTACAACATTTTTCCCTAAAGTGCCTTATTTTTGAATAACAAACCGTTAAACATTAAATATTTTTTGGACCCACTTTTGCTGTTAAGAGTTAATTTTTGGGAAAAATGTTTACTTTATAAAATATTTTTATTTTTAGGTAAGGAACAAGATTCTATCATTAAATAAAAAAAAAAATTAACCTTAGCCAATTTTTTTTTAACGTATACGCATATACTGCATAGTCATATTTGTCCAAAAAAGTGGCCAAAAGACCTCTAAATTATACAAAATTTCAAGAGCGCCAAATTTCGACAAAAACTAGAGGTTTAAAGGAAAATTTTAAGCCGCCGTGGAACTTTTTATCTCAATGTTCAGACGTTAAGGGGGGGTGGCTGATTTGATAAAAAACGCCCGATATATATACTTTTCTATGCCTACCACACCTCCTTATGGGCGTCAAAAACGGAGGGTCAAAATTAATATGCCCCTTTTACGTTTTTTAAATGTGGGTATATAAAAATTATCGCGAAGTCAGGTCGTGAAGGTAGCAGCTTATGCAACAATAATGCAATATTGTTGCATGATATTGTTACTCGCTTATTAGAAGTACTACAGTAAATTTTATTTCATGACAGCAAAGATTGAGTCTTTGATTTCATAACAAAAATAAAAACAAAAATTTTTACGCCATGACAACATGGTGGTAATCTCTTAATGCAGTAAAAATGCAAAGAAAAAACGTTGCATGTAATTATAACTCCGTGTCTTCTGGTGTTATGGTAAATTTTATGCAACGACAGTAAAGCTGAGGTTACCAATCACATGATAAAAATAAAATAAAAATTAATAGCTTCAAAAGGGCTTTCGGGGAACCCCTTGAAGTAATCTAAATGCACCAAATGCAAAGGCAAAAGAAAAATAAAAATGAAAAAGTTCAATTAAAATTAAAATAAGGACAATTATAAAGATAGGGCTTTGGATACGGATTAGGATAAGAATTATCCTTATGGATGAGGACAAGAATTTTGATAAGGGTTAGGGCCATTATAGGGTTAGGGCAATTATAAGTGTATAACGATAAGAATCCAGACTTTGACAAGAATTGGGATAGGAATCAAAACAAAGACTAAAATATACCCAAAACAGTATTTAGAACAGGATTGAAAAGGATAAGGACAAGGAATAGTACAAGAGTTCTTACCCCCCAAAGACAAGTTTATGAACAAAAATTGGGGAAATTAGTGTGACGAGGTTAAAGCAAGGGATTCGAGTAATAAAAAGGTTAAGAATTTGGACATGGCTTAAAACAGGAATTTTGACAAAGTTTAGGACAATCACTTTGGACAAATATAGGAAAAATGATATAAATGAGGAAAAGTATGGGAAAAAAAAGGTTAAGGGCAAGAATAAGAATAAATAAATGAATAAAGATATGCTAACTCTTCAAAACCTACGGGTGTGTCCACGATGCAGCCAAATTAAAGAAAAAAAAATTTATTTGCTTCTCTATTTACATCAAGAAATTTTATTTCAATTTTATATATCTTCTCGATACAATTCGAAATCTTCACATACGTATAAAAGTTCTTGCTCGAAAATGACAGGTTTATAGATAAAAATTCGAATTATAAATAAATACTTTTCAGAAAATATTTCGTGAGTTAATTGATTAAAGTGATAGTTCATGAAATATAACCTTGAAGATTTTATTAAAAATTCCCGAGCCATATTGTGTCTATTTAATTATTTCAGCTGTATCGAAGAAATACAGGAATCTATGGTTTAATTTTTTTGATAAAAGATGAAAATCGTTCAAATGATTTTGTCGCAATAAGGTAAGTGTGTTTTGTAATTGACTGGTTGATGATTGCCAATTTATTTAGAATAACCTTTATTTTAAATTTATTTAAAATATGGATATTTTCGTATACGAAGAAATATAAATTTTTTAAACTTTCCTGGTTTTTATCTCCTAAACCATTCGAGACCAACAACATTTTATTGCACCAATAGGTTAAGGAGGTCTACATACATATTATAAAAAGAAGAAACAAATATATTTAGTCATGGGTCCCAAAGTAAAATTATTCTAAATTCTGACAATAGTGCTGGATGATCTCTCTCTCTCTCTCTTTCATTTGCCGAACGCGTAATCTTGTTTCTACCATTCTTGGTGACATACCATGAGATTGAGACATCTTGGGGTATTAGTATGATAAGCATCAATATGATATTGCATGATCATTTGTACACGTTCAAATCCGTTGGATCCCTACAAAAGGTTCGTGTCGGAAACCTTAAAAAAATACGATGAAGTTGCATCAAAGGCTGTGTATAGCACCTAAACTGGTGACGAATCTTGGATTAAAACAAAACAGCAATGGACTTTATGGGTCTTCCAAAACGATACGAATGGTTGCCTGTTTCTTCGGTATTACCGGTCACGTGGCGACAGTGGCGTTGGATCAACGTGGGATGATCAATTCTAATTGGAACATGACCATTTGTTTGTCACAAGTTATCGGATAAATTTGGAAAAAGTCGAAGAAGAGACGAATTATTGTGCATTATTATATAACGAGCTCTCACACAACTGCTCAAACAAAGACCTTTTTACCATCCAACAAATATAATTGATGGGTCATCCACCGTATAGCCCTGATTTGACAACCAATGACTTTTTCTCAGGCGCTGAAACGCGTTCCGCTGAGCAATTTCTTGAGTTGACCGAATAGGAAAAAGTCGCAGGGAGCCAAATCTGGTGAATTCGGTGGTTGTTGAATTGTATTCGTTTTGTTTTTAGCAAAATGTTGCAAGATGTCCACGAGTTGTTTGCCCACAAATCTGGTATTTTTTGGCGAATTGCTTCCCGCAGACGTCTCATAACGCCCAAATAATACTCTTTGTTGACTGTTTGGTCTTGTGGCAGGAATTTATGATACACAACACCCTTATAATCTATAAAAACCGTGAGCATCGTTTTCTTTTTCGACTGAACACGACCTGGTTTTTTAAGTCGCGGGTCATTCGGTGCACGCCATTCACTCGGTTAATGTCTGAATTTCGTGCCATACTCAAAAATCCACGTCTCGTCTCCAGTAATGATTCGTTTGATGAATGTTGGGTCGCATTCAGCCTTGTAAAGGCAAAGACCTGTGGACGTGATCGTCTTTTGCGATGTCAACGCGGTCCCTTTTTTGCATGAAATTCAGGTCTTTTGGCGACACGTCCGAAGCTCAAATCATTAACCAAAATGTCTCGAACGGATCCAAAAGTAACTCTTCTGCCATCTCTCTAATGGTCAATTTGCAGTCTACGGTCATCCATTTTTTGATTTTGCTGATATTTTCGTCGGTTTTCGATGTTGATGGCATACCACTTCGTTCATTATCGTTCACGGACTCACGGCCACTTCTGAAACGTTCGTGCCACTAATAAACGACTGTTTTCTTCAGAGTATCGTTGCCGGGATACTTTTCTAACATTTGCAATGTCGTCGCACTATTGAAACCGTTTTTAACCCAAAATTTAATACAAACTCGTTGTTGCAAATTCAATTCCATTTTTAAAATTGTACAAAATTGAAAACACGCACAATCGCAGATGTAGTCAATGCGTCACTTTTATAAGTGTCAAGCTAGCAAGCTGAAAATGTCATAGAATGTCAATGATAGATGTGACCACCTAAAAAAAGAGAACTTAAATCGGGTGACTGAGAGCACCACACGGTGGTGATTTCGGGAACTTTTTTATCAAGGTGGTATTTCAGTTAAAGATAAGTCAGTTCATAGACTTTGGGCGATATATTTACTACTGAGTGAGCTCTGGTAAAATAACTGAACTCAATTTCTCTCTAGTAGAACACACTCAAAAAATGGACGTGGTTAGTTTTGTTGAAATTAATTCAAGCTTCAAGCTTGTAAATACACTTAGTCATACAAAATGCTTCTGAGCTTATGGTCAAGGTAAAAATTTATAAAAGCTTGTGATAATAATGTCCACAAAAGATGTGCAAAAGATGGTTTAAAAAAGACAGTATGCGCCATTTTTCTCGAATTTGAGAAAGATCGGAATAAATATTTCTCCTGAATGTATAGCACAACTAATGGCAACAACAATGTATAGCTACAACTAATGGAATGTATATAACCTACTATTATCCAAAGTTTAGAATGAATCCTAAGATTTTTTTTAATTCGAAAAAATAAATAAAAAAAATGTTATATTCGAAACAGTTTTGGTTTGAATATTTTTCTTGTCTGCATTCAAAAACAAAGCTCAAAGAAAAGCTGAATTTGCGTCTCCTAAGCTGACAATGGGAAGGTGGGAAGACTAAAAAAATGACTACATTTACGAAAATCTAAACTAATCGAAAATCTAAAATCTAAACTAAAACTTAGCCTTTTTCCATTCCAATTTTGAAATTGATTCCTTAAAACGCAAACCAAACCCATTTGTATGACAAAATCGAAGGCTATCTTTTAATAAACAATGTATTTACAACTAAATTGTTTTTGTTTTCCAAACATTATATCTGTCTACAAAAAAAAAAACCTAACCACATTTGTAAATGAAATAATCTCATTCTAGGAAACCACATTTTCATTTTTAAACGTATCAACACACAAACTTGCAATCATCCATACTACATACAGACACAAATTAAAATAATTAAAAAAACAAAAACAAAGCAAAACATACAATTTAAACGTTTTCCCATTAAAAATGAATTTATATTTATTTACTGACCCGTTGTCGTGAACAGGAATTTAATAGCAATAGGGTGGCAGTATTTTTTATCGCTGTCATGCAACACTTTTAGGTCAACTTGAAAAATTTATTGCTTTTAAAAGTTAATTAAATACAATTAACAATTCACAATTCACAATGGGAAATCGGTGACATGTAGTGACATGGCAAGCAAAAACAACAACGAAAAAAAAAAATTAAAAAAAAACAACATAATAAAAAAACGGCAACATAACGAATTACTCTGGCAGAGTTATAAAGGATGTTTAAAAAAAAAACCAAAAAAAAAAACAACTTGAAATTTCAGTCCTTAAAAGACTTTGACCGAGCTTCTTATGATTAAATTATGTTGTGTGTGTTATTAAATGTTTCTTCACAAATGATCGAGAATATAACCTACCAGTTTTATGTTGCCTACGAACGACTAATGAGCGTGTTCAAGAAGCTTTAAAAAAAAATAAATAACTGGCCATTTCAGACCTTGAAAGGACTTTGACCTAGCTTCTTATGATCAATTGTGTTGTGCGTGTTATTAAATTTGAACACAATTGACCGAGAACCGGACCTACATGTTTAACGCCGACTCCGAACGGCGATGAACGAAATGTTCTTGCTCTCAAGAAGCTTTACATGGCATTTTGATTACTCTCTGAGGTTTGCCATGGTCTGCAGAAAGGTGGCGGCCGTACAGAAAAATTATTTTAATTCAAATAATTTTCTGTCGCTGCTGGGGTTCGAACCTGGGTCTCCAAATTCGTTGACATAGCGGCCACGCAATTTAACCAACTACGCCACGGTCGCCAAGAAGCTTTATATGACATATTTACTCCATGAGGTTTGCCATCATCTCCAGAGTAGCGACGGCCGACCATAAATTTCAATTCAATTTCAATTTCCGATCAGTTTCCGATTTTCAGTTGAAAAAAATTTCTGAGTCTGGTGGGGATTCGAACTACGGATAGCCCGGTTTGTAAAATTGGCATCGAACGACCTATGCTAGTTAACGCGTTTTTTGATGACGGCCGACACAAATTACTTGAAAATACTTGGCAGTTCAATTTTTCGAATTAAACCAATTACACAGTGTGACCGCTAAAAAATTACAAGAACCATATGTAGAAATTCTCAAAGACGAACGTCTTGCGAGTTCAACGCACCTACTGTGACCTCTCAATGTCGTCAAAAATGTGCCATGAAGGACATTTGTTTTTTCACGGAACTAACCTGCACTATAAAAGGCATTTCAATTGAATCCAATTACATAGAGATTGGTTGAGAATTCGTTAAATGGCAGCAATTTTAACGTTTTTCTTTTCTCATCATAAAACACATTTCATATATATTTCTGCTACCAAACAAAGTGGTCCCATGTAGTCAAACATTTGCCGATTTTGGTCATCTTTATCTCGTTGGAAAGACAATATGTAGCAGAAAAGCCTAGAAAAATAAAAAAATTACAATTTTTAGTTTTTTATTTTTGTACACAGTGCACAGTGGAGCAGCATGACTATTTCAAATTAAGAATATTGGAAAGTTGCAAAGTTGTAAGATGATGGTTACAATAAAGTGGAAAAATAACGTATATAAATAACGTATAGAAAGTAAAAGCAGTGAAATGTCAGCGCAGTAACACGAAAATGCTCTCACGATTTTCCTGCACGACCAAGCTCGTTGTTGTATTTTTAGGCAAGAGTATGAGTAAAACTTGAAGATATGATATTCGTCATTTGTTTTTACACATTTAATAACACACCCCACATATTTTACCGCAGCCAAAGCTCTTCCTCATGAGCGGAAATGACTAAGTCCATTTTTTTTCAGTCCACCCCCTGTTTTAAAGCTTAATATGGGAGTTTTTCGATACAAAACAAACAAATTTATTAAAAGGATGGGCTTTTCCTGATTTTTATACCAAATACTCTTCTTAACATTATCAGGTTATTTTATGGAGGGGACTAAAATTTTTTTTTTTTATAACATTTTATCTCCATGTTGGTGACTATAGGTAAAATTTCATATTTCGCATATATCACACTGATATGATATCATACTGTGATCAAGATGACATTTGGTTACAAAAAGACATCGCTACCTTAAACATAGCCCGTGAAACTATGGGCTCATTGCGAGAACAATTAGATGCACAATTAATTTCATACTTCGGATCGGTGCATAGATTTTGAATTCTATCAAAATTATATCAAGCACATATTTATATTAATTATGTGGAAAAATTACAGTACTTTTAATAGAACTTGAGTATATGAGGTCAATTAAGGGTATTTTTGTCTGCTTAACCCTAGGATGTGCGGCTGGGCTTTTCGAGGCCCATTTTGACTTTAAGTAGTCGCAAAACTTTTCCTTGGCTCTGCGCACCGAAATATTTTATGCCAACTACCGCTTATGTTTTCTAAACGTAACGAAACCATCTGAGCATTATTTGCATTGATTCCGCACAACAAACCTGATCTCTTTATGTAACAAGGTGGTAAGTGTACCTGCTGGGCCTCACGAGGCCAATTCGTTAAATGCATGGGAAATGTATGTAAGCTGCCAAAGGAGCATCCCACTGAAAATGGTAATTTTTGACACAAATCTCATTGTTTTTTTATAAATTGACTGACGGAGTTGGTGGTAACGTAAAGCGACTTGTAAACCAAAAAGCTCGAGGTCAAGGAGATGTACCGTAATCCAAAAAGCAAAAGATTTCGCTACATTAGCAGCCACATTAGTACCTTCTACGAAGGTTTTCTATATTGCTGAATCAGAAATAGCTGCTGAAATCCAAAATGTTCATCAATGGGAAGCTGCAAGGCCTGTTCCGGGAATATCAAAATTTCATCATATATTAGTCGACGGTCATAAAGTAACATGCAAGAAACACGCTTTAGATAATCATAGTGTTAAGTTTTCATTTAAAAAATCATTCAAAACGAAGACTTAATATCTGAATTTCGAACGAGTCCCGTACAAACGAAAGTGTCCCGTACAAACGATTTCATTTTTATTTTTTTATTCTCATTTTAATAGATATTTTTTCGAACTTGAAGTATTACGTCATACCATGATCGACGAAGTCTTCTACATAAGTATATTTTTAATTTTACAGAGATAATTAATTTTGCTAAAATACTCCAATAATGTCAAAAAATAAAAAGTATGGTGGACTGCGGTTGTCCCGTACAAACAAACATCTATTCATAGTTATTACTGCCTATTTATGAATATTTTCAGAAACAAATAATTGATTTTTAAAAGCCTCCATTACACTAAATTAATATACTAGATGCTTTGTACAATAACATTTCGGTTAATTTTTAATTTAAGATCTTAACTTATCAAATGCGTACGATTTGTCCCGTACCAACAGTGGAATGCTCCTAAAGAAACATCTTCAAACACGATCGATCACATTCGGCGACTCTATTACGCTATGTGTGTATGTGAAAGCTTTTGTGTGCATGTGGTCAATTGAACTTTCACTATATGAAAGCTCGAAAGCTCGCGTCTTATAGATTTAGGTCAGATGTAGTTTCATTTTGGCATTGATCGAGTAAATATAGCTTGTGTTGCGTTTGTACTGTGGTTTTCTGTATTTAAAATGTCGGGAAGAAGCGAAGAATTTTGGGAAGACCTTGATATAGTGTTAAATAGATGTCAAAGATATTCTAGACTGTCGACAGACCGGCAACAGCTCACTGAGGAGAGATTGGCCTCGTTTTTTGCGAGCGAGAATATCGAGGATGAAGAAGAGGATCCGTTTGGAGATGATAATGATGCCAACGATGACTATATTCAACCTGATGAAGCGGCGTCGGTTTACCCTGAACTGTACCCAGCACCAAGCACATCTGCACGACCAGCAAAGAAGGGACGGAAGGTTTGTGCGTGATGCAATACTCAGCATGACAGAAAGCGGCGAAAAACATTCTTGTCATGTGGAAAATGCGTAAAATGCATATGTCTTGAACATGGCTCTATGAAAAAAATTTGCCTGTGCCATGGCTGTACTTCTGAAAAGTCATAAATTCAGAAAAAACCCATTAATAAATCTGGCCTCAATGTTTATTTCTTTAATTAATTTTAAATTATTAAATAAATCACTTTCAAGTTAACTTTTGCAATATAAAAATAGTAATGTTTTACTTTTTAAGGCATCCCAAACCCCCCACCTCAAGATATCCCCTTATAATGATACCCACACATATCTATTGCTCCATATAACACATCCATTCAATAGCAGCTGTCGACTATCTGGACGAAAATTATAAGAACAGCAGGCCAAAGCTTATGGGCCTCGCTAGGCCCATCAGGGTCACTTGCCGCCTCCCAGGTAACCGCACATCCTAGGTTTAGTTTTAATATTTTTCAACAATCCTTTTAAAAAAATAGTTAAATATAATTTTTAAATTTAGAAGTTATATGAGATACTATACTTCTTTGTGATCTTGAAAAAAAAGTGTCTACATGTTGACAAAAGTGTCAAAAATGTCATTCGTCAGAAAATAGAATAAAATTAAGATAAAACAGTTTCACTTATAGAGTGTGTGATTATTATCAGATAGAATAATGAACTTTTTCTTTCTACCCATACACAAATTTTCTTAAAATTATTGATATGAACATTTTTAGATTTTTAAAAATATGTGTCTTATTTAATTGAGATAAAGTATTAAGTTCATTTAGATGTTGAAGGTTTAAATAATAGGTCTGTTCCCGTACTCCAATGTTATAGTCCAATCTAATCCATATTCCACAGTCCATATTCGAAAAAATGGTAAAAAACAGTGCAATCGAGGGAGTAAAAAATGTCCCTTCCTGTCAAAAGTTGCAAGTTTTTGTCCAAGAAATTTCTTCTGGCAAAAATGGTAAATGTGTCAAACTACTTAAGATAAGCTGTTTACAAGTAAGCAAAGAAATTGCAGACCATCAAAAGTTCTTTGAAACAAATAAAAACTATTGGAATGGAAACCAGAAATATTGTAAATTGTGTAAAAACTAATATAATTGTTAATTTGAAATTTCGTTCTTTAGAATCTTTAGCATGTCATGTGCGCTGCCGATGCTCCACATTAAGCAAACGATTTTATTTGACAGTTTACGCCAGAGGTGGGGAACCTGTGACCTTTTTGAATTTTTCATGTGGCCTCGACGATTCTTCAAATATATTCAAATACATAAAAAAAAAATATTTCAATAAAAATTTATAATAAAATAGCATGTATGAACACTTTTGCCCATATTACACGATGTCCGTTTGTCCGGCTTACGCTAGGGCAGACAAGCCATTTTGTTGTTGCATCCGCTCTCACTCTCACTGTTTTTCGACAGTTTCACATGGAAAGCAACAACAAAGGTCGGACAAACGTCCGATTTGTCATCTCTTTATTGTCAATATTTTTATTTTTGAAAAACTGAATTTAAAAAAAAAAAAAATTTATTTGAACAGCAATAACTTTACAAAAGTTATATTTATCGGTATTAAAACTTATGTGGCCTCCTTTGTTGCTGCTATTTTAAATGTGGCCTCTCAGGGTAAAATAGTTCCCCACCTCTGGCTTACACAGTTTTAGTCCAAAAAGCGTTCCCGTACTTTTTTGCATTTTTCCCTATTGTTGAAAGATTTTTCCTTACCCTCACCCTCACGTTTACGACAGTTTTACCATTTTTAGTCCAAAAAGTACGGGAACACACCTAATATCAGATCTATTTCTGATATTAGGTCTGTTCATTCACTCTAGGAGTATATAAGTATTTCATAAACTTATTTTCCTCTGTATTATGTACTTATATTTTTTTCTTACATCTCATATTAAATATATTATTATTTTTTTTCTTGAGAAAATTTCTAACTCTTCTATGGACTCAACATACCCAAGAAGCACATGAACTGCAATAAGGTTAAGAAATTTTAATATTCGACAATTGAAGCTTCCATTGGGCTTTCATAGAGCTTGCGGTAAGATGTTTACCCGCTTGCAAAGACACAGTTAATATGACATATGTTGTAAGGTATTTTGGAAGTTGTATTGAGAAGTTGCTTAAGAACTTTGCTCTATGTGTCTTATAAGAAAAAAAAAATATACGTTTACGGAAGTTATTTGAAGCTTATGCCATATCTACAGAGAGAGTTTGGTTTGAGTTTCCAGTACAAAGTTGAGTTTTGCCATTGAACGCAAAATAAACTCTTGAGTTCTACTGTACAATTTTGCAGGATGAATCTCAACAAAACTCAACTGTCTTTCTGTGTTTATCAAAACTTAATTTGAGAAATGCCTAAAAGTATGCTAATGTTCAAATAATAAGGTACGTTCAGATGCATCTTTTTAGATTACAAGGTACGTTCAACAATTTCGTGGTGAGAAATGTCAATAACAGCTGTTCTAAAATTATGCAATTAACTTTATGCATTAAATGAACACAAAAGCGAAGTAAATAAATTGGTCAAGTTTAGAGGATGTGGTCTTTATATCAGTATGGGCTGATAAAAATTCTGATTTGCGCAGCGCAAGAAAGAACTCGCATGTTTATGCAGAGATGGCTGCAGCTTTGTCCTCAAATAGTTAAACTCAAGCTAAACTCTATGTGTAGACTCTCTGTGTAGGTATTACAGTGGTTTGAAAATTGCATTTCAGCACAAAAATAAAAAATGCAATTAACACGTGAACGTTTCCGTGTGATGATTTTTTTACGATTTTCCACGTGGATTGACAAGAAACGAATGCTTAGTTCGATTTTTGGTGATGAAGCACTACATCCAGCTACTGTAAAAGGCTAGTTCAATGAGTTCGAAAGTGGACGTCCTTCTCTCCAAGACGAATTTCGTGAAGGTCGTTCAAGAATTGCTATTGTGGCAAATAATATCGATACTGTGAGTGAACTGTTGGAGGCAGATCAACACATGACATAACGTGAGAAAAATTCCATTTTAAATGAGCATTTAGGCGTCACGAAGATTTGTTCCTCTTGGATAACCCATAATTTGACGGTTGCTCAAAAAAAATACTTGTATCGATTAGTGCAAGTAAATGTTAAAAAATACAGCGGTTTGGGTTCGAAACACGTCTTCGAAAAAAAAATCCACCAATCCACTATTTGGGTCTTTCAAAGTGAACAAAACCCAACAAAAGTTGTCCGAGAATGAAGCACATCCAAGCAAACGGTTGCCAGTTTTTAAAAAAAAAAAAAAGCGATCATGTCGCAATTGTACCACTTGATCAAAAGAGAACTGTTAATGCTTTGTGTTGTCTTGGTATTTTCATACCAACTGAAAACTACCAATGGTGGCGGCCATGGCGTAGTGGGCAGAGCGCGTGACCTATACGCCAGAGAACCCTGGTTCAATTCCATCTGACACTGAAAGTTTTTTCAATTGAATACATTTTCTGTTCGGCCGTCACCTCTCTGCACACAATGGCAAACCTCAGAGAGTAAATAATGCCATGTAAAGCTTCTTGAGATCATGCACATTAGCCGTTCGGAGTCGGCATAAAACTAGTAGGTCCAGTTCTCAATGAATAGTGTACAAACATTTAATAACACGCACAACACAATTTGATCATAAAAAGTTCGGTCAAAGTCCCCCCAAAGCCCCTTTATATTTTTTTATAAATGAAAACTACAGCTTTTTCTCGAACTTGACAACCTTAACAATATATTTATATCCTCAAAAACGACGAGTGAAAACAACTTAAGAGAACAACCCACTTCTAGTTAAACGATTTCACAAAAATTATATTCCTTTTCACATGATAATACAATATAACATAGTATAACATAGTATAATATAATATAATATAATATAATATAGTATAATAAAATATAATATAATATAATATATTCAATACATTCAATATAGAAGAAACTTTTTAAAAAATTTTTAACTTTTGAACGGCTCTTCTCTTATGAATTTTATGCCAAAAAAGAATTTTAAAATGCCGATGCCTATTCTAAGGTAGAATTGTGTTAACAAAGAGTTAACTTCAATACTGAAAATTTTGAGACATCGGTGTTGTTGTTATAGAACTTAATATTAAAAAAAAAAAACTAAGACCTATTTTGCTAATTTCACTTTAATTAAACAGAAGCAAAACAATGTGAAAATATTCTATATATTAAAAATATTCCATAAACTTTACTTCAAATTCGAAGTACAATTACTTGATAGGCAACAAGAACAAGAACAAGAACAGGAACAATTAAATACAAGAACAATTAAATACAAGATATACAATGCTTCTCTTAAACAATACAGCAACATAACACCTTTTGAGTAAAACCATAAATATTTGATATACTTGAAGACAAACAAAAGAAAATATCTCGCATGCTATAGGAAACATAAATTTCTTGATCTTTACAGCTTTAAGATTCTTGAGAACTTCACACTAACTAAAATTTTCAAATTATTTCTTTCTTTTCTTAAAAAACAAAACAAAAACAAAACTCAACTACATTTGAAACAAAAACATCAAAATTATCATCATCTTCATTTGCAAAATAATTGGATAAACTAACAAAAAAAAAAAACAAAAAAAAAACAAAACGAAAAATAAAAACTACTTCATGATTGCTAACTACTATGAACAACTATGAACATGTTCTGAACAATGATTATGGGGAATGTCTTCAAAACTTGGCAATTTGCTGTCACTTGATCACGTTTGCCGCTACCACCGACCAAACACAATCTTTGCTCTTGCTGTGCGTGCTTGCGTGCGGGCATACAAACCCTCCAGGTGGCCAGGATGTCGAGGCGGACATGTCGACGGACATCATCAAGCAACACTTTCAGGTGAGTTGAGTTCGCAAGTAAAAAATTGTTAATTGCACAAAGCTGATGCTTGAAAATTGCTGTTTATTGCTGCAATCAGAGTAGTAGCAACATCAAGAGCAATGAGTCCATGCAGCCCATTGCCAATGAGAGGTTGTTTTTTAAGAGTTTCAAGTTTTCCACACACAGCTAGCTTCAAATGCTATTCCCATGTTCGATTCATCCCAATAAAAGCCTATATTTTCTTCTTAGAGTACCTGTCACACAGCCTTGGATACTTGCCGGGAGGATCCATCCTGCTCGTCGTCCCTGCAGCCCATGCTAATGCATTGTGAGATACATCGCTGCAATCGTATTGCATGCATGAATTCATTGCAAGCCTTCTACAAGGGTCCACACGAGGATCTGAACCTGGATGTAGCGTTCTGCCTCTGCAAGTAAGTGTGTTGCTTTTGCAAATTGCTGAAGTGTTGAGTACTGATTGAAGTACTACAGCCAATGTCAAAAAAATGTAATTTTAATTTATTACAGTTTTAAGTAAAAATCCAGAATTTTATTGAAAATATCTTAACACGTTGACTGCCGCCATAGAAAAAAAATATCACCATAGTGCCAAAAGTGTGTTTTTGTGTTAAAGTTATTTGTATGTGTATAATTGTTAAACTGTGTCTAACACAGTGTTGTGGTTTTAAATTTTTGTTTTTTTTATGTGTTTAACCCGATAATGCCCAGCACTTTTTTGTCTCAGATTTTATAATAAAGACGTATACTTATGTATTTCGACCACCTAAGCACAAAAACTAAGTCCCTTTTCCGATACATTAGGACAGTTTCCCGGAAAATGCGAAAAACCAGCGTTACCATATGGAAACCGTGGGTCTCCTAGGGTACAGGTTTTTTATGAAAGAAAATATTATTTTTTAAGTTCATTTTTAAAAATATGTCACAACAAATACTGTTTTAACGCAGTTTTATTAAAATTATAAGTACACTGAAAAAAAATGTTAGCTTAAAATTAAACACAATGTGTTCAAAAAATTCGTTCGTATTTTGCTTTTTTTTCATATGTTTTTCAAAAGTTTTAAACACATTTGCTCTTACTTTGACGAAATTTGAGACAAACTATTTTTTAAATACAAAATTCGTCAAATTAATAACAACTGTCGTCAATTTCAAAACATTTTTTTTTTCAGTGTAAGAAAAAGAAAAATTTATGTAAATAAAAAAAGGAGGGATACAAATTAAGCTGAAATCAATCATGGTTTGCTATGGTAGTTGGCAAAACACTTAACGCAAAATCCAACATCGCATTTTTCACATGCTGTTCGTCCATTAACTTTGCAACGATCACCCGCACAATGCCTACGATTGGATGGTACTACATAATGCCCAGTCTGATCATAGCGAAGAGTGGGTTCAACTCGACCTGGTCGCTGGGCATATCTGTGGGAGGGCATTGGACCAAGTGATTTTGCTGTCGTACCATGATGTTTTAAGTAATATACATCCAGTTGTCGTCGAAATTTGAGTTGAGTTATTTTCGGTTTGTCTTCTCTATAAAGCCGCCAGCCATTTTGAACCACCACTTTTTCCTCTGTGTGCGATGCGGTATTGCGCTAAGTTTTTGGTCGAACTGGTCTATTCCGCACAATTATTTGTTGTATTCCGTGATCGCACAAAGACGGGGTATATTTATTATGGCTCCTTTTTCATTCGAGTAACGCTGTGCCATTGATTCGGGGTTTTCACCAAGGTTAGTTGATAACATGCAGACAACATTATTATCTTTACATTTGATCAAACGAACATCAGTGCTCTTCATCGCAATTGATTCCGAGTAACCTCTTTCCATTGATTTGAAGTTTTTTTTTGTGCACCAGGGGACAACTTGCTGGAATACAATTTTCATGGATTTTTCCCGTGGTATTCTATCCGCATAATTTGAGATAAGCCATCAAAGGATAACTTGCAAAAAGATTATCAAAATAAAACGAAAATGGCAGCGCTTTCAATGCATCAGAAAAGTCATCGATCATACTGACCAAAGGAGCGGCGCATTTTGCAAACTTGGCTTCATACTCTACATTTGAGCGAGAATTATTTCCTTGGTAAATTTCGAAATTTACCATGTAGCCTAATGATTCCACAAATTTCTGTAATTGGCGTGATAATTGTAGCCAGTAATGATTAATATATTGATAAAGGCTCGAAGCTCGCCGACTGTTATATTTGGGTTTGGTCTATTCTGTCCGATCGCATATAAGCTTTGCTTATTGAAATTAGAATAACACAAACTTACATTTATTGGTAATTGGCAAGGTACAAATATTGCGCGTAAAATAACGTTTTTCGTTTGTAATTTCTTTATGTCGTTTTTGAGTTATCCATGTACATGTAACGGTACATTTTGCATTACCATATGGCAATCGTGGGTTATTTCGGGTAAAAGGGCGCAAAACTTTTGAAATAAGTAGTTTTAGATTTTTTTTCTCCATAGCAGGGACTCTTAACTAGGTGCCAAGGCAAGAAAAAAATCATTTCATCAGCAAACCTTTTTAAATGGCTTCTTCTTTACAAAAATACCTACACCGTGACCCACCGGTGATACACACGGCCTCTTATGAATATTTTGTGTGACCCACCGGTGGGTCACATGGCAGCGAACGTGTTAAGGAACAAAATATTTTGCTTAAATTGAAATAATGAACAGCCATTATCAGTTATTTAATTTTTTTTAATTAAGGTTATTTTGGTAAGGACAAGGACTTGTAGAAAGATAAAGACGAGGGCTTGGACAAGAATTAGGACCAGAATTTAGACAAGAATTTAGACAAGAACTAGAAGATAAATTAAGACAATGATTTGTAAAAGCATTATATTAAGGATAGGAATAGAGACAAGCTTGCGGGCAAAGCTTAGAATACAGATACTAATAAGGATATGAATAGAGATATATTGTCGTTCCAAAATAGCCATGGATGTGTGTATATTAGGGTGGGTCAATTTTTTTTTTGTCAAAAGGCGTATGGCAAAAACCTAATCTATGAAGAATTCTAAGAAAACTTCCCCAAGAAACTATGGGTCTAAAATCAAAACTTAGCTCCCGCCGAGTTTACCCAAAAACCTTAGTTTGAAATGTCATTGAACAGTCAGTAAAAGCACAACTTTTTTAAAGTTCATTTTTTATTTTGTAAATTTAAACAACAAAAATAAAAAAGAAATGGAATTGTTTGTGAAATTAAAGGCTCAAATTAAATTGAAAAAGCACAGTTTTTTAAGTCTTTTTTACAGTCCATTCGAGGTGTTCGGGTACGACTTTATAGACAGTGTGACCGTTTTCTCGAAGTGGTTTCTTACTAAATCTATAGATAAAAACTACTAAAATCTATTAACAAAGATTTAAAAACCACCAAGAAACCTAAAACAATTTTTTTCAATACACAGGGTTTTCCAATAAGAGGTGTAATTTTGGTATTCAAAGAAAAATGCCATTTTTTGAGATAAATGAGAAGATGTTTATTTCATAATAAAGAGGAAGGCATGCCGTTAATAATAAAAAACAACATCAGCCAAATGGCCACCACGACCACGTTTACAGGTCAATATCCTTTTCATGAAATTTTCCATAACCAAATCGCAAAGTGGCTGCCCTATGTCCTCGATAGCCACACGAATTCCATCTTTGATGTCTTCAATCGATGCTGGGCTGTTGGCGTAGACCTTATCTTTCACGTGGCCCCAAAGGAAGAAGTCGCAAGGTGTTAAATCACAAAATCTCGGTGGCCAATTGTGATCACCTCTTCGAAAGATAACACGGTCCGGAAACTTTTCCCGTAAAAGATCAATGGTTTCGTTGCTTGTGTGGCACGTAGCGCCGTCTTGTTGAAAGTAAACGTTGTCCAGATCAATACTATCCAACTCCGACCATTAAAATCATTAATCATCTCTCGATATCGCAATCCATTCACCGTAACTGCTGATCCAACCTCATTTTCGAAAAAGTAAGGTCCAATTACCACGCCGCACCATAAACCGCACCAAACAGTCACACATTGAGGATGGAGATGGCTTCTCAACAATAACTCTTGGGTTTTCCGAGCCCCACATGCGACAATTTTGCTTGTTGACGTAGCCATCGAGGTGGAAATGGGCCTCATCAGTCAAGATGATTTTTCGATGGAATTCCGGATCATTTTTATGCATTTCAAGGACCCAATCAGCAAAGACACGACGTTGTTGATGATCGGCCGGCTTGAGTTCTTGTGTTAACTGAACTTTATAAGCCTTAAGACCCAAGTCTTTATGCAAAATACGGTGTAATGACGTATGTGGAATGCCCAATTTCAAAGAACGACGAGGAATGGACAAACCTGGGTTTTCTTCAACACTTTGGGCTACAGCATAAATATTCTCAGTTATTCTTGAGCGACGTGCACGGGTTTTATTCTTCACGTCACTAACTTGTCCCAACAGCTCAAATTTTTTCAACAATTTCTGTATTGCGGTCCGACAAGGTGCTTCACGACGACCAAAAAATGCTTTAGTTTTGCGAACTGTGACTGCAAGATTTTCACCATTTTTGTAGTGAATTTTAATAATTTCAATGCGTTGTTGAAGCGTGTATCGTTTCATTTTAAGTAATGGCGTAGTTTCTACTTGTCAAATGTCAAAGAAAAAAAAGCTTTAAAAATGAGCGATTCAAAATAGCGGGCGATTCACAATAACACCTCTTATTGGAAAACCCTGTATAAAGAAAACTTTATTAACAAAAACTTAGAAGAAATATTTTTAAAATACTTCATTAATTGAAAGAGAAAAATACGAATTAAAATTTTTTATATTTAGTCGGATAAAATAATGTCATCTTCATCTGTACAATCGTCTTGAATTTTAAATGGTTTTAACATGGCAGCATGAGGTTCAAAATTTATGCAATTACCAGTAGATGCGATTCCTTGTTTGATATGTATAATGGATGAAACATTTTTGTTATCACACATGTTTCTATACTTGGATTTAATAAGGTTAACTTGGGAAAACACCCTTTCACACGAAGCGTTTGAAACTGGCAATACCATCAGATCCTTGGCAAATGAAGCAATATTATTATATTTAAAGTTATTACCGCCATCTTGTAGGTTGCCAATTGCTTCCCAGAAATGTTCAACTGGCTTTCCAGCGCTCTAAGAAGGTAATTTTAAAATGTCCTCAACATTTTTATCTAGTTTAATTTTACGATACTCTTCATCTATTACCTGTAATAGATTGTCTGTTGTTAGTAAATTAGGAAATCGCTCCATTACTTTTACAGGACTTTCAAATTCATCATAAGCTGCTACCTGCTGATCTAAAAATCTGATTTCCTTAAAAAAAGATTCCTGTATTGACAGTTGATTCCAGTATTAAACTTGAATACATAACTGTATTAAACAACTTTGACATCTTTTAAAAAAGGGATTTACACCATTACTAACTTTTACACCAAGATAAAGATTATTTAAGTTGAAAAGTTAACTTCACTCTTTGGATTGATGTCATAAATATTTGCTGATTTCACATAACCTGCTTTCATATAACAAGTTAGCAATGTTTTATATATATATCTGTCATATCTCTATGGAGTCTATGTACTACACAAGTACACGATTTAAATCTTAGGAACACCAAAAACTACTATATCTAAAAAACTACTAAACAAATACCAAAGCCATCAAAAAAATTTTAAAAACTAGTAATAAAACTATTTAAATGGTCACTCTGTTTATAGAGTCACTGCCATAACATCGTCTCGATTCTTTGTAATTACGCACCGTGAGACATGCGTTAGCAACTGAATACATCGCTCGGCTTCCTGGTGAAATTTCCATTGGTGAAGGCATATTCCCCAATGAAATCTGTTCAAAATATGGTAGAGCCTACAACGAAATTTTTTTTTGGATAAAATGGGCTCTTTATTACTTTTCGGCGTTTATTTAAATCAAACCTTTAATAAACCTAAATTTTAACAATATGGAAACAGATTCTTAAAGCTAATAAAATTTTGTTCAAAACAGCCTCGAACTAATAATATATGTTGTCAATGATATTGTTATCCATCAAATTTATGCAGTTTTTTTAAATGCCTCAACCGAAATTTTTATGTCTCTCGTCGGGAGCTAGGTTCTAGACCCCTAGTTTCTTGGGAAAGTTTTCTTAGAATTTTGCGTAGATTTCGTTTTTGCTATACGCATTTTGCATTTGTTTTCACCCGAACAATTTGATCCACCCTAGTGTATATACTCTATGATACAGCGAACAGCACAATTTTTTTAATTAAAATAAAAAAGAACGTAACCATATAAATACAAAAACAACACAAAAATTGTCCATGTCCTTGACAAGACTTTGACCGAAGTTCTTATGACCAAAAAGACACCATAGGAAACGTTTGTGTTTTATTCTTAAATTTTTAGCGAGTCCCTAATTTCACATCTTAACTCAAGATGATTAGGGAGAAAAAAACAGACTGGAAGGCTCAATACTTCGTTAAAGTCGTTGAATTCTTCGATGAATATCCAAAATGTTTTATTGTCGGAGCGGACAATGTAGGCTCCAAGCAGATGCAAAACATCCGTACTTCGCTACGTGGATTCGGTGTAGTCTTTATGGGCAAGAACACCATAATGCGCAAGGCTATCCGTGGGCATTTGGAAAACAACAAACATTTTTTGACCCACGAAGCAATGGAGGCAACTACAGAATGAAGTAAAAAATTACTTTGTAGAAATGCAACAACAATTAAAACCATTGTATGGGATTATAACTCCGTGACGATTGGCGCTATGGTTAATTTAATGGAACGACAGTAAAGCTAAGGTGTTCAATCACATGATAAAAATAAAATAAAAATAAATGGCTTCAAAAGGCCTCTCAGGGAACCACTTAAAGCAAACATGTCCACGTAGTGGCCCGTAGACCCGCGTGGCCCTTCATACAAATTTTTTTCTATCTTAATTTTGTCTTTGCGATGAGAAAAAATCAAAGAACGCCTGCAAAAAACAACAACACAAACTGCACTCGTTCAGTGTTCAGCACATTTTCCAGAGAACTTTACAAAAACAAATTCATGCAAAGCCAAAATGAAGAAACGCACACTCGATAATGTCGATGCTGAAGCTGATTGTCCCGTTACTTGTGTGTCTTGTAAATTTTCATGACATGTGATTTTATTGCATTGTAATTGCTTTTTTATTTTGTTTGATTTTTTGCCAAATGCAGCGATGAGCAACATTTTGTGTTTTTTTTTTGATTTTGTTTTTTTAAGTATTGGCCCGCGCTTAAAATTTCTTGGGCCCCACTGACTTAAAGTAATCTTAATGCACCAAATGCAAAGGCAAAAATAAAAATAAAAAATTTGAATTAAAATCATTTAAGAATAAAAATTTGGACAAGGATAAGGTCATAGATTAGAAAAATTACGAGGGCAAGGATATGCACAAAAGATTAGGATCAGGCATAAGACAATGAGTAGGACAAAGATTTGAACAAAGATTATAGTACGGAATTGAACAAGGATTGGCACAAGAATTTATACATGTATTGGAAAAAGGACTTTGAAAAGGATTGCGACTCAGATTTGGGAAAAGATTCGGACACATCTCTAACAATATTTAGGATAATATTGGAAAAAAGATAGGGATAAGGAATAGAACAAAAATTTGGACACACTAAGAACAAGATTTAGGACAACGATTGGAAAAATAAGTAGGACACGGATGAGGAAAGAGATTCAAACAAGAACAAGGTCGGAATTTTGGTCATGTATTAAAAAACAACAGTTTGTACAAGAAGTGGGACAATGGGACAATTATAAGAATAAATATATGAATAAGGAGAATGATGTGGACAAGTTTGGGAACAAAGGAAAAGTTATGGACAAGAATGAGGACAGCATATCTGTCTTGTCAAAACCTACGGGTATATTTCCACAATATAGCCAACTTCTTTTCTTTTTTTTTTGGGATTCAGTTTAGTTCTTTAATTCAAACTATAATGAAAAAAAAACGAGTGGATTTTTTTTTCCAATCTAAATACACCAGCTCTGATAAGTCTTCAAAATTTAACCCATTCCTACTTGTGTACGAGTATAGCCCGTTTCTATAGCGAAAGAAAGATGTGAAATTCTTTATTCGCTTTTATACACAGCTTTTTATTTGTGTTGAAAAGAATTTTTGACATTTTGATGTTTTTTTTTTCATGCGCTTGTATTGGCTAGAAACAAGATTTAATCTGATTTTTGACTGTTATATTGTCTAATGCTATTTTTTTTTTCTCTCTCTCTCTTTCTATTTGTTTGCCTACCAAAGAAAAACAACAAATCGCCATGACATGTGTATGATTGCCCAGGAAAAGCTGCATCCGGTTTGTGCACAAAGGCCGCCTGATACTAATAATCAACAGAACACGAATGGCATCTACTACCATCCACCGCCGGCATGCCACGTAGTTGCAGAAATGTGCAAAGAGGATCGTGAATGCAGGTAAGCCTCAAATGCAAAAAAAAAAAAAAAAAAAATTGAAAATTCAAAAGGTAATGCGAACAATAGAAAAAAAACAAAAAAAAAAAAAAGAGAAACGTGAAGCACAGTGCTCAAAAAATACGATATATTTTCTGTAGAAAATTTCGTCTTTTACCAACTAGAAAGAATAAAGTAGAAATTGATTTATGGAAACATTAGTCAATCAAAGAACAATTGACTTGATGTTATTATTTTTTAACAACCCTCAATATCAATTTATTTTTATGACATACCATCAACTTATGGAAAGCGTATCGAAAATTGTCATAACTTTTTTAATTTCAGTCGGATTGAGACATATCGAAGTACAAAATTGTTTAAAAAATGTTCTCAGAATAATTATAGCAGAAAAATTGTTACTTGGAATGGTAAACGTATGTCTTGAAAATAATTAAGTGAAATAAACCAAAACTGAGTAACTCGAGTTGGATAGTTTTTTAAGGGTTGCTCAATTTGAATTCAATGATCATCTGTGCATCTGAAAAAATATCAGGTTTTTACTGTTATTATTAAATATTAGGTTAACGGTGATGAAGTCAATGTTGTCGGTGAATATAACTCAGCCCTTTTTTATTATTATATACCAACATCTCGTTAGAAAAAAACCTGATTTTTTACCTAACTCTACCTAAGACCACTGTGCGGAATGGTCCACGCATATGGATTTTTGAAACTGACATTTTCTTTGAATGTACCTGTTTGTGCAATGTTAGTGGTTGGTGAGTGTTTGCACGTTATAGCTTCGTGATGTTTTTGTTTTAAAACTGATAAATGTTGTTGAAGTCAACAGACCGTTTCCATTTAATACAAACATAAACAAATTTCAAGGATGTCGCAAATAGTTAAATAGCTTATGGTTAAATTTGGACGTACAATCATGGCAACAAAAAAAAAAACAAACAAAAAAGGGAAAAGCTCCCATCTATTCAAAATTCAATTTTAAAAATTGTAGCAATACAAAATTTCAAGAACATAAAACCCTTGCTATTGAGAGAAGAAAGAAATCTTTACATATAAAGCGAAAATTTTTAGGATTGGATCTAGTATGGCAAAGATCTATAGCAGACATGAGCTTCCAAAAGCACAATTGGCCCAGGTGTCACAGCTACAAATTTGTTTTATTTTATCAACAACAACAAAACCGACGTTCACCAAATTTTTAACTCGCTTTAACAACAATTGCATGCAAAGGCAACAAAAACAAAGCCTCACTCGGCGAGGCTGAGTTTGAAATGATTGTCCCGTTACTTGCGTAATACAAAAACACACATGATTTGTTTTTATTTTGCACACCAATTTTGTTACATATGGGTAAATCCTGCGTGTCGGACGTCACATTCGGACGAATTTTTTCCAATTTATATGCTGAAAATGTTTTGTTTAGGAAAAAAAGAAACTTATGCAACATTAAGTATTAAGGGGCTGTTATTTATAATTATAAAAAAAAAATACAATGAAAGTGTAAGTACATGAACAGTACAATATGAATGGTTCGGACGTTACTAAAATAGAAGTAGTTTTGATATTAATTGCTATTTGCAGAGAACTGATTCGAGCTACGAGAAAATGTGATATGATTCAAACGTTTAGAATTAACTGAAATATACAAAATAGTAAGCTTAGTTGCATATTTTTATTATTTTTTTTTTTTATTTTTGTAATATTTATTATTGTTCGGACGTCATTGATTTTTCCACCATTACAGTTTTTTTGTTATGGATATTTTTTAATTATTTTTAATATTAACATCTACGTTACGTTTAAAAAATAGGCCGTTTCAGCAATATCAATTGATATAATAAAAATTATGAGATGTTTGAAGTCCTTGAAGATATACTTTTAATATTTTGCCATCTAGTGTGGAGCGATGTTGCGCAGTTTTCAATTTTTTTTTTCTTTGACGTCTGTGTACATTATCTTAATTTAAGAAATATATACTTTGTCTTTTCTTCACAAATTGCCAACAAACTGTCCAAATTGCTTTCAAGTCATGACCAGTTTAAAAGGTGTCAGCGTAAATTCAATTTAAAAGTTGCTTAAAAGAAACAAATTCCTGAAACCTCAGCGAAAGAGATCTACAGAAAAAGTTCGAAAATTCAGAGCTCTACAAAGAGTTTTTTGTTTTTGTATGATCAGTTTGAAGGAAGTTTTTCTATTTGAAAATTTTTGGATTAAGGTTCTTACAAGCAATAAAAGTTAATGGTATTGTATGATTATTATAATGGTATGGTATGATGGTATGATGGTATGGTATGATGGATATAGTATGATTAGTTTATTGTACGGTATTATGGTATGGTACGATGATATGCTGTTTAGATCTGTGGTATGATGGTATGGTATGATAGTATTGTCTGGTAGTATATTATGGTGGTAAGATGAGCATGGAATGATGGCATTGTATAGTTTTATGATACAGTATGACGGTATAGGATGACAGTATTGTATGATAGTATGGTATAATAACATTCAACTTTTCGAAATTGCCAATATATGAAATGGGACTTTTTAGGTAAGACTATATTTAAGAGTAAATCAATCAACCACTTAAAAATCTATACTTTTTTGGGTTCAAGTTTCACTTCTACCGTGCGTGTTCGTTTTTATTTTTTTTCCTTAAACTTTTTGCGATAAATACACTTTCTCTCCGCTTCTTTTCTACAAAATTCGTCATCAATTTTTTTTTTAATTATTTTGCTAATTTTTGGATCTTTCCGCACTTTTTTTAATACTGGGTTACCATCTACAAAAATAATATGCAAAAGTTATTTCCGCGTTAAGGGGACACATAGTTTACAAATTTAAAAAAAAATTTTCGGGAATTTTTTTTCATAGAAGAATAAACACATATATTTATTAACATTTAAGAATACAAAACAAATTTTTTCAGAAATTTTGAATCGGTTTTTGACGTTATTTGATTTTTTTTTAAAATGTCAAAAAATGTAAAAAAGATATATTTTAGAGGTTAAAAAATCTGTCGCCATTTTGTTTTTTTTTTCGGCGGATAAAAATTGTTTGTATTCTTTAAATGTTAATAAATATATATGCAAAATTTGAAAACGATATCTTTTTCCTTCTATGAAAAAAAATTCCCGAAAAAAATTTTTTTTTTAAAATTTGTAACCTATATGTCCCCTTAATTCTATTTGAAAATGTCGCCTACCATTCGGACGTCACTAAGTATGCCCACTATGCATATTGATATGTGCTGAATATTATTTTTATTTTAAATCAGCAGTTATATTCTGGAAAAAGTGCAAGAACTTGCTTTGTAACAGGTTTCAATTTTTGTTTTTAATATGATTTAACAATTTTATCTAAATAAAACCCTTTTTATGTGTCGGACGTCAGAACAGAGTTAATCATATTGATTTTGCAGAATACACCATTTTACCCAAATCTTGTCAAACCTATTATGGCGCCAATTTGCGAAGAAAGAAGTGCAAAGAGAAATAAAAAACTTTTATACGTAAAGCTTTTACGTCAATAGCTTACTTAGATCAGCAAACAAAATGAAAAAAATAAAAAAAAATAATTCGAATATTGACGTGAATCACTTATTTCTTATTACATAAAAACTCAAGAAAAAAAAATAATTGGGAACTTAAATGATTGTGTATTAAGCTTTATATAAACAATAATGCTCTTGAAAAAGGAGCATCTTTAGTTTCTCACGCTTGGTAGACCATTTTCGGGATTTGCCCATATTGTCAAAGAGAAATTCATTCTTGTCGGAAAAAAATTTTTTTTTTTTGTTTATTTAATTTTTTTTTGCAATATTAGCAAAAGCAATAATGAGGACAATTTTGTGTTTGTTTAAAAAAAAAAAAAAAAATTGGCCCACCAAAATTTATTCTTCTGCTTATGTATGAATTGGAGTTTTGTTGCATTGTGTCAAAAAATATATATGAATTCACAAAAAACTTCATTTATTTTAGTAAATGAGTTAAAAAATGAGTTTTACAGACCTATTCTGGCAGTCAATTTACAAGAAATAATTGACAAAATTTTGTCAACCCGATTTGTAAAATCAATTCAAGCGAACACTTGACAAATGAAAAGCTTTATTTATTCACCACAGGAAGGTGAAAAGCATGTTGCCAGAAAGCAATTGTTAAGTGTTGCATGCTTATTGAAAAAATACCCCAATTTTGTTAAGTTTCTTTTTAAAAATGAAAATAAGAATTTATCGTTGAGAATTTGTTAGTTCTTTTGATAGTATATAATTAAATATTGAAGCCTTTAAAGCAAGGGCACAAAAAATGTCTTTCTCTTTTCTTTTAAAAGTTATATTGGCTCAAAGTTATTTCTTAAAAGTGTGATAACTCTGACAGTTTAACAGTTACCCTAAAAAAAGTAGATATCAAATTGAAGGATAAAATATAAATTTTTTAATAAAATAATTAAGGACTGATATAATAATGCATTTTTTTCTTTAGAATAAGTTTATTGGAAAAAAAATCTTAAAAAAAAACTAAAATCGTTATATCTGAAAAACCATCAAGAAATTTAGTAAAAATTTTAAGGAGTATAATAAAGGTAATCACTTTATCTTTTCAATGATACCAGCTTGAATAAAATATCTTCAAAACTTTCAGAGATAGCACACTTTTAATATGGAACAGTTAACCACTATATCTTCTAAATCAAAAGAGAACTTCACTTTTTCTTTTCACAATCTTTTTAAACGCTTCAATATTTTTAAATCATTTAAAAATATTTAAAGAAACAAAAATATAAAAATTTAATTTTGCACTTGAATTATCCCCCACAACATATTTGATCAATACTGTTTATAGGAGGCAACACTTTGTTTTGACAGTCAAGAAAATGGACGAAATAATTTTTATTTTTATTCTTCTTTATTTTTATTTTCCTTCTTTAGTTCTTATTGTTTTAATAAAATGTATTAAATATTATTATATAATTATAATCATTTATTTGATTTGGCGAGCAAAATATGAGCGAACAAACTAGCAGCAGCTGGATATCTACATACAAAATTCACTGTCAACACCTCTTTTGGTATTGACAACTGTGTCAAGAAAAGAGCTTTCAGAATTGAACGAGAATAGGAAATATTGACAATTGTCAATATATTTACTATTGTAAATATGTTGAACTTTGTCAACTCGCCGGAATAGGTCTGTTAGAATCTTATTAATAAGAACAGTTAATAATAATGAATAGTTCTTGAAATTGAAATAGTCGATTATCTGAACATTCGGATTTGTATCAATGAGAAAAGAAAATCCATCCCTAGCAACAGTATGTTTCTATTTCATCGATTTGTCTCTATTTTCATAAAAAAAAAAATCAATATATTAATTATATTTTTAAAGATTAAACCTTGCCTTTTATAACCTTAAATATTGGATGTAACTGCGGCTACCATGATCCCTTCTGAAGTTCCATTTTTTGCAAAGTTTTCTTCCAATTCCGCAATGTCACTGGTTAAACTATCTGAACCCTAAAACGGAAGTGTGGCAAAAGGGAGGAGTTAACAACAAAATAACACAACCTCAACATGCTCTAATAGCGGTAAACCACTATGATCGAATTTTCGAAAATGTACATGAGTTAAGGCTATGCCTAAAAATATGATAAGCTCAAGGTAAACCTTGACACAGGGTGCATCGAAGTAAATAAGAACTCAATTACTAATGCAAAAGCGTTCTCTCTGTCAAAAAAAATAAACTTCCGGGTAACTTTCTCGGCATATAGGTAGTATAAGTAGGACCTAAGTGGGTGTATCACAGTAAAAAGTTATGCAAAGCTACTGATGAGTTGGTTAGCGGCCAACGAAATAGTCTGTCTAGTCTTTTGTGTGATTTACCCTATACAGAGCCGTTGTTGTTGTTGTTGTTGTTGGTTGTTGGTTGTTGCCTTCATTGCCTTAATGTTGTCTTGTTGTCAACATACTTGGCCTAAATCTCAAATTTGTTTTCAATATAAATAATAAAAGGTCATATTAAAATTAAATATATTGCTTAATATAAGAATATTATTCCTCTCCGTGCATAACGATAAAATTTTTTTCATTAAAATAGCTTTATTGTTTTTCGAAATATTATCTCTAACTCTTTGACGACCATTAGGACACCCTGATAACCTTTTTATTTTCGAATTTTTCTGGAAAAAATATCGATGTTTTTTTATAATGCATCATTCAAAAGGCTTTAAGATAGTACTTAATTTTCATGGTTAGATTCATCCTTTTACCTACCAGACCACCCTAAAGTTGAAAAATCTTAACCTTTTTCTCCCACTTCTTCTCGCTGCAATATATTGGTGGTGGGAGGGGCTACAGGCCCAACATTTTTAGAGAAGTTGCGGGAAACCTTCCACTTTCTAACCAAAAGTATCAAAAAAAAAGATATTCCACTTCGACTATCCATGCGATTGGACCTCTATTTATATCCCAATGGTCGTCAACGGTAAAAATCTATGACATATTGTTAAAGTGAAGAGTTTATTTATTTTAAGTAAAAATAATTTTGTTTGCATTTTTGATCAATACATTCAAATTTCATTTTTGTACCCCCACGTTTAAATAACGTAAATGGGGGTATATTAATTTTGTCCCTCCGTTTGTAACGCCCATAAGAAGGCGTGGTAGGTATAGAAAAGTATATATATTCTTGATCAGCATCACCACCCGAGTTGATTTAGCCATGTCCGTCTGTCTGTGATCACGATTACAGCCGTAATTTTCCAGCCCAGTCGAAGATCATTTCTTACTAGTTTTATGATAAATTGCCAAGCAATTTCCATTTTTGCAAAAGTCAGAAATAGCATTGGTTCGATGGTCTCTGTGTTGCTTGGAGTAGAGAATACATTCTTACAACCCGTTTCATTGCGCAGAGATAATGATCGGACAGAGTAGTGATCTCCGCAAGTTTGAATCGCTTATGTCCCTGTCTAACAACTTCGCGATGAGGTCTCTGGCGGTTGGAGAACAAATCGATAATTTAAGTAGCCAGTTGCACGCAGACTTCCAATGCAGATATAGAAAATAAATCAGTATTCGACATAGAAATTTTGTTGTAAACAATGTACGTATTATGCACACTCCAATTAAAACGATCGCAGAAAAGACGCAAGTAGATTTGGTTTGTGATCGTGTTCGTAGTAAAACTGAAATAAAATAACAAAATCAAAAACAATTTCATTTTCTTTCCAGTAGTGATACTTTGACCTCTCTACGACTCGTAGATAGACTATACTCTCTACGACTCGTCCTCTTTATTTGTTCGGAGTAATGTTTGACATGAAATGAAAGATCAGATATTTTGAAAAATTTAACCAATAGTCGTAAAGAGGTCAAAGTACTACCATTGTTATTTTTTAACATTTCATTGGAAAGATTCTTTTTTGGATGCCAAGCATTACGCCGTAGCAAATAAAAAAGGCCATATATTAGATTTTTTTGGAATTTTTTAACGGACTTTTGAACTATTTTGAGAATATCTCCTAAACCAATAGTCATATAGAAGTTTAAGGTATTAACCTGTAAATTTTTCGAAAAACAAAAATTTTTTTGTTTAATATATTCTTTATAGTTTTAAGAATATACATACACATTTTTAAATTGATATTTAAAAAAAAAACAGAATTTATAACGGTTTTCGTTAACGTATGTCTAAGCTCCATACAAAGAAATAAAAAACTTTAAACGCGATTTCCTCGAAACTAGTTCTTATAAAACGGTTCGATAGATAACTCCAAATCTATTGGTTCAATTTCAATGATTTTTTTTGCATTTTGTTTGATATTTTGTCCTTTAAGCATCTCCTCTAAATTCAAGTATCTATTTTTTTTGTTTTTTTTTTATATAAACAAAAAAGCGCGCGAAAATGTTTCTATTTTTCGAACTTGTTACTTCAACTTCCGCCATTATTAAAAAAAACCCCGGGGGTCTTGCGTAGGGGGGATGCTTAATATAAGGTCTATGCTTTAAAATGTCATTTGATTTTTTTGTTTCCGATACATGGGAAAGGCCATATCCATCGAACCGTTTTGGATGTCTTTTCTTCAATGCCATTTTCAGCGCCCTTTATATAAAAGCCAGAACTATGTTTAAAAAAAAACACAGGTGCGTCACTGGACACACGACAGAAGCGAAGCATTTTCACAATTTCATAGATTTGATAATTTAATGGCTTTTTTTCGATTCGAATAATTTTTAAATTCAAAACTTGAAAATAACAAAGTAAACTAAAAAACACACGTTTATCTTCACACCAATAAGTTTTATTATATATCATTATTATTTTTTTTCTGTCACTTAGAAAAGCACTTCTCAACGCACTTTTGGTCAATTGTTAATTTTTCCTTCGCGCTATGCAAAAATAAAAAAAAAAAAATAAAAAAAAAATGCCCAAACAATAACCCAAACTACTGAACGCTGTTGATGACAGTGTGGAATAGAAGAAGCAACAGTTTTGTTTTTTGCTACTTTTGTTGTTTGGCTAGCCAAGACACAATCCTTTGAAGAATAGTCAACACACAATCCTTTCTTAAATTAATAGATTATAGTGATCAGCTGAAACATAGCTTTAGCTAATGTTTATCACTGAATCAACAAAATTACGAAAGAATGGGTTTTAGCGTAATAATTAGAGGAAAGTACCAACAAACGATAGAACTTTGAGTTGTGGGTTCAATTCCTGCAGCGGGCAAGAAATTATTTTTAATTTAACATTTTCTGGTTCAATTGATGCAAGCAAAAAACAATATCAATTCTAAAAAGAAAGATGTCGGAAAAAAGGTGTCGTTTTTTCTGATTTCACTCTAGCAAATCGCAGAACGAGGTGTAAAAAAGCTTCGCTTCAAAAAATATATTTTTATAAAGTATTTTTTATTTTAGTATTTTAGTAATAACCTGTATAAATTTAAAAAAAAAATAATAACTTCTTATACCTAAAAAAAATTTTTTAAAACAGCTCCGGTTTTTGGTTGTTACGCGTATATTATACCTAAAGTATCACCAGTATAGGTCCCATGATTTTTTACACCTTTGCACGTAAAAAAAATTGTTTTTCGCGAC
Organism: Pherbina coryleti; assembly: GCA_943735915.1. Taxonomy (NCBI): domain Eukaryota; kingdom Metazoa; phylum Arthropoda; class Insecta; order Diptera; family Sciomyzidae; genus Pherbina; species Pherbina coryleti. The sequence continues at coordinate 57,003,629 of OX030949.1, read as the reverse complement.
ACTTTTAGTAATTTGGGGTCAATGAAATGAATCTGGTGTCGGATTTGCGAATTTCCCAGCGGTTCAGGAGCGGTCTTCAAAGACATTGTCATAATATTTATCTCATTCTACTGGAGACAACTCCAAAATAAAGTATAGAAACAAACATTTAGAAGCAAAAAAAAAAAAAAAGAGAAGAGCCTCTTGTTTTTGAGAGGCATTTTGGTTCGACGCGTGATTCGAAAATCAAATCGACGAATGATTCGAAAATGCTTCCTCTGCGAGTGCCGAAAACAATTATTAAAAAAACATGCTTATTACTCGTCGTAGATATTCTTATACGTAGATCATTTTAGTATTCATTTCAACACATCAAAGTGCCTTCGGATTCTTCAAAGGTCCTCAGAAATATCGATGTCTTTCTTGGCTTTGCCCCTATCCGTCTCCTCTCCTCACAACAACAACCTGACAACCTACAACCTGCAACCCACTATTGTGCCAACCAAGTTTGTTAGCCGCCCACCATGAGCCGCATATAAATGAGCTCCATTAGCGTGATTTTCTTGTTTACTAAAGCAAAAGCGTTGCACTTAAATGGCAATTAATTTCATAGCCACGTACGCTGCGGTCGTTTAGCTGCAGCGCTGCAGCCAGACGACAAGCAAAGCAACCAACACAAGCTGCAGAAAGAGACAAAACATGTGAACAAACGAATGAAAACGTGTCGCCGCGGTGCAACCTAGAACGTTTGTTGAATCTGGTGAGCCGCTATACATATATGTATGTGCACGTGTCCCACAAACTTCCGGCCCATATATGTGACTGTGTGTTAGTGTGTGTTTGTGTGTGCCGGTGTGTGCAAGTGTGCTTTAAATTATATAAGGACGTTTTAAGTTTGACACTCTTGCGCTGCTTTGAGGCTAAAAGATTTGGAATTTACGAAGCTTCGTAGCCGAAGTTGTTGCTATAGCTCAAGTATTGAGTGTTTATTACAGCAGGATTACGTACAACAACAGCAACAAGCATTATTTTAAGCTAATTTAAGGGCGCAGCTCAGATGTTTGTGTTGATTAAATTGAAGAACATGTCGTTGTTGTTGTTGTTACTTTCGTTGTTGCTGTTGTTCTAGCGTTTAACTTTTATACTAGATCCACTGTTGTTGTTGACTATGTTTACTCTTTCAGCAGAGTGTTTATTCAATGTTCTGAAGCTGCAGCACGCTGCATCTTGTAGGTTATTGTTTTTGTTGCGTTTTGGCTGCGAAAAGCACCTTAAACTTAGTTATGATTAAGTAAGAGCAGTAATTGAGCATTAAAACAACTTCAACTTTAACTTAGCATGTTGTTGACATCAGTTGAATTGTAAAACTATAAAATTGTTGCTGAATCTGAAGATGATAAGTTCTTGTTAACGACTTCATTTAAGATTCAATTGTATTTTGGTTTTTTTTTTCGAGTGCAGTCTTCTGTGGTTTAAAATATTATTTAACTAGGACTTCATTCGTCAAATATAGCGACTGTTTTTAAATTTCTGTGGAGTAATTTTTAAAAATGTTCTTGATAAATTTATGAAATGAGGAGTTGAATGGTAAAGTGGTTTCAGCCACACATGTACATTAGGGCGTATCGTAAAATTTAGATCGTATTCAAAGGAAAAAAAGGATGTCTTCCTGTCCCGCAAGGACAAAGTTGTTTTTTGAGGAAAACAGTAAAAAATAACGACCTTAAAATGCTTTGACTTTTATAAAAAAAACTATGACTTTTATACAATAAACAAGATGCCACTCACGATTTTTATCGTGTAAAGGATATTCGAAGCTAAAGTTGTAATCGAGATAGCAAAGTACTTTTGATTGTTACCCAATAGTCTAAATTTTGGTGATATCAAGGTTTTCCTTAAAATTTGGCGAATTAATAATTATCATCATTTTTGCGTATGCATTTTACATTTTTTGAGAAATTTATACTTGAATCCAATGAATTTTAACTTTTTCAAAAAAATGAATATAAGATTTTATATCTCGGGTATGGTACCGAAGAAACTTTTCTCAATTTGGATTCTTCAAATATTTCTGGACAATACCCTGTCTAAAAGTTTAAATTTAAAATACCAGCTTAAGGCCACAATTTTATTTTCTATTTTCTATCATCAATTCTAAAATTAAAATAAAGCCTAAAATTTCTGGAATTTATATGGTCCTGGAAGAGATGATACTATGTAAGTTGAAAAAAAAATTTATGTTTACACTAATGTATACAAATCAGAGTTTTTTTCTTCTCTTAAAAAACGGCTCTCAAACCTATGGGTGCAGGAGGTTAAAACTTTTTGTGTGGAGTACTTAAGTCACTTATAGTGCGCAAACACCCACTGCCACGCCCACAACGCACTATCTTATTAGATATACGAAGGTGAGTTTTCGCACCCTTAGGTCGCAATATGTTCTAAATTACTACTAGAAAAAAATTTTGTTCGATAGAATGAAACATTCTAAGAAATAAATAAGATAATAGTTTAATAAAATAGTATAAAGAAAATACTATTGCTACCTTGTTATATAAATACATAGTTAAAAAGAAAAGAAATTACTAACTATATAAATAGTTATTGCTACGGATTGGCATTATTGTATATTATAAAACATTTTGGATGCTTGGCTGCAATTTGGGCAAATAATATATTGTATGGGATTTATATTGGCGACAGCGAATTCGATTTTCACGCTTTGCAATAGCATGGCCAACTTCATCCGTTCGTAAACGAAGCTACGCCACTGTATCCGGTTTTTTCAGGCCACGAGCTACAGCAACATTGTTGATTTGTAGCAGCGCCTCCTTGCCTTCAATCTAGAACTGGAGCTGTGACATACTCTGATCGCTGCGATTGCGATTTTCAATATCTGAAACACCCCGCTTGTACTTCATAATTGCGCAATGCAACTTCCATGCGTTGACCAGTGCAGCATCTAACCCATTCGTAATCAATGGCCAATATCATTTTTTCCACGTAACTTGATTCTGTAGTTACTTATTGCATTATCAAATAGATCGATGCCGCCCATTCGTTTATTATACGGGAATTTCGCATCGGGTTGGTTTACACAGTGACCATTGCTTTTGCCTTCTTTTCGTATCGCTTGACGCTGTGATATGACTCTATATCGAGGTAATTCGTCAGAACAGTCAGCGGCTGTAATATAAAATATAAAGGGGCATTAGTTCATAGCATCCGTATAATGCAAATTGATAAGATCATTGCATTCAAACGATCTAAAGTAGCTTACCGCGGCATTCGTCGTGATTTCGTGCAATAGTTGCATTACAACATTCTCTCCAATACCAACAACCCATTTTGGTTGTTGGTATTTGCTCCTACATATGGTCGGAATTGAAAAAGATAGCCCTGGGAAAAACATAGATCCCAATATTTAAATTCAAAGCGTATGGGCTTTCCGCGTATGAACATTAGGGCGTATCGAATTACAATTTTTTTTCGGATTTCACAATCTAAGAGGTCTCAAAAGTTGCATGGGGTTGTCAAGATCACCCAAAAAAATTTTAAGTAAACAAAAGGATGTCTTCCTGCCCCGCAAGGACAAAGTTGTTTTTTGAGGAAAACAGTAAAAAATAACGACCTTAAAATGGTTTGACTTTTATAAAAAAACTACGTATGTCTTAAAGCAAAAGTAAGTACAGGCTTATACTAACAATATATTGGTAAACACGATGCCACTCACGATTCTTATCCACAGTGTCCTGTGTGAAGGATATTCGAAGCAAAAGTTGTAATCGAGATAGCACAGAACTTTTGACTGTTACCCAATAGTCTAAATTTTGGTGGTATTGATTATACTGTTAACGTATTCCTTAAAGTTGCCGAATTAATAATTAGCATAATTTTTGCATATGCATTTTCCTATTTTTGAGAAATGTATACCTGAATGCAATTTTTTAACTTTTTCAAAAAAATTAATATAAGATTTTATATCTCGGGTACCAGAAATGGTACCAAAGAAACTTTGCTCAAATTGGATTCTTCAAATGTTGCTGAACAACACCCTGTCTAAAAGTATTATTTTAAAATACCAGCTTAAAGCCACAATTTTATTTTCTACTTTGATAGACTGCTATAAGTATGGATCCTCATCTTTGTTTCTTTTTTTTTTCTTTTATATACATATTTTTAAATATTAAAAAAAAAAAATTGTTTTTTTAAATTGGAAATTTTCCATTTTTGACTACAGGTATTGATAGGGAGACGACATCTTAGGACAAAACATGTCAAGAATAAAAAAGTATTTCATCCCTTTGCTCCTCAATGCAAAAATAATATTTCCGATATCTTGTACTGAGTCTAAGCTATGACTTTTTAAAAATATGCCTTTTTGTGGTGCGTTTTCACACCCGTAGGGTTTATGGGTTAAGACATACGCATTGTTTTTATAAAAGTCAAAGCATTCTAAGATCGTTATTTTTTTTTTGTTTTCCTCAAAAAACAATTTTGTCCTTGTGGGACAGGAATACATCTTTTTGTTTACCCTAAAAGTTTTTGGGTGATCTTGACAACCCCATGCAACTTTTGAGACCTCTTAGAATGTGAAATTCGAAAAAAAAATGTAATTCGATACGCCCTAATATACATAGACGAATAGAAAATATAGAATATAATAGAAAATATGTTTAGCCCTTTCAGTCCCAAAGTTTTCTGTTAAATTCATTCAATTTTTTTTTTTTATATCTGCAAAAAGAATCAATTAAAAAAATTTTGTATTTTTTTTTCATATATAGACTTGTTTAGTAGAAATATCCTGGGATTTTTAAGATTACATTTGTTGAAGAAATCCATGTAATAATTTTTCATTATGAAAACCATCCTAACAAAAACTAATGACATATTTCTCTTCTGAAATCCAACCTAAAAACATTTGAAAAAAAAAAACATTTTTATGCCATCTAAATATGAATTTATGAATATACAGCTTGATAAATCTTCTATATATATAAAAATATAATGGTGTCCGTACGTTACTCATCACTTCTGAATCGTTTGTTAAAATTTTTAGGCTATGTTCGGCCAGTCATGGTACTTATTTTAAACTTATTGGTACAAGATCGGATGAGCGGTTCTCGAGATATTGCAAAAATAATGCAGTATGAGTGGCAATTTCGCCCATAGAATATTTTTCAAAATTCGATATAGTTTTCGAACTATTAGTGACACATTAGTTAAACTCAGTAAGAACGTAGTTTTTAGTCATGTCCTTTGACTGGCAAAAGTGAGTGAGCATTGGACAAGGACACGTGGCACCACTCATACATTTCAAATGCATGAAAGCTTTGAAACTAAATGCCGCATAACAATCAAACTCAGTATGGAGTTGCCACTTGGTAATGTAAACTGACATGGACTTGGTAATCTAATAAAAAACTGGCATGGACATTGTATAACGAGGTGGGGTTCCGCCCATATATGCCAAAGTTTTGATATCGAATAGCTATGGTAGTAAAAGTTACAGTACTTACATTGAAACTCAGAATGCTACTATTTGGCGATATCCTGCTACTTGGAAACTGTAACGGCAGTGGAGTGGTGTCAAACTATGGGTCTAAGAAAATTGCTGGTCGCAGCAATGTGCACCGGCTGTCGCTAGTATAATATATGTACATTAAGGCGCCTCACAAAAAAAAATTGTCTGAGTCCGCCCCTCAAAATAAACTTCGGTCTATGTTATAAGGATTCCCCAAATATTTTGGCTCTAACGATAGCCGTCAGCTAGCTAGAATGGTTCGAAAAAACCTCTAAAAATCGCGTTGTTCTTGGATAAATTTTTTGCCATGATATTTTTAGTACAAAAAATTGTCACAAATAGTGTAATTCATCGTTAAAGCCAAAATATTTTGAGAATCATCATAACATAGACCAAAGTTTATTTTGAGGGGCGGACCCGGACAACTTTTTTTTCCTCCATAGAAAGTGAGGCGCCTTAATGTACATGTTATTAAGGCCACCTTAGGTCAGTCAAATATATATGTATGTATATATATATATATGGGGCGTTCTTTATCAACTCGGCCACCCCCCCTCCCCCATAAATGTTTGAATTTTTGAGATAAAAAGTTCCAAGGCGGCTTAAAATTTTCCTTGAAATCTTTATTTTTTGCCACCGTTTGGCGCTCTTGAAATTTTTAATGATTTAGAGCTTAAACGTTAAAAAAAGGAAGCGTTAAAAAAATTGGCTCAAGTTAGTTTTTTTTCTATTTAATGATAGAATCTTGTTCCTTACCTAAAAATATTGTTACGGTTTGTTATTAAAAAGTAAGGCACTTAAGGGAAAAATTTTTTGAAACAAAAAGTGCTTGGAATTGGTCAAAATATAAGAATAAATTAAAGGATTAAATTATCAGATAGGAAATACAATCAAAAGCGAGAATTATGCCAACTAAATACTACGTTTGAGTGATAAAGTCAAGAAAAAAGTCCGCATTTGGCGAAAAAGAAAGTTTTTTTTCATCAAGACAATGCACCAGTTTATACACCTTTTTCGCAATGGCCAAAATCAATGAGTTACAATTAGAATTGCTTCCTCACGCACCCTACTCACCAGATTTAGTCCCGTCGGAGACAAATTTCTATTTTCAAACTTGAAAAAATGGCTCGGTAGCAAAAGATGTGCCGACAATGAAGAGGTTAAGTCTGCGGTTGATGGCTATTCTGAGCAGCTCGGCAGTTACCACTATAAACAGAGTATCGAAGCTATTTAACATCGGTAAAAGTGTATCGTTTGTTGAGGGTCATCTTAAAACGTTGGTTTAGCAGAAAACACCGATTGTGTGTGTAAACTTATACTGAAAGGATGTCATTTAACTAATAGTGAGATTGAGATTGCGTATTAAATACACTCGCCGTCAATATTTGGCCGTCAAAAATAATTGTTTGCATTGTATACTATATACTTTAAAAATCGTTAACAAATTGGTATTGATTGGTGCAAAATTCGTAATGATCGAATTGATAGGTTATCCGATTTGGCACCCCATATGTCTCTTTATTTCTGCACTTTAAAAATAATTGCAAGGTCAACGTTTTCTACTCCTGAAAAAGCGGCTGATGCATTGAAAACGCAAGTATTTCATTTACATCATTTAACCCTCTAATGCATTATTTTTGCGTGCGAATGCTCACTTTTACAATTACAACTGACAATAGTTAGAAAATGCGCTAAGCTAGAACAAATTTCCGTTGCAGAAAATGTTACCCGAAGTGCATAGAACCGATATATAATTTATCATTTGACTTCTGAATTTGGAAAAAGGGTTTTCAGTTCTAGATTTCAATACATACGTAAGTGTGTCTAAAGGCATTGTTATGCAGTAGAGGGTTAAAGTTAGAAAAGTATTTTGATAAACGGTTCAAAGTTATGCAAAAGTGTATTGATGTACTGTACACAGAAAATTAAAAAAAAAGAGTAATTTTAACTAGATGAAAAATATTTTTATGTCTCTATACTTCAGTAGCATAGCTCGTTAATTCAACCAAGATTGAACCGAATCAACACGAACCCTACAAATATCTTCATCATTGAACACATTTAATAACCATACGACTAGCACAAAAAGACCACAATGTGGCCATATTAAGTTGCTTACCAAAAATATTGCAATGCTTTCGACTCTTTATATGGCTTTTTACCCAACATCCCACCTCCTACTACCTCATACACACACACACACACACACTCCGTGTTTTATTGACAAACGTATTGCAACACGCACCAAATAACGCGAAATTGATAAAGTTGTCAATGTAAACAAGAAGGATAACAACGGCAATATCAACCAAAACAGAACCAACAACAACAACAATAACGACGACAAACACAATAACAACAGCAACAAGATAAACACGCGAACAAACTTAATGACGCGTTGTGTAATCAGTGCAAACAGCAGGAGACTATTAAGGACGATATAGCAAAAACAAAAACCCATCAAATAGCCAACCGTCCATCTTTTCACACCGTTACAACAGCATCTGCAGTTGCACAGATGCAACAAACATGCTAACACCCACTCAAAACGAAGATCGAAGTCAGTCGTTTATGTATTCAGCTATAGAAACGTGTAAAGGACATAAGGCACCCACATATGCACGCCTTACTTAAAGCATACTTCACCCCAACATACACACACCCACACCCACACACACACACGCATGCATTTACTGATTCATTAGTGGCACACAGTTGCAAACACAAGGACCAACAAAAATAACATCGATTCTGACGTAATTTACCACCTTTCATGTATTTAACAAATTTTCAATTGCTTTGCAAAGTCGAAAAGTTAAAGATGAAGTATGTAAATAAGAGTCAAGCACATACGGACACTTGTACAAACAAACGCATACTGTGTTGCAGACCAGAGAACCTAAGCGATGCATGCTGAGTAGCACCCGTAGATACTCGTATGTGTATGCAAATGCATGCACATATTTCATCTCACATAGACACTGATTGTCAAACTCACACTCACATTCGATAACATGGTTAGCCTTTAGCTCCCTCCCATCAATATTTTGGCAATTTCACACTTTAGACTGGGACTGTAGAGGTAGATATATCGAGATATGTCGAGGCATCTGGTCTTCTATGCATTTTAAACTTGCACGCACACAATATCATTTGCATGCTTGTGTGTGTGTGTGTGTGTGTGTGTGCGTGTGTGGGACTTAGAACGAATTACGATATTACGAAGTCAATAATATTTCAAGCATGATATTGACTACAATTCCCCTCATTCTTCAATTTCAGCAACATTCTCAAAGATTATATGGGAGCGCTTACATGTGTTATTTAATTCCAGATTTTTAAATAAAATACTTTAGTCCTTAGCATCTGTAGGATTTTTAGGTAGTTGGAAAACTGCTTATAAAAATTACATTGTTAATTTGGCTCAAAAACTAATATCTTAAATTATCGGTTAATTTTGAAGGTTTCTAATGTCTCTAAAGTTTTGGAAAGAATCATTAAAAATATAATATTTTTCCTGATCAAACAAGACTTTTATTATGAAGAATATGGCTCTTCACCGGGTATGGGAACCACTACATTTAAAACAAAAAAAAAACTTTAAAAAAAAATTGTTTGTTTCATATCTTGTTCCAGGTTCTGAAATCAAGTATTTTATCACGGCTGTTTATTTCGCTCACTTTCTGAGCGCATATAATAATACAAGGTAGCATTCACAATTGCTTATTTTCTTTTCTACAAGAAAACATCTTCTGTCAAAAACAGCTGTTTGTGTAAATGCAGCTGCAGCTGCTGAATTTGTTGTTTTTTTCACTTCAACGGTTTCAACATTGTTTGTCTTTTCAATGGCCGATTGTGAACACTCTCTTGTTGAGTATATTTTTTGACAGGAGATGATTTCCAAAGCAACTGTCAATGCTACCTTGTAATTATTATACCATGTTTTAAACCATGATACAATTAGAGCCCGAACAGAATCAAAAAACGATTGCGACTGACGATTCTCAGTTAGTATTTTTTATTTATTTTTTTTCTATTTCATTTCAATGTATAGGTCTCTTCAATTGTGTGAATACAATATATGTACGTCAAGACATAACAAAACCTAAGGAAGTGGCATATTTCTAGCAAAACTAGTAAGAAATGATCTTCGACTGGGCCGAAGTTAAAATACCCCCACGTCCGAACCGAAGTATATTCAAAGTCTTAAGCCGTCAATAAAATGTTTATTTGTAAAAACATTTTCGTTATACATAGTTTTCATATTTTATAAAATCACTTTGTATGGGAGGTGGGTGTGGTTTTCACTCGATTTGGTTGAATTTTATACACAAAGTGCATGTTATATATCAAAGTTAATATGCAAAATTTCACGTCCATATATTATTTTTTTGTGGAATTCAAAGAGATTTTACCTTTTTGATAAAATCACTTTGTATGGGAGGGCGTGGTTTTCATCCGATTTGGTTGAATTTCATACTTAGAGTGCACTTTAAATATCGGAGCTCATATACAAAATTTCAAGTCCATATATTAATTTTTGTGGAATTCTAAGAGATTTTACCGTTTTGATAAAGGCACTTTGTATGGGAGGTAGGCGTGGTTTTCATCCGATTTAGCTCATTTTCGATCTTGACCTTTATTTTTTAGATAATAGTTTAAATATTGAATTTCGTGATGATAGCTTGAAAATTACGGCTGTAATCGTGACGACAGACGGACAGACAGACGGCCATTGCTAAATTGACTCGGGTGGTGAGGCTGATCAATAATATATATACTTTTCTATACCTACCACTCCTCCTTATGGGCGTTACAAACGGAGTGACAAAATTAATATACCCCCATTTACATTTTTTAAACGTGGTTGTATAAATATGGCAACAATAATAACACTCAGAGAGAGAATCGTCGGTCGCAAGAGAAAAAATAGCATAGATTCTAATTGTGCGATATAGCGTTGCGGCTGCCGACCTGCGATTTCATTCTGGACGTGTTCATACATTTTCATGCATTGCTTTGCGATGTCGGCAATCACAACGATTTTTGATTCTGTTCCGACTCTTACAAGGTAGGCTCATATTGGAGAGCAGGGTGCGCTAGTTGTCAAAATCAGCTGGTTATTTATAGTTTTTCTAATTGTTGTTATTGCTTTTGTCGTTTTTAGCTCTTTCAGCTTTGTTGTTGCAAAATTTCTAATTTGAGCAGCCATCTTAAAATGCGCCTACCTTGTAATTGTATCATGTTCTAAACCAGTGATGTTCACGTAGTACCACGCGTGGTGAAACCAAAGAACTAAGAGATAAGGCAACGGTGAAGTTTAAAAGGGCTTACACATCGGCGAATCTGTTCGTCACACGGCGGCCATGTTCACACAAGTTCGCTAGTTAAGAAGCGATGTTCGACAGTTTGTCACACGGTTGGCCGTGTTTACAAAAATTTTTGATTTTCTCTGTCGAACAAGGGATGCTGCCGAAAATGATGACAAAAAACAACAAAAATCAATGGCTTGTGTGACGAACAGGTTTGTTCAATTTGAAGGCTAGCTTTTTCACACACGTTCGTGCCGCCATATTGTTCGACGAACAGATTCGCCGATGTGTAAGCCCTTTAACAGAAATGAAGTATTTTACAAATACAATGAAGTTAATTCAAACACATAAGCATTCAAACAGGGCCGCATTAGGTTATATCGTAAAGAAAGGCGAAAACATTTTGGTGTTCAGACGTATTTTTATTATTTAATTTTTATTGTACTTACACACCACCTATGAGGTATACAATATTTTAATATAAAATAAAATATTTTTCAGTCAAAAATAACAATTAAAATTAGACTTTTATTTTTTCGGTTTAAAGGAAACACTCCTTTTGTTATTGTCTCAGTTTAAAATTTAAATATTTAAAATCATAGATATTTTACAAAAATGTCAAAAATACGAGATATAAATGAAATACGAGAGATATGGCACGACTAGTCATTTGGCTCATTAGCATATTTTCGGGTCCAAAAAATGTGTACCGGGTAAGCTAATATTTAATATAGGAAATCACTGTCATATATATATTTTTGACCGGAAAAAGAACTCATATTTTAACATATAATCTTGACCGAAAAAATAAGTCATATTTTAACTTCTATTTTTAACCGAAAAATAAACATATTTTAACTGGTATTTTTGACCGAATAAATAAAAGTAAATAATAACAACAAAAACAAAACAAAAAAAATCGGTAAAAATAACCATTATTTATCGACTTATTTGAAAAAATGTATAACAGTTACGGTCCCTCATTAAAACTTATCTTCAATCGAAAAAAAATTAGAGCGCTATAGCTTGCCACCCTTTTTTTTTTTTTTTTAGCTTTGAACCAAGGATTTCAGGTGGAATACCTATTCAGTCAAGTCTGCCTTGGTTCGAAATGGGGTGATAGTTTTAGTGGGAAGGAAAGGGTAATCAAGTGTAGATTGTTCTAAGCGTGGTGGAAAGCCAAAGAAACATGTGAATTTGAATCAGAGGTAAGTGTTATGCCTTTACCTCAGTCAATTCAAGTTATAAGGCAATCTCATCCACAAACTTCTCTACCATCAACTACAACTTCAAGTCGTAAATATTGATGAATTTTAAATTTTTCAGTTGATTAGAAATGAGGAGAGAAAATTTAGAAAGGTTTTAAGGCGAAGGACCATGGCCTGGCCGGGAATCGAACCCGGGACCTCTGGGGTAGCAGTCGAGCACGCTAACAACTCGACTACCGAGGCGCCCAACGAATGAATGCGCTCATGAAGCTGAACTTGTGTTTTGACAGAAGCTCTTGAACATGACTCATGCACACAAATGGCGGGAAACCAACAAACTATGAAGCAAGATTACCTGTGAAATGAAACCTACTTATTATGTTTTTTTTGTGAACTTTCACAACTTTTCACGGCAAAACGCATGCTAATTTAATTATTTATTTTATTTATGTTCGTTTTAATACAATTTATAGCGATGACAATCGCTAATTATTTAATATTTTTTTACCACGCATTTTCTTTGTTTTTCTGTGCAAGAGCTTATGTCAAAAAATCATGCTCTTTCTCACTTCCTCAATTGAAGAAAAATTCTTCTACACACGTATAGTATGTGTGAGTAGAACACCATTTCTTTATATTTTATTTCTATGGGTGAAACTCGACGGCTTTAGAGCCTGAACAGAATCAAAAATCGTTGCGACCAACGACCCTCTCTGGTCGTCGAACGCAGAGAATGTGTCCAGAATGATGCGATTGCGATTAACGATTCAAGGTTGCTTTTATTTAGTATTTTTTTATTTATTTTTTCTATTTCATTTCAATGTGTTGGTCTCTTCAATTTTGTGAATACAACACACACAAACAAAAAATGTCAGAAGATAACAAAAAACCAAGCAAATTTCATGAAACACAGCCAATACTTAGCAAAAATATGGCAACACTAATGGCACTCAGAGAGAGAATCGTCGGTCGCAAGAGAAGAAATAGAATAGATTCTAAGAGCCCGAACAGAACCAAAGCGGCTGTCGGATGGCGGTCCTCTCTTGGAGAAATCCGCTGAGAACACGTCCAGAATAGGAGCGGTTGTCGGTTGTCGGATCAGCGTTGCTTTTCGGTGTGTAAATGGTACAAATTCAACACACACACACAAAACGAAACATCAGCTCATTGAATGCAACACACAAAAACAAAATGTCAGCTCATGGTAAAACTAAGAAAATAACACTGAACACAGCCAATTCTGAGCTAAAATATGGCAACACTTACGCCACTTAAAGAGAGATCCGCCAGCCGTCAGAGTAAAAATAGAATAAATTCTATTCTGGCGTTTTTCCGTCGCGAATTTCTACGGCCATTTCATTTTCGGCGGCTGCATAGATTTTCATGTATTTTATTGCACAGCGTATCCGACAACCGACAGCCGCTTTGGTTCTGTTCGGGCTCTAATTGTGCGATTTATCGTTGCGGAAAAAGAGCTGCGTTTTTTTCTACATTTTGCAAGTATTTTCCAACAACAAAGATCGGCGGCCGCAACGATTTTTGATTCTGTTCAGGCTCTTTTTCGAGAATCGAAACACGTTTACGATCAAAAGTACGAATTTCTCTCAATCAGTTGGCGCTGAAACTTCAAGCAAGGTGGTTCACGCCACTTGGTCGTGTGTTTTGCACTGCACAAAAATTTTGAGGTATCTACATGAAAATGAGTTTTTGTGCAGTTCTGAATGCAGAATAATATTAATAATAATAATAATAATAATGGTAATGATAATGAGAGTGATGGTGATAATGATAATGATACTGATAATTATAATGATAATTGTAACACAATTGTTGCTTAATACCTGCATTATAATTTTTATCAGTGCATAGAGCGAGAGAGCTACTAGCACAAGTACAAAAGTTTAAAATTGTAGTAGTGTGCGTGTGAACACCACTGTTCTAAACCATGGTAGAATTATAAGGTAGGGCCAACTCGGAGAAGAATGGAGTAGAAAGCAGAGAAAAGCGGGCTAGTGGTCAAAATCAGCTGTTCAACTCGAGTTTCTTTATGTTAATTTTTCGCAGTTGATTTTAGGTTAAACTTTTTACAAGCTTTTCTGCAAATTCAACACTTCCTCGGCAATTATTTAAAATGTTTTTACAATATTTTCACCCAAATTAATACAAACTTAACACACGTATCCGCACTATTTACAATTTGACAACATAATGGGTCTAATGCATAAAAATGAGATGTTTCTCAGAGATCATTCATGTGAGATCAATCTCAAGAAGTGAGTCATAAGAACATTCTCAGTCTCAAAATTGTATGCATAAAAAGGAGATCAAGCTCATGACAAACAATTCAACATAAGTGAGATCGATCTTAAAGCTTCAGTTGAGCTTTAGTTTATTTAAAGCAAGCTAAAGCAATTAATCGTTAAAATTACTTCTTAAAATTTAAAAAACATGTCCGAAAGCGAATCTGGAAGTGAATAAAACTGTAGTTTATCAAATAATAAAAATAATAAGCTGTTATAATTTCTAATTGATGAGTTAAAAGAAAGTCAAATTTTACTACAGAAATCTAATCTGCCGATGCACAAATTAAAAAAAGAAGCACTTGAAAGGTTTCGAATTGTTCTAGAGACTGATGAATTCCTATGTCCTCACCAATTCCATTTTGAAATCCAGGATCAGCCAAAAATCTTAAATATACTCTCATTTTTTCAGAATTTGTAAGAGCTCCACCAAGCGATTCCAATATTGGCCCTAGGAAATGCTCTGCTAACCTATCGATGTTTTCTTTATTAAAACGAAATATAAATTTACTGCTAGATTCTTCAAGATGTCTACGCAGCTTATAAATTTTTTTAGGACTATAAACGCGAAAGTATTCTGCCATTTCAGTTGCTTGAAATAAACTGTGAGATCACTTGATAGAAGACTCGACATTTACCAAGAAAGTTCTCAGACATGTCAGCTTCATCTCATGATTATGCATACCATTTTGAGAAATTTCTCACAAAGAGCTTTTGTTTTAAGAAGTTTCTCTGGCCGTGAGATCCATCTCAATGAGCGAGATCTTTCTAACGAGTAAATAACTTTTTATGCTTACGACAACGAGTAAATTCTCAAAATATCGAGTAAAAAGTAATTTCTCACTTTTATGCATGAGACCCATTATTTTTATTTAATTTGCAGTTTCTACAAACTTCGCCATTTTGACAATTAGCCAACCTTTTCATTATCCACTCTTCGTTGACGCGTGAAGGCACCAAGCGACTCGGCCCTATCTTGTAATTCTACCATGTTCTAAGCCAAATAAAACTAAATTCCAAGGCTGTCATTTTGCTTACTTTTTTCACTTGAATGTGAGCACGCTCAGAAAGTGAGTGCGCTCACTATTTTCAAATAATGGAGCCCTCTCAAAAAGTTAGCCGCTCAGAATGTGAGCGCGCTCAAAAAGTGAACTTTTAACAGGCTTGTATTTTATTCTTGTTTCAACTTATTTTATTTTATTGTTTATTTTATTAAATTTAAGAAATAAATATTCATTATAAAATTGTTTTTTCTAATTTTTGTTTTTATTGCTTGATTTGAGCAACTGAGGCTTAATTTTAAATTTTATTAGATCAAGGAAAATATTTGCTTAGCATAAAAATATTATTTTTCTCCGCGTACTGCGTGAATCAGGCTCAAATTTTCACAATGATCGTATATAGATGCCAGATCTTAACAAAAATCTATTTTCTCAAGCTAGAGCGATGCCATACATATGGTATGTCAGACCAAATACTTATCATCAACAATGTTTTCACCATCTGGCATGCAGCCTAAGTAGTGGCTAAAGTAGATTATAATAAATTTAAAAACTTCTACAATCTTATCACTTCTGCTACCTTAAACTATACTTTTGTGAGTATGAAATAAGTAAACTTCACAACCATGCTCTACTTAAAATCTCTATCTTTGGCGACACAAAATAAATTCCACCAATTTTTCACACACAAATGCAGTAAAATTTAAAATACTAATTCTACAAATGAGCACACATCAATCTTAGAAACAAAAAAAAAAAAAAAAAAATGCCGTTAGCTGCAGGTAGATGCGTGCACTGCACTAAAATCCAGAACTTCCCGGACCACTAACTTAAGATGATGTTGCTGCTGAAGCTGATGCTGCTGCAGTCAACAGCCAGACAAGTCAAAAAACAAAGAACTCAAGATGAGCGACATACTGACTTCCACGAAGACTGATAGACTGACAGACGGTTAGGTATGACTGACAGAAGACCATGTCAGACTGGTTGGTTGGTTAGATGACTGCAATTTTCCACATTGGATTCGTTTTTTTTTCTGTTTTTTTTTTTTTTTTTTTTTGGACTGAAGTAGCTCGAGGTGAAGTAGAGCTGTAGCAAGAAACATGGTTGTTGTAGTTGTTGTTACATGGCAATCATTGCAAATGATGTGCGAATGTGCGGTGGGTAGGTTCATTAGGTGCGCTAGTGAGGCACAATTTACTTGTTATCCTTATGTGTTTTATTTCTAACCAAGATTTAGACCCTAGTCAGCAAGCACACACACACACACTCACCACCAATACGTAAAGTCCTTGCAAATGAAGAATTGCCAGGATGTGCCGTAGCAGACAAGTGTTGAACATTTTAATACGGTTTTAATTGCTGTGAAGTGCGGAGTTGACAGGCACCACAACGACAACGATGATGATGATGTTGACAACGACAAGTCTTTACAACGACTTGAATGAGTTGTTTCTGTTTTTTTTTTTTTTTTTTTTTTTTTTTTGTAAGCAGGTGTTTTAAATCTTAAGTGTTGCAAGTCGACTCTAAAAAATTCTTTGCAAAAATTGGAGCAAAAATAAATAAAAAACAAAACTTTAACAAATTACACTGCATAATTTAGCACAAGATAGACAAAACCCACAAACCATTTCATTTAGTATTTTCCAATTCAATTTCATTTTAATTACGTCAGAATTCTCTTTGTGACAGGTTAACAAAAGTAACGTCCACAAGTATTTAAACTGAAAAATGAGTTCAATTCATTATTTAAACAGCGATCAAGTGTAAGAAGAAAATTTAAAATTATGTCTCATTTGCTCAAATCAAGCAAAAAAAAACTTAAATTAAGAAAAATAAATTTATAATAAGCATTTACTTTTAAAATTGAGTAAAATAAATGATTGCTTCAAACAAGAATAAAATACTTGATTATAGAACCTGGAACAAGACTTGAATCATGAAAATATTTTCTTAATTTATGCAAACGCAGAGAATTATTTAAGTTTTCAGCAAATCGTTAACTTGAAACAAGAAAATTTTTCTCCCTTCAACTTATATTGACATGCTTATAATTCACAACATATTTACATGAAAATATGTTTAAGATGGTGCGGAATGACAAATTATGACATGGTTCGAAGGCGCAGTGTCTTATCTGTTACTTTACTTGGAAACATGTAAGCGTCCACAAGATACATTTAGTATATTTTATTTATTTTTATTTATTTATTTAAGAAAGAAATGTTCACAAACAAGATAGAGTCTTTTAAATGCAGTAAGAATATACATATAAAAAATAACAAATAACAAGTAATAAGCAACAAATAAATAAGTAAAATTTAACTAAATATAATTACTCAAAGATCTAAACAAAATAATAATCTATTTGCAAATCAAAATCGAAAAGATCGGAACAGTCAAGAATACCAACAAATGAATATTAAAAAATTTTAATTCAGTTAAGGTTTTAATAACAATTGCATTTTTATGAGAGACAGAAAGAGAATTAAGAACAAATAAAGATTTAACAATTATTATTGAATTTAGGTTTTAAAAAGATTTGCGTAGAATTAGAGAAAGAGAGAGACTTAAGAGAAATATTGGAAAATTACAGGCTTAAAGTTGCATTTACTAGAGATACTTTTTATACTTAAAGGCAGTGAATTCCAAAATCTGATGGCGTTCTCAAAGAAGAGCCTGTTAGAGTTTAAAAAAATTATAAACAGGGATTATAAGATTCAAATTTCTAGTTGACCTACAAAATTGTAGCTTTTTAAATAAGTAGTCAGGAGTGTGAGTGTGGATCAGGTTCTGTGAAAAGATGCAGTTTCTAGCATCCAAATAGTTGAAGATGTTGCAACCGAGAACATTATTGCTCAAGTGACTAATGCGGTCAAACTTTCTAAGACCAAAAATGTATCTTATAGCATTATTAAACACAAATTGAAACTTAAGCTTGGATCGGGAATCAACTTTACTATACACTACATCTGAGTAGGAAATAATTGGCACTATCAGCTGAAGCACTAATTTTTTTCTGGTCTCTACTGGCACAAATGATGCAGTCCACCTTAGGTTTCGCAGTGCATAATAAACCTTGCTAACAACGGAATTTATATGATCTTCGCACGAGAGTGTGAAATTAATATAAAAACCGAAATTTTTTACCTTATCAACAAATTTGAGCTCAACACCTTTAAAAAATTCCTGGTATTTTAAGGAAGCAGTAACCAGATTTAAAAACCGGCAAAACAAATGATATAAGTGGATTAAGCATAAGGTTGTTAGCCTTAGCCCAATTTGTTATTTCACACAAATCTTCGTTTACTTTAACACATTTTTTTTTTACATGCAATAACAATAGAGTTTAGCTACTACAGCTTTTTCGCACATTCTCCTCATTAACGCATTCAAAGTCACAACCCAAATTGAAATTTTCAACGATATTGATATTAGTGGCTCAAAATAAGTTAATGTGAGAAAAATTTACCCACCAAAATATGGTTGGGCTCAAGGACAACACAAGACATCACGACTAACCATGCAAAAACATAACCATGCAATTACACAATAGTTTTTAATCTACTCTTGAGTTGACCTTTAGACAAGTTAACATCAAAAAAGCTACAATTGTTAACTAATTTACTCATACGGTTTAAAGGAGCAGTTAACATATAATTTGTTCTACTAAATGGTAAGTAAATTAAATTGTTAGCATTTCTACTGCTCCTACGATTAGAATTAAAATTTATAAGAGAAAGAAGTTCTGGAGAATCGAATACACCGGTGATGAGTTGGTGCAAATAGACGATGTCTGCAGACTTCCTTCGCTCACTCAATGATTGCATTTTTAAAAGTTTTAAGCGATCCTCATAAGGAGGAAGGTTTAAAATGTCAAATCCACTTAAGCCCCTTAGGGCAAACCGAACAAAACATTTTTGGATTCTCTCTATTCGATCAACATGCACATTGTAACTTGGAGACCAAACTTGACTTGCGTACTCCAAGTGAGGACGCTCTATTGCATAATACAACGTTGTAGTCGTAATCATGCTATTAAATTCTTTGGCCCAGCGTTAAATAATCCAAGCATAGAAGATGCTTTTTCACAAATGTTATCAATATGAATGTTAAAGGAAAGCTTAGAATCCATACATATTCCCAGATCTCTAACGACATCCACACGACATAAAGCAGTATCTTTTATTTTATATTCAAAAACTAAATTATTCCTTTTTCGCGAAAAGGTCATAGTTTGGCATTTATCTGGATTAAGAAACATATTATTTTTAGAACACCAAACTTCAAAAGATTTCAGATCGGACTGGAGTAGGGCTGAATTGTCTTGAGAATTTATTTTTCTGTATATTTTCATATCATCCGCATAAATAAGCAGATGAGAGTTTTTAATAATATGGGTCACATCATTAATGGCTAGAATAAACAGAAGTGGACCTAGGTGACTTCCTTGAGGAACACCAGATAACGCAATAAACTCAGCAGACAAAACCCCTCGGAATCGTATTTGATAAGATCGTTCTGTCAAATACGATTTAATCCAGTTTACAAAATATTGTGGAAATCCAATGGACTTAAGTTTTAATAGAATTAAATTGTGTGGTAACTTATCAAATGCTTTGCTAAAGTCAGTGTAGATACAGTCGACCTGGCAACCAGATTCAGTGGTGTTTAAGCAAAACGTTGTAAAATCGAGCAGATTAGATACCGTAGATCTGCCATTAACAAAACCATGCTGATGAGTTGTAATGACTTCACGGCAGTGAATTTTTACCCGATCATACACGATTCGCTCAAAAAGTTTTGGAATCGATGACAGCTTAGCAATGGGCCTGTAATTAATAACATCATTCCTGCAACCTTTTTTATAAATAGGACTAATAAATGATTTTTTCCAAAACAGTGGAAAATAACTTTCGTTTATAGATTTATTAAATAACAAAGAGAGTGGTTGACACAAAATTGAACCGCATTGAGTTAACACTGCGGCTGGAATTCTATCAGGTCCAGCGCTAAAATCTTCATCGATCGAACTAATATATTTTAAAATATCCTCCGAGGTAAAGGATAAAGAGTCCACAGAAACTCTAGGTGTAGAATTCATATATTCAAAATACCCCTCATCAGGATTAAAAGAATCCGAACAAAATGACTCTTTAAAAAGATTTGCAAATAAACTGCAAATAATGACAGGATCGTCAGTAATTCCATCAACAGTTTTGAATGATGAAGGGAATCCATCGGATTTCTTCTTTGTATTTATGAATCCCCAAAACTTCTTTGGATCAGACAGTATTCTCAGCTTTATATTGTCTAAGTATTCATTATATAATGCAGCTGAGCTATTTTCAAATTCCAGAAACAACCGTTTGTAGGTTTCCAGGTCATTTGAGTCTAAACTACGGACATATTTCTTCCATGCCTACATAAATCATCAACGTGACCAATAGGTCTGGACAGGTACAACTGAAGATCATCAGCATATGCATGCATTGTAACATGATTGCATATGCTGAAAATGTCATTAATGAACATTGTAAATAAGACCGGACCAAGTACTGAGCCTTGAGGTACCCCACTGGTTAAATTTCTGAAAGCGGACAAATTATTACCTACCCTAACTCTTTGAGTCCTTCTGACTAAATAACTATATAACAGACGAACCGCTGAACCAGAAAAACCAAATTCTAACTCCAGTTTCTGACATAGAACTGCATGATCAACTGAATCAAAAGTCTTGGAAAAGTCTAACAGGACCAGCAAACTTAAGTGCCCCAGATCATATGGCTGTCTAATGTCATCTAAAATTTTAACAATAGCTGAAAAGCAGCTGTGGCCTGATCGAAAGCCAGACTGAAGTGGTGACAAAAGATTATATTTTTTTATGTGTTCTGATATTTGCACGGCCATAATAGACTCCAACATTTTAGATAACGATGATAAGAGACTTACTGGGCGAAAATCAGCTGATTCATGAGCATTACATTTTTTGGCTATCGGGATGATTGTCGCTGCTTTCCAAGCCTCGGGAAAACAAGAGCTTGTGAGACAGTGATAAAAATGTGTGTCAACAGACGCTATATGTGTAGATGATGAGCTTGTAATAAAATACTCATTCAGAATATTAGGGTCTACCCGCCACTCATCAGTCTTAACATTACATACCCTAGCCAATCTTAAGTTGCTCCAGAGCTTTTTGGATGGCTGTGCAGAATCCAGTTTAGACATGAAAAACCTACGTTTTGCTAATTTTACAGTCACGTAAGCTACATTTTTAGCTCTTTTGTGTTGTTCCCAGTTTGCTGTTGTGGGGTTTCTTTTCCACCGATTGTATATTTTATTACGTTTTTTTAAGTTGAAATCTCCACATATAACAAAATGATAATAGTCAGTTGCCAAATTTGACACACTAACAAAAAATCCATCCAAGCAACAATTACGATACGATATTCGAGTAGCTTTTTATGATCGGTCATCTACATCCTTGCTGAAGGATTTTTGCTATACAGGGTTTTTCAATAGGGACTTAACTAAATTAAATAGGGACTTTGAATTAAATTTCTGAACGCATCCTTTCAGTAATCATCGAACTGTCAATTTATTCAGTAAACTCAACATTTTCATCATGGTAAAGTAAACGAAAGAACAACTTCTGCAAATTATAAAAATTTACTACCGAAATTCAGAGTCAGTGATCGCAACTTTAAGAACGTTAACTGCAATTTTCTGTCGTGAGACAACGGGTTGGTCGAAGTATCGAAAATATCGCTGCCATTCAGGCGTCCGTAGCAAACGATACAAAACAGTCAACTTCATGGCGTTCTTAAGAATTGGGCATTGTCCAGACCACTTTATGTCAAATTTTGCGTAAGGATCTTGGTGTATACCCATACAAGATCAAGCTAACTCAAGAATTGAAGCCGATGGACCATTTGATTTGACGTACGTTCTCTGATTGGGCTCTGGAAAAGATGCACCAAGATGATGAATTTCATCGCAAAATCATCTTCTGTGACGAAGCTCAATTTTGGCTCAATGGGTTCGTCAATAAGCATAATATGCGTTATTGGCCGGGTGAAAATCCACATAAAAAAAAAAAAATAAATAACTGGCCATTTCAGCCCTTGAAAGGACTTTGACCTAGCTTCTTACGATCAATTGTGTTGTGCGTGGTATTAAGTTTGTTACAATTGACCGAGAACCGGACCTACATGTTTAACGTTGACTCCGAACGGCGATGAACGGAATGTTCTTGTTCTCAAGAAGCTTTACATGGCATTTTGAATACTCTCTGAGGTTTGCCATTGTCTGCAGAGAGGTGGCGGCCGTACAGAAAAATTATTTTAATTCAAATAATTTTCTGTCGCTGCTGGGGTTCGAACCTTGGTCTACAAGTTCGTTGACATAGCGGCCACGAACTTTAACCAACTACGCCACGGACGCCACATCCACATGTTCGTAAAAAAAAAAAATGTTTGGAGCGGTTTGCATGCCGGCGGCGTCATTGGACCATATTTTTTCGTCGACTATAACCATCGTAACGTTACTGTGATAGCCATCGTTATCGCGCCATGATTACCGATTATTTTTGCCCCGAATCGGAAGATATGGACTTGGACGACATGTGGTTCCAACAGGATGGTGCCACAAGCCACACAGCACACGTTACAATCGATTTATTGAAGAGTAAGCTTGATGAGCGAGCTATCTCAAGATATGGGCCAGTCGATTGATCGCCTCGTTCGTGCGATTTAACGCCTCTAGACTATTTTCTTTGGGGCTACGTCAAGTTATTTGTCTACGCCAACAATCCGACGAAGTTGGAAGAGCTCAAAGCCAACATTGAACGCGAAATAGCGGCCGTTTCGAAATGTGTGGCCGAGTCATCGAAAATTTGGTCCAACGAATCGACCGCTGCATACGTGCCCGCGGTGGTCATATGAACGAAGTCGAGTTCCATTCATAAATGTTTTGATTGTACTTTAAACCGATAATAAAGTTTTAGAAATGTCTCAAATGGCTTGCGTTTTATTAAAAAAAAAAAAGGTGTCAAGTCCCATGGAAACCCCTTTACATGTTTTTGTTTTTATTTAATATATATTGAAACTTTTTTCAGTGTAAAAATATTGTTAGACGTGTTGTGAATATTCAAACCCCGCACAGTCTCATCGACCTCAAATTCAATACATTTCATACAAAATGTGCATCGAACCTCCGCTGCGTCTTTTGTTTTTGCTGGGGTAAGCTCAGCGGGTCTCCAAGGTTCTTTACAAGAAATTGCACAATGTTTTCTTCTTTATAAATCTGTTCTTTTATTAAAATGAGGCCTTTATCTTTTATACAATTTGATATACATATGTATTTAAAGAGTGATTTTTTAAGTGCCTGATAACTTTTTTTTTAAAAAAAACGCATAAAATTTGCAAAATCTCATCGGTTCTTTATTTGAAACGTTAGATTGGTCCATGACATTTACTTTTTGAAGATAATTTCATTTAAATGTTGACCGCGGCTGCGTCTTAGGTGGTCCATTCGGAAAGTCCAATTTTGGGCAACTTTTTCGAGCATTTCGGCCGGAATAGCCCGAATTTCTTCGGAAATGTTGTCTTCCAAAGCTGGAATAGTTGCTGGCTTATTTCTGTAGACTTTAGACTTGACGTAGCCCCACAAAAAATAGTCTAAAGGCATCAAATCGCATGATCTTGGTGGCCAACTTACCGGTCCATTTCTTGAGATTAATTGTTCTCCGAAGTTTTCCCTCAAAATGGCCATAGAATCGCGAGATGTGTGGCATGTAGCGCCATCTTGTTGAAACCACATGTCAACCAAGTTCAGTTCTTCCATTTTTGGCAACAAAAAGTTTGTTAGCATCGAACGATAGCGATCACCATTCACCGTAACGTTGCGTCCAACAGCATCTTTGAAAAAATACGGTCCAATGATTCCACCAGCGTACAAACCACACCAAACAGTGCATTTTTCGGGATGCATGGCCAGTTCTTGAACGGCTTCTGGTTGCTCTTCACTCCAAATGCGGCAATTTTGCTTATTTACGTAGCCATTCAACCAGAAATGAGCCTCATCGCTGAACAAAATTTGTCGATAAAAGAGCGGATTTTCTGCCAACTTTTCTAGGGCCCATTCACTGAAAATTCGACGTTGTGGCAGATCGTTCGGCTTCAGTTCTTGCACGAGCTGTATTTTATACGGTTTTACACCAAGATCTTTGCGTAAAACCTTCCATGTGGTCGAATAACACAAACCCAATTGCTGCGAACGGCGACGAATCGACATTTCACGGTCTTCAGCAACACTCTCAGAAACAGACGCAATATTCTCTTCTGTACGCACTGTACGCATTCGTGTGGTTGGTTTAATGTCCAATAAAGTAAACTGAGTGCGAAACTTGGTCACAATCGCATTAATTGTTTGCTCACTTGGTCGATTATGTAGACCATAAATCGGACGTAAAGCGCGAAACACATTTCGAACCGAACACTGATTTTGGTAATAAAATTCAATGATTTGCAAGCGTTGCTCGTTAGTAAGTCTATTCATGATGAAATGTCAAAGCATACTGAGCATCTTTCTCTTTGACACCATGTCTGAAATCCCACGTGATCTGTCAAATACTAATGCATGAAAATCATAACCTCAAAAAAATCACCCTTTATATATCGGCTTAACAGGCGGGCCTACAAGCAGCACCACTGTTACTCGATGAAAAAAATTTGAACACGTGGGTTTACAAGCCACGGACAATGTTCTGGTTTGAGCAGTCGGACATACAATCCACGGACGCTGCTAAAAAAGTGTGAAGACAGGTGGGCCTACAAGCCACCGACGCTGCTCTTGCCGTTGGATAAACAAGTGGGCCTACAAACCACCGAAATGTTTACAGGTTCCTTTGCACGTGGGCCTACAAGCCAACGACTCTTCTTTTAACAAAAAAAATCTCACTCACTTTAGTCCTCCTTTGCCTTTCCAACTTTCCGCTGTTGCTCTTCTTTGGTCGTCGTATTTTTCTTGAATACTTTTTGATCCAACTGCTTCACTGTCTTATAATTTACATACTTTAATACTTTCTCTTAAATTTGCTTTTCTTTAACACACTGCCCACTTTAAATGTACAATAAATTCTGTGTCCTCTCTTTCGAGTGCAGCCTATTTATATCATATTCCTCTTGTTGTTTGTGACAAAAAGGTACCGCCATCGAAAGTTTTGGGCTTATTTTCCCGTAAATAAAGCCCCGCACGGTGCAGCTTTGTTGTTGCCTTCCGCCAGAAACTTTCCACATTTTTTTCCCAGCAATTTGCCTTCTGGCCTTCTGTTGCTTTATTATATGATCCGCTACTCGACTCTGAGCAAGATCTGAGCACGCCACCTTTGCGCATGTATTTCCGCACGTTTTGCAAGTCTCCAACGTTTCGGTATGCCATCTCTTTCTCTCTCTTATTTTTCGTGTAAGAAAAGTGTATGGGTGTTAATATTTTTGTACTCATGTGTTTCTTTATTTATATAATTCAGTGTTTATGTGTGTGTGTGCGTAAATGTACAAGAAAAAAAATCAGTATGCAATACTGGTGGTGTTCACCAAGTGTCTTCTCGCACCTCGGCTGTTGTGCGGCTAAAAATCGCCTGCGATATTTTTATACAGGAGCCTGTATTATGAAGCCTGGTTTATACAGGCATTTTTGGGACCATCGTATAGATTAGAAAGAAAATAGATCTGCGCACCAGAGCTTAAAGCTATAATTATTTAATAAAAAAAAAATTGCAAATATGAAATGACCCTTTTTTATTTTCCAAAGAATTTTACCAAATTTTCCATCTTTACTCATTTATATCCTTAAATACCGTTTTTTAGCATTAAAATTTTAAAAGATACGTTATTGAATTTATTTTATTTCTAAAGAACAGAGCTAAGTCATGAAGTATGCCGATTATCTACAATCTTATGAAATTTATAAGTTATCATTTTTTGGAACTGCAAACAGGCGGCTACTCCAAGAATTTAATCCTAAGTTCAACAAATTTATTCACACTGTTTACTTCACATAAATTTAACTCTTTAAAAATAATTATTTCCGCTTTATCGATTTTTACAGAATCAAACTCGAGTTTTACGAACAGGCATGTGCCGTCGATAGCGTTACCAAAAAATGCGCAGGCCGTCCCAGTGGCTGTCGCACTGCAATGATTGGCATTCTAGGCACCTCATTGCGTACCACCTGCGCCTGTCAGGGCACTGATCCACAGTATCTCTATCAATGTGTAGGTTGGCGCCGGTTGCTTTGGCTAAATCCGTGTGTTGGTAAATAAAAAAATGTTCCTCTTGGACGATTGAGCTAAATTTCTAATATTTTATCCTTTTGACTCTCCATTTCATCTCTCAATAGTTGAAGCCCAAAAAGACTTTCATATGAAGCGTCTAGCTGAAATGGGTTATTTAACAACTACTACAACAACAACGACGACCACAACCACAACAACAGTACGGCCACCGACCACAACACAAGCGACCAGTACATCTACGGCAACAACAACGCGACGCCAACCAGCAGTAATGATAAAACAGACACCAAAGAAGTCACCAGGTCATGTTTTCAGAGAATTCCCGGTAAGTGAACAATTTTTTTTTAAATCATTGTATAAATTACATAAAATTCATTAAATATTATTTATGAAAATTATATCTGAAATATGTATCTTTTATACCCGAAATATGCAAAGTACTTTAGTAATTTTTTTTGTTTTTTCTCTATATCTCTCTCTTTATTCATTGCAAATGGTGCAAATTTCCTCCGGAACAAAAATAAAAAAAAAAAACACAAAAAAAAACTCGTACAACACAACCATTGCTACACTAACATCATCCCATCCGACTCAACGAATGAACAGCCAAAAGAAAAATCGTCACCAACATCGATGGAGCACAATTATATCGAACAACCAGATTCGATACCACTTCACAGCGGAAATGATGAAAACGGAAATAGCGGAAATGACGATTATCATAGCGGTGACAGCATCAACAACAACAAAAAAAACAACGCCGCAAATGGTTCTGCAACTGGCAACAATGAGGATGAAAGAGCAGCTGCTGCAAATAACAACAAAAACAACAACAACAATAACAACAAAAATGGCAGCAAAAACAACGGACGTCAGACAAAAAACAACAACAACAACAACGGTGGCAGTGCTATTATTGTAGATTTCGATGATCAACTCATACATGCGGAACACATGGAAACAACGGACTATATTGGCATCACGGCACCAGAAACTTCCACAACAACAACAACCACCACAACAATGATGACCACAACCACACAAGCACCAAGTGAGTACAAGCTTTAAAGCAAACAAAAACAACAACAAAGAACTTATTGTAGGAATCATCTTTTTTATTGGGCGGTATGTGGGTGAATGTGGGCGTTTTTGTGGATAGTGTATTAAGGACATTTTGGTGATATTCAAAATCGAATAACAACAACCAGAACAAGGTTCATAGTGATGGATGTCAGCATGTTATCAACGGATATAGAGCATTATATCAGTTTTTTCCGTTGCGGTGAGCGGTATATAACATAATAGCAGCTATTTATGAGTATGCTTCTTCATTGTATGTATGTGTGCGTAGATAGTTGAAGTTTCAGTAGAGAACTAATAACTTAACATGTTAGAAAACAGAAAAAACGACTTGATTAGTTGTGCAAGCGTTTGATTTTAACTCTCAGTTTGACCCAAGTAGCACTCAAATTTGCCACGAAACCGCAAACAAAGATTTTCGAATTGTCATTTCTTTTTTTTTGTTTCTTTTATAAATATTCGTTTTCGAACTAAGAGTTTGTTTGTGTTGTGTCGAAAGAATAAGAAAAATGATTAACAAAAGGTCAGGAAATTTTTTGACGTGAGAACGTAACGTTTTACCACGCAGGTTTTCAAAAAAATGTTGAAAGAGCCATTTTTCCGAAATGAATCTTGCAATGGATGGAATTGTTAATCAATAAGCGTAGGTGTTAAGATAAAAGGATGGTACGACATTAAAGGCTAATTCTTCGACCTTATGAAATAAAAAAAGAGCTACAAGAGAGTGGTGGGAGTTTCTTAAGCAACGAAAATGTAAACTTAAACTCGTAAACTTTAAACTTATAACTCGATATGAAAAAAAAAAAAAATATTATACACCAATAAAGGCTGTATCATATAGCCCTCACGACGAATATAGACAAAAAGTTTATGACATAATAAGGCCACGAAGAGAGACGCTTCAAAATAGAAAATATAACAATCATACAAACGTGTTGCATAGAATTATTTATCACGATCAATGTTGTAATACAGAAATAAAGGATTTATACTTGGTCTTACGACAAAAATCAAAAAATAAGTGATGATCTTAATTAATTTTATGGAATGACAGGTAAGCTATCCCATGATAAAAATAAAAAAGAAAAAAATAAACGGTGTTATGAGGCCTCTCATTGTACTCCCAAAGTAACCTAAATGCACCAAATGCGAAAGAAAAATCAAAAATAAATATAAAAATAAAGTATTAGGACATGGATTAGCAAAAGGATGAGGCAAGATTGCGGACAAAATGAGGTAATGATTAGGACAAAGATTAGAAAAAGAATAAGGGCAAGGATTTGAACAATGATAAGGCCCAGGAATAAGATCAGAAGAATAAAAAAAGATTTGGAAAAAGATTACAGCATGAAATCAAACAAAGATTAGGACAATACTTCAGACAAGGATTGGGAAAAAGACTTCAACAAGGGAAAAGGACTTCAATAAAAACAACATTTTTATTTTTTTCTTTATTTTTTTTTAATTTACTTTTAAAATCGTAGCTGAAATGTAATCCATACTTAACGTTAGGCATTGGTAAGGACATTGGACATTTTTGTCTCTTATTTCTAACATATCGTTGAGCATTGCTAATGGCTCGAGAGGAACGTGATTGGTACCAATGGTTACCTCCACATTGTCCTCCCAACGAGCAACTAAGATTTTATTCGTTTCATCGAACATCTAGTCGAACTCGTGTTTTTTCAAATGCATTCCACCTTTTAACATCCGCACCACACATACGTTTTTTTCGGATTGTCCCCGTCTCACGAAAACGTCGCTCGGTTAGTAAGCACATCAGGTAGTAAGATCTAAAGAACTTATCAAAATGAACTGAATGGTGCTCAGGATTCTCAACATTTCCCAGCAAACTCAATATAACCGATGCTCCAAGACCAATATCCTTGTTATGCGCTACATAACCACCTCCATATGGCATCAGACAAAACAGATAGCCATCCTGTGAACCCAAGCACCAATATTTGAACCCAAATCTGATAGGCTTTCCGCGGATGAACATTTTACATGAATCCTTTCCAAAATATGGGATTTTTCCTCCCATATTTTGAAATATTTTCATATTTTTCAGCCGCATCAATGTTGCCGTTGTCTATCAATTAAAAATATTTGTTAATGTCACGGAATCTGTTACGAGGTAGCGACATATTAACTATTTTCACACGATATTCCGGTTGAACAGACCAATACATATCCCATATTGGAACTTTATTCCAGAGGTCATAATTGTATCATAATATGAACAACCTAACTCTCAAACACGAATAAATTAAAAATTTGAAAAAAAAACTATATGTCAGTTAACGATCAGTGTTGCGTATACGCAACGCCATCACGTAAGTGGCCACCAAGACAGGTAAGGTATTCATTTGCGGCCATTATGGAGTGCGTCTGTTAGGGTGGTCTATTGGCTGCAATATTTTAGACGAATGCCAATATTATAATAAATATTAATATTTTTAAAATATTTTCTAAAAAACCTACTTTTTTGTAGACTTTCCCAAGACCCCCCTAACCATGTTGAAAAACCCCCCAACCATGGCAAGAAATGGGTTAATATAATGTGTTTTAAATTTGCTCAATTCTAGCAAAATATCTAATGCTTGATTTTGCTTGATTTGCTTGATTCAATAGACCAGTCCAGCTTTCTATTTTAACCTTGCCGAAGTTCAAATGAATATGTGCATCTATATTAATAAAAATCAATTGCCACATGTATGTCACCTCATCACTTGAGAACGGCTGGATCGATTTGGTTAATTTTTTCTTTGTTGTGTTCTTTGTTGTTAGGACAAGGTTTGTATGAAATAAATGAAAGCCCAGTTCAATTGCTGATAAGAGTTTTAAGCGGAATTTAAACATTACGAAATAAAACAATTTTAGCATTCGATCTAGCAAAAGTCTCGAAAATCGACCTCGAAAAAATCAGCCCAGCTACTGAACACCTAAAATAAACTGCAGCAAAAATTAGAAAATTAAGTTTTTGAGTGATTATGACAAGTTTATTCTTTTAATGGATCACGATGACCAGGGGCGTACCGAGGCCATTTTGATTGGGGCGGGGGGGGGAGGGGGGGAGGGGTAGGAAGGTATTTCGGCCGACTGAATACCCTTCAGTTCCGACTTTCTTTTTAAATTCAACATAGCTGAATTAACTAAAGTTACTCATCTGTTCGATCAATATAAATAAATCTTAAGGGAACGTGAGTTGGCCGACTGAAGTTAGTTTAAGATACGACTGAAAGAGAATTGGTCGACTGAAGATAGTTTTAAGTATAACTTAAAATGAAATAGCCGACTAAAGTTGGTTTTGTTATGAAAATGGCAATAAGAGGTACAACTGGCTTTGATGCGTTCATAATGATTGTTAATAAAAATCAATATTCTCAACAAATTTCAGTAAAAAATAACAATTAGGCCTTTATGGTCGGCCTAAGGAGGTAGCTTACCACCTTATCCCCGCTAGTTTCGCCCCTGCAAGTGATTCAATAAACTTTAAACAGTAGAGTGGTTTAGGGTCAATTTAAACTTCTTTGAAGACTGCAGCTATCGCATCAGGATCTATATTCGTTCTGTTTTTCACTTTTTTTCGGCGACGGCATTCTAAAATGTTATCTGAATGTGAACGAATATCACAAAAATATCAATTAAATGCGAAAGAAAAACTTTAAGACGATTCCAAACACCATTTGTAATCGTATAAATGACAATTTTATGCATGCACGATGTCTGAATATATGTTCAGTAGGTGGGCCGACGTTTTGTTCAGTAGGTGGGCAGTGACGCCATCATGACATGATGTAAAATATGTTTTGCCCATTCACAATATTGTTCAAATGCTCGCCGAGTTGTAAAAAATGAATATTAAACTATAAATTCCACTCATAATTACCTATTTCTATCGATAAAAATCACTTGAAAATTCACTTAATAGAGATGAACTATTTTTGTTCAGCTTGATTTTATTCGAATATTTTATTTCTCAACGGCCGTGAGGCTAAAGCAGCACGCGCATTCAACTCAATAATTTATCAAAAGTGAACATTCAATAAGATGTAACTGCGACACTATATATATTGGTGCTGTCACATATACACACATCAGAACTGACAGTGTTCAGTAGGTGGGCCTATTCAGCAGGTGGGCATCCTCGCTATATTGGCAAGGATAAGGGGACTCCGTTCGAAAAAAATTGTTCTGCTAGGTGGCGCCGTCTTTATGATCAACACTTCAAAATTTCAACGCTGGTCCTGAGTTTTGCCATGGCTTGGATGTTGTTAATGATACAGCGGAGGGAGGAATAAAGTTAACAATTTTATCTAAAGATGAAAAGGAGAAACAATTTGTTCTTCAAGTTGTTGAAGACTATCGAAGAAAGCATCCAACTCATAAAAAATCCGACCTTTTGAATTAGAGATAATAATAAATAATAAATACTAAGCAAATAATAACAGTTTCGGCTTTTACATTAATAATCCTTGTAGGTATAACTAAATTTTAGTGCAATATGTCACATAATGAAATTTTGTAAACAAAGTAAAACTCTTTTGGATCCTTAAAAATCAATAAATGAATATGTCAACATATTGAAAATTAAAAATATTTATTATATTAATTAAATAAATTTAAATATATATTAAAAAAATTAAAAATAAAAAAGTATATTGTTTCTATAAGAAGTTCCTAATGTGGTTTTTAATAAGAATTTGGCACAGTTTCCCTTTGTCCGATTTGGATAAAAATTTGTAACAATCGTTTTCTTAAAAGAAAAATTAAAATGGGTGTATTTAAAGGAAATACAAAATTCAAGTTTTTGGGCTAGTCTATTGATTCAAGCATAGACTGATTGATTTTATTCTCTCCGTGTAATGAACTAATAAACGGTTTTTCTCAATTCTAATATTAAATATCTTACCACCTAGGATACGTGGTTGAGTATAACACAAAAAACCAGAACTCTTACACATGATAAGTGACTGTTAATACAAAAAAGTCTTTTTCATACATTTTGACCCCCGAAACATTAGAGATGACCGAATTGCCGTGCATGTTTAAATGTTGAAAAAATTAAAAAAAGACATGTTTGATTACTACGCTTGCAATAACTTAATTTTAGTTCTTAATGAACAAAATGGAGAGGGTCATATATGACCCAAGACTGATAGAAGGTTCAAAAAATTAAAAATTCAGAAAACAGAAATCACTTAATACTATTTTACCAACAAAATCAGTTATAAATCTACTTGAGAAAAAGGAGAGATGATCATATTTGACCCATTAATCGCAAAGGGTTAAGGATAAACAAAAATCATTAAACAGTCATAAATTTTGACTATTTTTTCAACAAAACAATTTTAATGTTCAACTTGAAAAATAAATTAGGTGAGTCTTAATTGACCCAACGGTCACACAGGGTTAAGGATATCAAAACTCAAAAAACATACATGATAAGAAACTGTTTTAACCAATAAAATAAATTTAGTCGCTTAAATTGCTCCAATAACCCATTGTGTGCTGTTCTTAAGAAGAAGTAGAAGTTCTGCTCTAACAAATACAGAGCTGTAAAAGAATGCAATCATTTGTGATTTTAAATCATGTCATTTATATTCAAAATTAACGCATTTATTTTTTCAAATCATTGAATGTGATTTAAAATTTCAATTTCAAAAAATGAATGCAATCATTTTTTTAAATCATTGATTGGGACTCCAGGAATCCAATCATTTTTTCAAATCACTGATTGTGATTTAAAATTACAAGTCCCAATCAATGATTTGAAAAAAATTAATGCAATCATGTTTTGAAAAAATTATTGCAAACATTTTTTCAAATCATTAATTGAAAATTATTGACTGCATTCACGTGACTTCATTCATTCAAATTATTGAATTGTGTGAATGATTTGTTGAATTGTATGAATGCTGAATCAATGAAAATTGTGTGAAATGGGGTCCATTTTTATCAAATGTATTGATATCTCTGTTGAACAAGTATTGGAAATGCATATCCGAGTATAATTAGATGTACATTTTATCTTTGTTACTTGCAAGCAAATATGTTATCAATATCAAATCAAAGAGCATCGCCCTTCTTAGGTATCGGCTGAATATTTGCAACCTTCTAACAAGGTGGAAATACTCCTGTCCTGTAGATGTTAAAAAGGTTACGCAAAGGTCGAGCCAGTGTAGAAGCACACTTTTTGAGCACAATTCGTGGTATACCATCAGGGCCAGAAGATTTGTTAATTTTGAGGTTTGCATGGACTCTTTTAACTGCTCTCGCCCGAAAATATATCTCCTGCATCGAAGACGATCTATTTTCAATAGAGGGCGGTGGTTGATTGCTAGCCAGGATTGTGGAATTTTGTGCAAACAATCCAGCCAATATTTTCGCTTTATCAGCCAAGTCAGTGAAGGTTTGGTCATCCTTTGAAAGAGAAGGATTTTCAACTCTCTTAACGAATGACCAAAAGTTTTTGCTTCCTTTGGGGCAAAGAAGAACCTGTTCTCTAATGCAAATTTTGTGAAGAAACTTTTCGCGTTTTAAAACTGCATTACAGCGATTCCGAGCCTCAATGCTTCTATTATCAGCATTCTTGTTGGAACGCCAATTCTGAAAGGCTTCTTCTTTAAACCTGACTGCAATTCTGCAAGTCTCATTAAACCAGGAGTGGTCTTTTGGCTTAATGCTTCTCATTTTGTCAGGGATGAAAGTTCGTATGCCCAATAATATAATTTCTTGCACCATAAGAGCCGCAGCATTTAAATTTCTATTAGCGAAACATAATTTCCAATTGAAATTACGGTAAAAATTATTGAATGCAATCCAAGTTGCTTTTACATAAAACCAAGCGATCCTCTTCGGGGCTTTAGGCGTAGAAGTACATAAGCTACAATATGAAAAAGCAGCGGATATGGTACAGTGGTCCGAATTGCCAATTTTTTAAAATCATTGATTGGGAATTAAATGATTTTAAATTACAAATCAATGCATTATATAACAGCTCTGGACAAATACAGACATTAGACTCTTTACCCTTCAACACCAAAAAGAAGTTTCACCTCTTACTTAATTTACCCGATCCATTAATGAAACACAGTAAGTTAATCATGAAACATAAATACAATTCGAAAGCTCAATTATTATCTATGTCTGCTAAACAAATATTTTCAAATTTTAAAAGCACAAGCTGCTTGTCTTCCATATGACCCCAACATTGCAAAAATTGCCAAGACTTTTAGCCAAAAAATACTCTAAGTCCGGCAAAATCAAGTATGAATATTTTGACAAAAAACAAAGGAATTTCATGGAATTGATTCTCAACCGGAAATGCATCAATTAATATTTAGAAAATCTAAATAGAACAAAAGCTGTTGTTGCACTCATAACGCTTTTAAGATGCTTCAACATGCATGAACTAAAATTGCTAGTCATTCATTCAAATTTTAATCGGTTTATCTTGGATGAATTATAAGAACCACAAGAACCACAACAACACAAACAACGCAACAACAACATGCACACAGAGTTGCTCTTATGAAAGTCTTTTAACGTTGCATTGTCATGCTTATTTCCGGCTTTAACATAAGTGCTGTTTGGGAGTAAGTGTGCTTGTGTGTGCGTGTGTGTGTTTCCGCACATGTGCATGTTAAAATGTTTGTTTATTTGTTTTTGTGCATGTTATAAAATACTAAATGTTCATAAATATTATTAAAAATGCAAATGAGTTTGTTTCAAATTTTACCATAATTATTATGGCATTTAGGGAATTGCAATAGATGGCGCTGCTCCATAGCATGCTTATAATTTATGTACATATATAACTTAAATCCAATAACAACAAATACCAACAACATCAACAACAAGTGGGAGTCTATAATGTGCCGTTAGTTTATGTTCATACATTTGTAGTTAATTAAATTGGCTCATGTTTTGCCAAAAAAAAAATAATGATTAAAATACCAAAAATATTTCCAATAAAATTTAAGCCAAAAAACAATATTGATTTTATTATTATTTCACGTGATTTTTCATTTTAAGCCACATTTTACATATATGTATATGTGGTATATATAAATGAATATTTAAGCTGCCATCGCTTGAATATGCTGAATATTAATGAATTCGCGGTAAAAGCGTCAAAGTGACAAATCGATGACTTAAAATAGAAAAGGCGTGAAACTTTTTTTTTTAAATCGTGTTTTTAATATATTTTGGTAGACCACTCGCAAATACACCTCCCTAAAAGTAATTAATGCGCTTTTTTTTTTTTTTTGGGGCCTATCTATACTGTTATATAAAATATTATATCTACACTATTATATAAAAGAGTACTCACGTATGTTCAGCTGCGAAAAGCTTGAGAATGGCAGCTGCTTTTTCAAAAATTCTTTTTCTCTAGGATAGCTATCGTGCCCAGTTGAGACATAGGCTATATAAATTTGATAACTATTATTCAAATAATTAATTAAAATTCAAAGAGAATAACCATACAATTTCTTTATTCTTATTCTCAGAGAGAAAAACTTTTCTCATTAAAGCTCTATGCAACTCAAAAAAGGTTGTGCCCAAAGCTAATAAGGTAGAACATATGTCTTTGTAATACTTCTGTATTCCAACTCTGAAATCGAAGAGAGACAGCCATATCAACATAAGATGATGTTTGTATTAGTTTATTTGAATATATGAAAATTACTACACACAAAAGAAAATGCCAAATCGTCACAGGGGCGGTTGTTATGAAAACGTTTGCCCGAAACATATAAGAAAACAAATCATATTGTATTGCCTAAATCACATGTACGCACTATTATAAAACAACTATAACAACGCATGAAATATGATTAAACTTAAATAAACAAAATTTTTACTATAAAATTCAAACAACAAAAATTTTAACTAACATCTTTGACAATGAAAGCACCGCTCCTGAATTTTTTTATTTTGAAATTAAATTTCCTTTATATATTTTCTCGCTCATATGACAATATATCCCCAGTAAGTCCAGAGTAGCATGCATACACGAAATATGCATACTGTATGCATGCAGAAGTATGGACAAGGCATGCTTTGTCATAAAAAAAACAAAGATTCATCAGAATAGCTGAAATTCTTGTTTTACAGTTATTTTATGCTAAGAGTATGCCTGTTGTTTATATACAGTAGCATGCATACTAAAACACGCATGCTGTATTAGTACTAACGAATGTGCCGAGCATGCGTAGTAAAAAAAGTTTATCAAATTCCGATAAATTTTGTTTAAACCCATTTTGTATGAATACAGTATACATGTAATTTGCACAGAGTGTCATGCATTCGGAAATATGCATGCTATATCTGTGCTAAAGCATGAACCCTGCATGCTTAAAGTATTGCTTAAAGCAGATGACCTCCCATTGTGCGTTAAAACTGTAAGGAGTGCGGATAAAAAAATAAATCAGAATAGTAATGTTATTAAATTTAATAAATAAAGTTATAAAATTTAATATATCAATGGGAAACAATTTAAAAAAAAAATTAAATAAAATGAGCAACAAAATTGCTAGGGTGAGTAAGCGCCATTTTTACCGGTTATTAGCTAAATATAAGCAGAAAACTGTACGGTATAAAAATAAAACATATCTATGTTTTTGTGTTTTTAATGGGTAAATTTTTTAGAATAAAAACATACAGTATTAGTGGTAATGCATGCATACCATATGCATGAAAATACATCCATGTATTGTTAGTACTACCGCATCCATACTGTATTAATAATAAGGAATGCATACATCATTAATAATATTGCATGCATACGGCATTAGTATTTACGCATGCATACGGTATCAGTATTGACGCATGCATACAGTATTAATGATATTGTATGCATACAGAATTAGTATTAACGGATGCATACAGTATTACTAATTCCTCATGCATGCAGTATTAGTAATTGTGCGGGTGCACAGTACACATGCTCTTGTATGACATCGCCATGGAAAAAGGAAATGAGCATGCCTTTATGATGGCATGCATGCAGAGCATCAGACGCATGCATACGTTTTCAATGCGGCATGCATGAATGTACTTACTGGGTCCCCAGCAGAAAAGTGGACCAAATTTGAAATAGTTCTGAACTAGTTCCAAAAAGGACCAGTACTAGTTCCACTACAATACCCTTTAACATTGAACGAACTGACGCTTTTTGCGGGTTGATGTCATATGAAAAGACAATTGTCCCCAGAAACACTCCTTTTTCCCCATATTTGAACTAGTGTCATTAGGAACATTTTTAAACTGGTTGCTTTCGCAGTAGCCTGAAAGTGGTTCTTTTTTAACTAGTTGTAAAGTGAACATATTAAAAGTGTAAAAATTTAGTGCAACGGAAAGGTCCTAAAGATCTCATTTGCACCATCTTTTCCATCCATATACCAGAAAACATTTTGTATATAAACATTTTTTTTTTATTATTTTTCCTTGTGCGCAGCAAATTTTAAAAAGTAGCCAGAACGCGTTTATTTTTTTCAGCAATACTTTTGAAAACAAAAGCAAAGATAACTGTTCTACACTGAACGCCTTTTGTACTATTTCAGAGCTACTGCGAACTGCGCTAGAAATGAACTAGTTCACTTTTTCAATTGACTCCAAAATAACTGCTGGGTCTCTAATGTTGGCGAATATTTTCAAACTCTTTTTGAACATCATAAACAAAAGTCAACAACCCACTAGGAAAATGAGAATTGATTCTAAAAAAAATCGTAAATGGAATGGATTCTTTTGCTTACATTTTAGAACGTATTCCAAAGAATATATAAATTTAAAGCAAAATCTATGAATTGGAATCTATCAACCAAAAGCTTACAGATTCGTTTTTATTCCAGTCAGAATCGATTACGACCTATATAATAATTTCTACTGTAGAAAATGTTTTTAGATTCCTTGCTTGCTTTTTTGGTAAGTGAACAACGAATTGATTCTAAAACAAATTCTGATTCTGAAAGAATCCATTTAAAAACTGAATAAAAAAATCGATTTCTGTAGCGATTCATATGGAAGCGAGAAAAGAATGTACTACTTTTTGTAGGACATCAGCGTGTTAAAAATAATCAATTCTAGAATCTATATTGGAGAAGATAAGACAGCAACATGTATTGAATGCGGTACCAATGCTGCCTCCTTTTTGAATGTAAAAATACTGCCATATTATAAAAGCATCGACAAAAATTCCGTGTCGATGTTTTGTTGAAATGTTTTGCTAAAATTTTTCAGCTTAAATATATTTAATTTCAAAACAACAATTATCGATAAGGCCGTCATGTATTTTTCTTACCTCAGAACTGATATTTTTACTTATAAACGAGATTTTCATATAGTCACAGTGCTTGGAAAAGTGTACCAATGCATGAAAAAAAAATGGTAAGATCAAGAAGATACAGAAAGTTTATTACTTTAGTTAGTTTTTTTTTTTATTACTTTAGTTAGCTTTATTCATAAAAAATTATGAACCTCTTACAAATCCTTCATAGGGAAAAAATCGAAAAAATTGAAAAACATTATTCATAAACGTTCAACAGCGTTAAAAATCTCTTTTAAATATTGATAAATCAGAGAATTTTAAAAATGGTTGAAACCGTCAATAAACCCTCGAAAAAGCATTTTAAAAATTTTCGTTCTCATCTGAGCACAACAAATAATGTCAAAAATGTATCAAATTATTTTTATTTATTTTTTTATCAAATTATTTTTAATTAAATTGAAAATGTATAAAAAAAAACAAAATGTCGAAAAGTGTTTGACAATGTTTGTTTATAAATTAGAGGAATTTTAAAAATGGTTGAAACGTGCTATAAACCTCTCATAAAGCAATTTTGCAATTATTTACTCTCATTTGAGCTCAAATATTGTCAAAAATAATTAAAATTATTCAAAATAATTCAATAATTAATTTGGAAATAACAAAATAATTAATTTGGAAATTATGTCAAAAAAATTCAAAATTAAAAAAATTTCTAAAAAAAAAGAAATAAATAAAGATAAAAACAGCTGAAAGCTGAAAATAAAAACAAGAAAATTTGGCAAAAATTTCAAAATATGTACAAAAACAAAAAAAAAAGAAACAATAAAATGACAATTATCAAATGACTTTTGATGTTTTAATATCAAAATATTGACGAAAATTTGACAAATAAATTAGAAGTCCCTGAATTTATCTAATACACAAACGATTATTTACACTCTTCCCACTTCAACGTGCGTTCATACGGTTGTTAAATTTTAAGATTTAAAGTTTTTAATGATATTTAATATTTTTATCGCCGGCGAAGCAGCGGGTATCTGCTAGTAATATTATATTAAGTGAACATTTTTTGTTGCCGCTAAACTCCAAAAGTACTGGTCTGATTTTTATGAATTAAGTTTTAAAATATCACATTTGTGCTGCAAAAGAATAAAGTGGTATTTTCCTACGAAATTTTAATATTAATTATCCTTTAATATTAAAAGGTTTTCAAAAAGTCATTCACAATGCCATGTATTTCTTGATAATTAACTTTTCATGCGTCTGTGCTGTGAGAACTTCAATAAACTCCATGTTTCTCTCTACTCTATTCTCTATTTGTTCTCAGTAAGCACACTACAACTAAATAAACAAACAAATACTTATACAAACATAATTTGATGCGCTTAAAAGAAAATTACAAATGACTTCACCACACCAATTGCCAATTGGAAAGAAGTAGATTCTAAAATGTTGAGATAAGTTTTGATGAGGTTAATTAGTCCAACACAGTTTAGTTAAAAGGGGATTCACTAACCACCTTCAGCCAGTGTTGCCGTTTCAAAATTTTTGAGCGAAGTGAAATTTGAAAAAAAATGAAGTAAAGCGAAGTGAAATTTATTAAAAAGGGAATGTAAAGCGAAGCGACGAATTTTCAGAAAGAAAACACAAAAATTGTGGCGTCCGTGGCGTAGTTGGAGACTCAGGTTCGAACTCCAGCACCGACAGAAAAATATTTGAATTAAAATAATTTTTCTGTACGGCCGCCACCTCTCTGCAGACAATGGCAAACCTCAGAGAGTAATCAAAATGCCATGTAAAGCTGCTTGAGAATAAGAACATTTCGTTCATCGCCGTTCGGAGTCGGCGTAAAGCCTGTAGGTCCATTTTTCGGTCAATTGTGTACAAACTTAATAACACGCACCACACAATTGATCCTAAGAAGCTAGGTCAAAGTCCTTTCAAGGGCTGAAATGGCCAGTTATTTATTTATTTTTTTTTTTTTAAACACAAAAATTCGTTTCAACGGTTAAAATACATATTTCCAATTTTAAAAAGAAAGAAATAAAGTAAAACTAAACAACTCATTTATTTTTGAAGGACTTGTTCAGATGGATATCACTCATGATACAATTATAAGGTAGGCTTATCTTAAAATGGCTTCTCAATTGTAAAATTTTGCAACAACAAAGCTGTAGAAGCTAAAAACGTCAAACGATAAAAGCAACAACAACAATTAGAAAAACTCAAAATTACCAGCTGATTTTGACAAATAGCGCACCCTGCTCTCCAATATGAGCCTACCTTGTAATTGTACCATGGATATCACTTAAGAAGTGTATCCTCTGAAATACATTCTTGAATTATAATAAGAGAATTTACTGTATTTACATTTAATTTATTCCGCACTTTACTACTATTAGTTTCATCTGCGAAAATTCCCATTCCGTTGTAGCGCTCTTATGGGGCAAGCACAGTAAAGCTCCAACAAATTGTAAGCTGTGGAAACGCAAACTTCCAAGGTCATTTATTAAATTTGAAAACAAATATCCAAAATTTTTCAAAATTTATTTCATTTTG
Organism: Pherbina coryleti; assembly: GCA_943735915.1. NCBI lineage: Eukaryota > Metazoa > Arthropoda > Insecta > Diptera > Sciomyzidae > Pherbina > Pherbina coryleti. The sequence continues at coordinate 56,962,095 of OX030949.1, read as the reverse complement.
TAAAAATTCATTTAAATTTAAGTCTCCATTCACTTTCCAACTCTTCTATTTGATTTTCTTTAACCAAATTCGGGAAAAGTTGCATAAGTCGAACCAGACTACTTTCAAGCAATGCCGGAACATAATTTAAGTAATTTTTAAAAAGAAATTGCACTTTGTACGAAATGGAAGTGTTTATGCCAAAGAGGAAGTGTCGAAGCATAAGCCTCGAAAAAGAAGTGAAATACTTCAATTGAAGTCAAAACGGCAACACTGCTTTCAGCATGTTCAGAAATTTTTTATATGGAGTTTTCCCGCTCTATATCTCTACACTTTCAATGAGACTCAATTCGACTTGATCAGGGTTCGGACTTGAAAATTAGAAAATCGCAGTAAATTAAAGAAAAACGAATTTTTCCGCAGTAGTTTTTTTTTATCTGCAACCATGAACGTAAATGTTATACAAATAAAAAAATACCTAAATACAAGTATATACATAACTATGTATATACTTTATATTTGCATGTTGCAGAAACATATTTTTTTACGGATTCAAAATAATTATGACTATTAATTTAACACGTATGCTGCCATCTTTCTAGTTTTTTTATATAATTGCATCAAAGGTTTAGCTATACTTGACGTAATGCAACGTTACATAAGAAATTGCCTGTGTTTCCTGTCATTTGTAAAATAAATACAAAAATAACCCTAATAATGTTTATTGAGAATAAATCGCAGTAGATTTGAAAAAACCGCAGTTAAGCAGTAAAACATTCAATTTTGCTAAAAAGCACAGTAGATCTACTGCAATTGCAGTAAAGTCCGAACACTGGACTTGATGCATAGTTTATATCAGTGGTGTTCACACGCATACTACTACAATTTTCGACTTTTGTGCTTATGTCTGTAGCTCTCTCACTCTCTGCACTGACAAAAATTGTTGTGCAGGTATTAAGCAGTTGTGTTATAATTATCATTGTCATCATCATTATCTTTATCAGTATCATTATTATTATTATTATTATAATTATTATTATAACAAATAAGGTATTTTCATATGCCTCAAACATTTCGTGTAGTGCAAAATACACGACCAAGAGCCACGAACTTTACAGCTTGAAGTTTCAGAGCCAACTGATTGAGAGAACTTCGTACATTCGATCGTGTACGTATTTCGATTCTCGAATTAAGCTTTCGAGTTTTACCACCCGTGGTACTACGTGAACATCACTGGTTTATATGTATGTATGCACAATAGGGCGGGTCAATTTATATGAATGGAAAAAAAATTAAAAATGGTAGGCGCTGAAAATGTTCTACGGAAAATTCTGACTCACTTTGCCTAAGAAACCCTTAGTCCAAAATCAATTTACTTATTTTGTTCCTAGCAAAGTTTTTTCCAACAAGTGAAATAATTTTTTTACATATTTTAGCAAAATACAAATTAAGATCTTCTTTCGAAAAACCGGAGGCTCGAAATAGATTTTAGACTAAGGGTTTCTTGAGCAAAGCTGATTAGAATTATCCGTCAACAGTATCCGCGCCTACGATTTTTTGAAAAAAAAAATTAACCCGCTCTAATGCACAATGTGCGTCTTCTAATTATTGGTAATTTTCTTTCAGTGCCCATCAAAAAAGGCTCTTTCTTAAATCTATTATGAAAAATATGGTGATTTCCTCTATTACTATACCCTATTACTACACTCTAATCCGCTGGACAGATTTCGATGAAATAACCACAATCAAGCGTTTTAATTATCTTTTATAAACAAACGCTATGCTATATCATGAAATGAAAGATAGAGGGTAAGCCATCTAGTGTTTTCTTTTTAAATCATAGGTTATTTTACACTGACAGCTGTTTCCCACTCAAAATCTTGACATAAAGTCAGTATCATAACTCCGCGAAAAGAAATGAGTCGCTCTACGCTTGAACAACATTGGAAAATATTAGAAAATGATTTCCAAAGTGGGTGCTTGGTAGCCCAAACAGTGCATTATTTGTAAAGGGCGTAAAATCATCTTTTCTGAAGAGGTGCATATTTATCTCGGCTACTGGGGCTCGAAAAACCCACAGGTTATTTTCACAGAGAGTGACAGTTTGGGGTCGGATTGTGGATTGGTGGCATCATTGGACCATTTTTCTTCGAAAATTAGGATGAGAACAAATATTCGGTCAACGGTGGGCGTTACAGAGCCATGTTAATCGACTTTTTTTACTGAAATTGGAGACATGCATTTGGACGGCCTTCACTTCATGCAGGATGGCGTGCCATGCCACAATCAATATTTTGCGCACCAAATTCCCAAATCGTGTTATCAGCCGTCTTGGCGATGTCAATTGGCCTTCTCGGAGCTGCGATTTGACCTCTTTGGACTTTTTGTGGGGAACCGTGAAGGATCGTTCCAAAAACGATTCAAGCACTTAAGGCCAATATCATCTCAGCAATCCGTGAGCTACAGCTCGAAACCATCAACAAGGTCTTGTAAAATTGGAGTGACAGAATGCGCTACAGCGAAGCTAGCCGAGGCAGCCACTTGAAGGACGGTGTGTTTCATAATTAATGGGAATATTTGCTCTTACTAATAAAGCCATAACACATGGCTTTGTATGTAATTTGTATTTAAAATTACATACAAATGTAAGTAAAAATAAAAAAAAAAAAAAAATAATTTTGTTCATTCTTAAAAAAATAAAACTTGCATTAGGCCCACCCTGTATAAGCAAAAATACTTCCAAAAAATTCCAAATGTTTTTATTTTGTTATTAGCGATGAAAACAATTCAATCAAGAGAGGAATGATCTGGGGTATTTCACGTAAAGTAGTCAACCAAAAACATTTGGTTCTTTCGATTTTAACGCAAAATCTTATCTTCAAGATCAATTGTCAAGCCATTGAATTTAGTGAAAATTTTGACTTTTTGGATCCATTGATCCTTTAACCTTTACTGAGTACTTAGTTCTCTTATATCTATCTTCTTATGATCTTATTGATCAGGACGATACGTTATTTGAATTCGATTGCTTAGCTGCCGATTACAACGCTATTAACAATTTTTTAAATAGTGTCCAATGGAGTCTTCAACCCTCGGACAATTTACTAGAAAATTACACTAGATTTATTTCAGTTATAAATGAATCATTTATAAATTTTTTACCTTTAAAAAAGGTCAAAAAAGCCAAAAATGGTAAACCTATCTGGTTTACTAAGCAATTAAAAAATTTGAAAAACATATTAAATAAAAAATATAAAAAAGCAGAGTTAATTCCTTCACTAAGGGAAATAATGCATATTAACATTATCCACGCCTGAGTATCAATTTTATTTAAATATTTACGTGGATAAATCAAATATTTTCCTTACAACTCGTTTTTTCCCCGTATTTGAATTTTATTTATACCACACACGTACACACATATTCCATACAAGCAAGCAGCAACAGCATCGCACACGTACACACATATTCCGACAAGCAGCAACAGCATCGCACTCTGTTCTCTTGCAGTTGCAACCTTAGTTCTTATAGTTCTCATTTCGTTTTTGTTGCAAGAGTAATATAACAGAAATATTTGGTCGTACATATGAGCGATTGCTTATGCGATTATGTAGGTTGGAGTAACAACTCGACATTTTCCCACGAAATTGTCGCACAGATTGTCATTTGCCTGCATATATTGCTTTATAATTTTTCGTTTTATAGTTTTATATTATTTATGACATTTGGTGCCATAATATTGCGCCGGCTGTCAAAAATAGTATAATATCAAGGAACGAAAAAAGAAAATAAAGTAACCATGCTAATGGCATTAATGGACGCAGCTCGTGAGAAATATTTGAATATATTGTTTTTTAATTTCAATATTTTTTATATAAATTTCATTTAGATGTGATAGTTTTATTTTCAAATAGTAAATTTTTAAAAGATATTTAAAAAATTCGTGCATAATTTTAATATATTTTTTTATTATTTCTGTTTAAATATTTTAATATTTTATTTAATTAAAAAGTTTTTAAATGAATTTTAAATATTTACGTAGTCGATTTATGCAAATGCGTTATTGGTGCAAAAATGACTCGCTTTTTGGATAAATTCAAAAAGTTTTTGGATAAATTTAATATTTTTATCCCTTAGTGTTGTTCAGAGATGAATATTTGAGAGCTAAAAAAGAATACGATTTCTTAAAAAATATCTATCTACGTTCAAAATACTGAAACTAATATAAAAAAAGAGCGTTGGCTGTGTCGTGGACACACCCGTAAGTTTTGACGTGACGGTGTTTCTTTATACTCCTATTTCATGTCCAAACTCTTGTTCTAATCCATGACCAAATTTTTGACTTAATCAAATATACCGAATCCCTTTCCTGGTTTAAAAAGGTGTGTCTTAGTTTTTGTCCTAATCCATATCCAAATTCATGTCATTGTCCTTTTCCAGTTTCATTGTGTTATTTTGTTGTTTGTGAGCAGTGAAATCGTAACTAACTAAATTTTTGTTGTTGTTGTTGTTGTTGTTGTTGTAGTTGTTGTTTTTTATGTTGATGTTGATGTTGATGTTGATGTTGATGTTGATGTTGATGTTGATGTTGATGTTGATGTTGATGTTGATGTTGATGTTGATGTTGATGTTGATGTTGATGTTGATGTTGATGTTGATGTTGATGTTGATGTTGATGTTGATGTTGATGTTGATGTTGATGTTGATGTTGATGTTGATGTTGATGTTGATGTTGATGTTGATGTTGATGTTGATGTTGATGTTGATGTTGATGTTGATGTAGATGTTGATGTTGATGTTGATGTTGATGTTGATGTTGATGTTGATGTTGATGTTGATGTTGATGTTGATGTTGATGTTGATGTTGATGTTGATGTTGATGTTGATGTTGATGTTGATGTTGATGTTGATGTTGATGTTGATGTTGATGTTGATGTTGATGTTGATGTTGATGTTGATGTTGATGTTGATGTTGATGTTGATGTTGATGTTGATGTTGATGTTGATGTTGATGTTGATGTTGATGTTGATGTTGATGTTGATGTTGATGTTTATGTTGATGTTGATGTTGATGTTGATGTTGATGTTGATGTTGATGTTGATGTTGATGTTGATGCTGATGTTGACGTTGATGTTAATGGTTATGTTGATGTTGATATTGATGTTGATGTTAATGGTTATGTTGATGTTGATGTTGATGTTGATGTTGGTGTTGGTGTTGGTGTTGGTGTTGGTGTTGGTGTTGGTGTTGGTGTTGGTGTTGGTGTTGGTGTTGGTGTTGGTGTTGGTGTTGGTGTTGGTGTTGGTGTTGGTGTTGGTGTTGGTATTGGTGTTGGTATTGGTGTTGGAGATGTTGTTGGATTTGGAGTTGGTGCTTTTCGTTTAGCTTTTTTTTTGCTTCCCCATTGGTTGAGCTCTAATTTCAATTAATCCAGCAAAAGTGATGCATATGCGTTACATTAGGCGGTTCCCTGGGGGTTTTTGACACGCCGTCAAATTTTTTTTTTATTTTTGTCATATGCCCGAAGACCTCACCTTTGTTTTCGTTCCTTAAAATTTACCGTTGCACCAGTAGACACAGAGTTAAAAATCCATGCAACGTTTTTTCATGGCTGTAGCATTTTTACTACATTATGTGATTGCATCCCTGAAATCATGACAACAAAATTTTTTTTGTTATTTAGTTGTGAAGCGTAATAATACATCCCTGCTGTCGTTAAACAAAATTTACTGTAGCACTCCTCCTGAGTGAGTAATAATTCCATGAAACGATATTACGTTTCTGTTACATAAGCTGCTATATTCACGACCTGACGACGCCGGAATTTTTTTTTTATTTCTGTCGTTAAGCCATGTATAAAAACTTTATTTTCCTTTTTACACTTTTATCGTAGGTTATATACTCATTGAGTAAAAATTCAATGCAACGCCGCTGCATGAATGTTGCGTTATCGATCTTTGAGCGGCTCTCTCAGCGTCCTTATGATGTCAGAAATTTTCTGTCTAATTTTGTTGTGAGGGCTTCTAATAGGCCTTTATTGGCGTATCGTATTTTTAATCCTAGCACTAATACTCAGCGAGTAATAATTCCATGTAACAAATTTTCAGTTGCGTTGCTTAAGCAGCTCCCACTACGTTCCTGTGCCGTATTAAATTTTTTTTTTGTTTTTTTAATATAGACAAAGAATTAACCTTTACGGTCATACTATATTTTTAATCATAGCTCTTATACCCAGCGAGTAACAATTCAATGAAACGCAGATGAATTTTTAAAAAATTCATTTTTTAACTTTTTTGGAAACTAGAGGAGTATAACGTAACTTCGTCACGTCAAAATAATTCAAAAGCTTTTTGGAAGTTTGTCAACCTTAAGCGTAAAACTTGTGGTTTACCCAAAAATATGACATATAATGGGAAAGTTGCTGACAATGTAGAGGAGGTATGCAATATGTTCGCTTCATTTTTTCAGTCAAATTTTATAATGAATTCTATGGGAAGCAGTTGTGAAGGGCCTATTTATAATGGAACCCCAATTACGGATTTGGGATTTCTAGAACTCTCTGAATTTGAAATTGAAAAAAAAACTATTAAGCTTAGACGTTGGAAAAAAAATGGGGCCTGACAATGTTCCTCCCTTGTACCTTAAAATGTGTGCTTTCAGTTTAGCTAAGCCTTTAGCAACTGTTTTCAACCTATCATTAGCTAAGGGTAAATTCTTGGAAGAATGGAAAGAATCCTTGATAACGCCTATTTTCAAGAGTGGCAATAAACAGAATATTGTACAATATAGACCAATTTCAAAACTGCCCTTGATTCCCAAGGTCTTTGAATCCCTGGATAAAGAGCGTATTAATGCTAATGTTAAGAATTATATATCAGATTGTCAACATGGATTTATGAGTGGAAGATCAACTACTTCAGACCTAGCCTTATTTACGAACTATGTCAGAAATGAAATGGAATGTGGTAATCAGGTCGATGTGATCTTTACAGACTTCGCAAAAGCTTTCGGGAGAGTACAGCATAGTATTCTATTAATGAAATTAGAGCAAATGGGGTTCCAGTCCTCACTACTAAAATGGCTCAAAAATTATTTGACAGACCGTAAACAGTTCGTTCAAGTAGGGCAAATCAATTCAAGACTAGTTTTTTATTACTCAGGTGTTCCACAAGGGAGTCATCTAGGTCCAATTCTATTTCTGCTCTTTATTAATGATTTGCCGAGTTATATTAAGCATTCTGCCTGCTTGATGTATGCAGATGACGTGATAGTTTATAAATCTGTGAAAAATGCTTCAGATTCTTGCGTTTTACAGAATGATATCAACAACCTCTCCAGATGGTGCGAATTAAATAGACTATTTGTTAACGTCTCCAAATGTGATGTTCATTCTTTTGGTATGCTTACGAATATGGTTGAATTTTGCTATTTCATTGATGGTAATATTCTGCCTAGAGTAAACATGAAATCTGATTTAGGGCTATTATTAGACCAAAAGCTTAATTTTTTGGCCCAATTTGATAGTATCATTTCAAAAGGAAATGCTATGCTTGGATTTCTAATGCGGAATTCAAAGGAATTTTTAGACCCGTTCACTCTTAAATCTATTTTTATGACAGGCCTATTTTAGAATATGGATCTGTTGTATAGGAACCTTTTTACAAGCGTCATATAACTAGGATTGAAAATATCCAGAAAAGATTCACACGTTTCACGATTAAAAAACTAAATTGGGAATTAACAATATCGTACGTCAGCCGTTGCGCTCTACTTGGGTTGAAAACATTGCAGTCGCGTAGAAAGTATTTCCGAATTTTATTTGCGAGGGATATTCTAATGAATCACATAAATTGCATACCTCTTCTAAACCTTATTAAGCTATATGCACCAGAACGATATATTCGACAGCGAAATCTATTCTTTCTCGAGTTTCACAGGACAAACTATGGCGGTAATGACGCCATTACCAATTCTTGCGCTGCGTTCAACTCTGTATGCAACGAAATAGACATAAGTATTGATAGAGAATCTTTTAAATGCTTATTGTTAAATATTCTTTAGGAATTAAGGTATAAATGCATATATATATATGTGACCCGGTCTACGAAAAGGGACCTTCGGTGTGAAAATATCATTTTTCACTTTTTTGGCGATTCGGATAGACTAATGTGTGCTCTTTCTAATGGCGCAAAGCAGAAGTTTCCAACTCGTAAAGAAAAAAAAAATGAAAGAAATAAATGAAAAGACGCCATTCAGTGTGCGACAATTAAACGTTTACAAACAGCTGTTTTCTCGAAAACTTGTTTTTACACCGAAGGTCCCTTTTCGTAGACCGGGTCACATATATGTATATTAGCGTGGCCGTTAGTTGTATGGAGAATATTTTTTTTTTGATTTCTTATATTCTCTCCCCCCAAATCGGTTCAGTTTTATGTAAAAAAAAATACAAAAAAGTTTCAAAGCGATAAGTTGTGTTTAAGGGGTGTCGCCCGCCCCTCAAAGTTGGCCATCAAGCCCATTTATTCAAATGTAATTTGTTTGTATATGAGTATCTTTTTAAAAAACATTTTACAAGAATGTGATGTATGGCAATATTTTAGCTCTTTTAGTCAACAACATTAGCCTCAAAGAAAGTTTTTTGCTAAAATTAATATTTTAGAAAATAATGAAGAAAATAACCAACAAAATACCAAAAATTATATGTACCAAAATTATATTAATATGGAAATTATTTGTTCTAAGCATGTGCAGTAAAAGCTTATGTCTATTAAATTATTTCGTACATAGCTATACTACGTATAGTCAAAAGAAAACTAAACAAAAACAAAATTATTGAGTTATATTAAAAAATTTATAACTCTTGGCTTACAGTAGATTTCTTAGAGAAGAGAATATAAGAAAGACAAAAAAAAAAAAAATAACGGCCACGCTAATGTATATATATGTATATCCTATTTTGTAAACCAATTTGTATCTATCTGATAGACTTGTTCGACATATGAATAAATAAATAAATAAATAATTAAATTCGTTCAGGCTTCGAAGGTCTCTGGGGGGATTACGGAACTCTTACTACTAAATTTGTTGGAATATTATTTTTGATTTGGTCACACTAAATAATGGAAACTCATTGGCTTCATGCGAGATTAGCTGCTCAACATTTTAGTCATAGAATCAAGACCATTTTTTTTTCTTTTCATATTTGATAAAACAACGTACTCATTCTTCGCTTATGAGAATCTCTAAAATAACCTTTAACTTTTTCACAAATACACAATGCAAGAAGCAAGACCCAACAGACCTTATCGTGAATACCCTTTAAGAAAAATAAAATTATATTTATTAAAATGTTCCCTAAATACCATTCTTCTTTATTCTTTAAAAGTAATAATAGGAAAATCTTGAAAAAAGAAAATTTAAAATTACTGAAAAATCAACACATTTATTACGGAGACTGCTGCAATAAAATAAAAATTATAATAAATTGAACAAGAATATGCCAGAGAAGTGTCTTATTGAGTGCATTTGTATGTCTTTTCCATATACTTTGTCATCAAAAAAAGACACGAATATAAGGATAAAAAAAAACAACATTAACAAATTAAAAGCCAAAGAGGAGGAAAAAACCGAATAAGTGCTGATTTTGACTTTCCTTGACATACTCGCGCATAGACTGCAGCATTCAGTACTCAATGATGCGTCTTCAACAATAACAAACAACAACAACAATAAAAACAACAACAATAAAAACAGCAACTAAAGCAACAGCAGTAACAACATTAATACAATGTTACATACGCAGGACAACGTCATGATATATGGCTTACAAGAGTGTCCGACATCCGTTTGCCAATACAGCCATTTTTTAATGTTTTTTTATGCTCTTCCGCTGCCGTTGTTGCTGTTCTCACTAGCAAACCAACAGATCTCGGCCAAAGTTTCCCAGCAGACACACAGTCAGCAATTCAATGACTGATGTGTATAAATTGTTGACCATTATATTAAATGATACTCTGTTATTATTCTTGTAAAAGTTGTCGTGTGGAGCTTTTTTCTTTACTATGAGTATCTGCGTAGATGTGATGATATATGCCGCCGTATGTGTGCTTGCAAAAGTGTGCTTAAAAATGTTGATGATTTTTTTTTTTTTCTTTGATTCAATGTTCGTTTTGATATATTATGTTGTCCATCGAAAGCAATATCTATGTGTATTTGATTGTGTATGTGTTATAGTTGCCTCTGCGTTTCGAATGGTACATATTTTTATCATTTTCGTTACTTTTTTTATTTAATAAATTTGCCCGTTTAGATGTCTGTCTTGGAGACGCTTGTGTTGAGTATGTTTGTGTGTGTGTGAATCTTTGTAGGCTATGTGTGCTTCTTTGTGTGTCTGAGAAATGATGTTGTCTTACTTTGACTGTGTTCAGTGACAGTTTTTTAAGTAGAAAAACTAATGATTCTTCTTAAAGCTTTGTATTTGGCTGAACTTTGATTGTGAAGACTTTCTTCTTTTTCCCCCAACAAATTGCAGGAAACTCTTTCTTACAACTGCTGTTATATCCTCTCTGTTCTTATCGTAGATTTAATGCGTATCTTAAATATTAACATGCAAACATTGAATGTTGTCGTACACTTTTTTATTATTTATAATAAAAACAAGAAAATTAAACTTATATCATTCGAAAGGTACTGTGCCACAGATGTGTCGAAAAATAAAAATAGCAAAAAAAAAAAATTAATTATATTATGTGATTATTGCATTTCAAAATAAAAGAATGCATTCTCATACCAATGACTGTAGTTTGAATATCTCTGCCTTTCTTATGCAAACAAATATTGTCGTTGCTCTCTCTCTTGAGAGAGTCATAAGGCCTCTCAGGGAAACCCTTAAAGTAACCTGAATGCTACAAATACAATAACAAAAGCAAAGAAAAAGAATAAAAAAAAAAAAAAAAATTTAATGAAAAGAAGGACAAGTACTAGGACAAAAATTTGGCTAAACGTTAGGGCAATGTTTAAACAAGGGATGAGAGCAAAAATCTGGACAAAGATTAGGACCAGCAATAAGGTAAAGAGTAGTCCAAAAATTTGGTAAGTATAGAATTGGACAAGAATTCAGACAAAAATTGGTGCAATGACTTCGATAAGGATTAAGACAAGGGTAATGACAAAGATTGAGATATACCTAAAAGAATATTTGGCACATGATTAGTAAAAGTATAAGGACAAGAAATGGGACAAGGAATAGAACAAGGATTTGAACACACTAAGAACAAAGCGTCGAAAGAAGAAGGTCAATCAAGAACCAACTCCAGAGCAAACACGATTATGCTAAAAACTCTGAATTGGTCAATCTTTACAAGTCAGCCGATTCGGAGGCGAAAGAACGAGCGTTGAGTGACAAAGAAACGTGCCTTAACAACATCGCTAGTGAGGCGGAATTAGCTGCATATAGAAATAACCGGAGAAACGTATACGCCGCAATCAACAAACTAGCAAATGTCAAACCGCATATTCCACCATTGAAAGACCTTAATTGAAAGACCATTGAAAGACCACACTCACCACAGTAGATGAGCAGCTAGATGAATGGAGAAGACTCTACGAATTCCAGGGTAACACTAAGAAGGAAGCAGATTTCGATGACGCCAATGATACTCGGCGCGACACAACCCTAACAGACACATCAGGACAGAGCCCCCAACGATTGCAGAGATCACCTCAGCGATCCGCAAGCTTAAAAACAACAAAGCTGCCGGCACTTAATTCCACCTTCAATTCCACCTGAATTGTTGAAATATGGCGCGAAGAAATCGCTCCAGCTTTACGTCCGCTATTCTTAGAAATCTGAATGACGAACAGAATAACCAGTGAGTGGAAAGAGGGAATAATAATATCCAACCCGAAGAAAGGCGATCTGAGCCGATGTAAAAACTGGCGAGGCATTACGCCTCAGCTTCTAAACGCTGTTGAAAAAGTTCTTGCTTTTGTAATTCTAGATAGAATATCACCAGCTCTCAACACCATACTACGCACTGACAAAATGGTTTCAGGCCAAGGCGAATCCTGCGTCGACCACATTAACGCACTAAGAATAAGAATTGACCAATTAACTGAGTCGAGAGCTCTATTGTATATGCTGTTCGTTGATTTTGAACGTGCTTTTGACACAATCAGATGCACAAAAACAGACGTGCAATCTGGTCCGCTCTCAGAAATGTGAGCATGTCGAATAAGATACCGAAGCCGAATACTCAAGCTTTATGAGGGTGCTGCGTGTAGCGTGCTCTTCAAAGAAAAAAAAAAAAAACAGTAAATTCACCATTCAAAGAGGAGTTCGACAGGGTTGCGTATTGTCACCTCTTCGTTTTATAGTAGTCATTGACAGCGTCCTCAAGAAAATAAATAACGACACTCCCGGTGGTATTCAATGGCGGCCACACCAAAAACTTATCGACCTCGACTAAGCTGACGACATTTGCTTCTTGGCTCACAGACTGTCAGAGAATAATGCCAAACTTAAATCTCTCGTCAAAAAACGCAAAGCAGGTAGGACTACGAGTCAAGTTTAAAAAGACTAAGCTTATGCGTGTAGAAACCACAAGCCAAGATCCCCTGTCAGTGGCCATTGATGATAACGTACCGGTAACCATTGACTATGTCGATCAGTTCAGCTATTTAGGTAGCGTGCTCATCAAAGATTACGGTGCCTATAAGGATGTAAATTCGTGCATGAACAAGGCCCAATACGCTTTCCACAAACTCAATCGCATCTGGACAGCGCGTAATATACATAAGTAAGAAAACCAGCATCAAGCCTGTACTACATACAGCACAAGCATTTTCAACACCAGCATCAAGCCTGTACTTACTATATGCTTGCGAAACGTGGAAGGTCACTGATAGCATCTGCAACAAGCTACAAGTCTTCGTAAACAAGTGTCTGCACATTATACACCGGATCTTTTGGTCAAGAACCATAACAAATATAGAACTGTTAACCATATCTTCGTGCAAGCCAATAATCGTGGAAATCAAAAATCGGAAACGGGGGTGGATCGGTCACATTCTATGCAAAGACGACAACGGCATTGCAAAGATGGCTCTTGAATGGAACCCCAAGGTTCCAGGCGAAGAGGATGCCCATGCAAGACATGGATCCGCTCGACACACTCTGAATACCAACCCCGATGGAACTGGCAGGATGTTCGCAGAACTGCTCAAGATCGATCAAGTTGGGCTGAGTTTGTCTCCGCCCTATACTCTGATTAAGGGCGATATTTCAAAATTATTAATTTTTAAATTATAAATTTGTTTTTATCAAAAAAAAAAAACAAGAAGAAAATTAGGGGCAAAGATTTAGAGAGGAAGTGGGCCAAGGATTAGAAAAGGATTTGAACAAGGCTAAGTTTAGGAATTTGGACATGGATTGAAACATGAGTTTGGACAGGAAGTAGGACTATTATTAGAACAAAGATAAGAATAAGAATAAGAATAAGATTGAAGACAAGCTTGGGAACAAATGAAAGAAAAAGGACAAGAATAAAAAACAAAAACACAGGTGCGTCACTGGACACACGAGAGAAACGAAACATTTTCGGAATATCATAGATTTGATTATTTAATGGCTTTTTTCGATTAAAATAATTTTTAAATTTAAAACTTTAAAATAACAAAGTAAGCTAAAAAAAAACACACGTTTATCTTCACACCAGTTAGTTTTATTATATTTCATTATTTTTTTTTTTTTTTTTTTCTGACACTTGTCAACGCACTTTTGGTCAATTGTTAATTTTTCCTTCGCGCTATGCAAAACAAGAAAAAAAACCACACCATGTACCAACAACAGAATTAACGATCGTGTAGTAAGAAGAGTTCGTATTTTTTTTGAGTATTAAGCAACTAGAGAGCACTCAATTTGTTCTTTTTAAGGGGAGTTATCTACCCAGAACTTTTTTTTTTCAAAAAACCATGTTTTCAAAGTCAGTGACCAAGATTTCTCGAACTCAGTGAACTGATCGTTTTGATTTCTTTGCAGGCTTATTTTATTCATAAAAATCTCGTACCTACTTGTCATAGGAATTTTTTTTCCCGTAGCATCGTTCATTTTTTATAGGCAAAATAATGACGAATTTTTGGTCAAAAATCGTTAATTTACGTACGGAAGTCCACCATTTTGTGCAAAATCAATATTTTCAAAATCGGCTATGACAAGTACAAGTTTTAAGTATCTAGTTTAATAATATTTTTCATTTTTTGTTTTAGATGAATTTAGGAGGAGCAATCTTAAGCCCTAACCAAAATAGACGAGTCGCTACGTAACGAGTGAAGACAGAAATGTTCGCTTAAATGCAATTCAATGTTGTTGCCCAAAATAAGCAAACGTAAACTCAACGAACTGAACGAAACGGTGTGACGAGATGTTTTGTTCCGTAAAGCCCTAGCCAAAATAGACGAAACGAGACGATTGCAACTTGCCGAACGTTTGCAATCGTTACGTCTGTTTTGACATTTAACCTAAAATGAAACGAGTACTTCCAATCGTCTGAAAAAAGAAGAAGACTACTCTGCACAGCGGTTGTTGACGAGTTGAGACGCTAAAAGTTCGGTTTTTACGGAACAGAACGTCTCGTCAAACCGTTTCGTTTAGTTTCGATAAGACAAACGTAATTGTTCATTTTGGGTTACAACATTGAAATGAATTTAAGCGAACATTTTCGTCTTCACTCGTTACGTAGCGACTCGTCTTTTTTGGTTAGGGCTTAAGAACCGAACTTTTAGCGTCTCAACTCGTCAACAACAGCTGTGTAGAGTAGTCTTCTTCTTTTTTCAGACGATTGGAAGTACTCGTTTCATTTTGGGTTAAATGTCAGAACAGACATAACGAATACAAACGTTCGGCAAGTTGCAATCGTCTCGTTTCGTCTATTTTGGTTAGGGCTTTACGTAATGAACTAGTTCGTTCATTTAGTTATTTTCGTTCGTTCGTTTCATGTATTTCTTCGTTCGTTCTTGAAGTTCGTTAGTTCTTTAAGTTCGTTCGTTCTTTTAATTCGTTAGGTCTTTTAGTTCGCTTGGACAAACCGAAGATTCAAACCATAGCTTGGTAAATTTTGTTAGTTTTGCTCTCGTTCGTTTTGTTCCTACTCGCTGCAAAATCAATTGAACTAAAATTAACTAAAAGAACGAGAAACACTGAACTAGTTCACATCGTTCATGAGTGGGAATCGTTCAATTGAACTGGTTCGTTCATGAACTGCCAATACGCATTCCTATAAATAGATTATTGTGATCTACTGCAAAATAGCTTTAGTTAATAGTTGATATTGAATCAGCGATAGTTATTAATCGCTTATACGAGTACTTTTGGATTGATGGTTAGAGCGTTAAACTATCAGTTGGCGGGCATGAATTCAATTCTTGCAGCGGACTAAGAATTATTTTTAATTTAGCATTTTCTTGTTGCAATAGACGCAATATCAATTCTAAGAAAAACGGTGTCGGAAAAAAGTGTCGTTTTTTCAGATTTCACTCCAGCAGATTGCAGAACGAGGCGTAAAAAGCTTCGCTTCAAAAAACACTGTCACATTAAAATCTATGGATGTGTACACGATACAACCAACTTATTTTTAACTTTGCCAAGCGTTTTTCAATAAAAATAAAAAAAAAAACAAGTGCAAAATCAATTTTGATATGGTCGAATTTCGACCATAGGCGATACTAGTAGGTTAGGTTAGGTTAGGTTTTCATGGCTGAGCCAACAGCCGACTCGTACACTTAGGCTATTGCAGGCCCGTTATGATGCCACATAATCTCTATTGAACCTATGAGAGATTTCACTTCTCAACAAACCAGTTCGAACGAATGATGAATTTTATTCTATGCCTGCTTTCCAGTCATGAGACTTCGGAAAGTCGATTTAAGAAGGGATGGCCCAGAGTTGTCAATCTCCTTTTACTTAGCGCCGGATATTCGCAGAGGAAATGCTAGTTATTTTCTACCTCTTCTTCACATTTGCAACTTCTGCATTAGACAGTGACCCGTGAGGATTCCTACTATTTTTGAAAGGTTTACCGTAGGAAGTCGTAGCGAGGCGACATTAGCTTAGCTGCCCTACATGTGACAAGGTTTTCCCAACGTACTTGTGCAAGACTCAAGGATTTGTTGCTACACTGGAGTTGAAGAGGGTTTTCGAGGTCGTACCGTTTCTTGCCAATTCGTCAGCCAAATTATTGATACTATTATAAATAATTAAATATTCAAGCTAAAAATTTAGGTTAACATTTGTTGCTTATATCAAAATCTTCTTTTTTTTTGTGCTAATTTTCAAAAATGTTACTTTTCATTTACTTGCAGGAAATTGTGTTGTCCAACGTCCACATCAATCCGATCAGCTAATACGTGAAGGCACTAGTAAAAGGGTAAGTTTTCCAATCGAAACATATGCCAACATAAATGTGTGTGTTTTTAATTTTTGTTTTCTCCGTTTTATGTTTAAGAACACAAATCTAGAAATAACAATAAAACAAAATACATATGTTTCCCTTTGCACAGTGGACAAAAAGGATGTTTTTTTTTCCTTTGGTGGTCAAAAATCTACATGTATCCCACTCCATCTTCAAAATAGACACAACTCAAAATATCAAAATTTTCACGAGAAGCAAAAAACCAGTTTTTTTTCAAAGGAATCCATTCAAAACAAGGACACGAAACGATTTTTTTTTTAATTAAAGAGCAAAAAGATGAGTCAAAAATTTTGATAGTTGATGGAGGTTATCACTATGAATAGTTTAACATTAAAAAGTAAAAATGTGTAAATTTTGAGTTGTGCCCGTTTTGAAGATGGAGTTCGATATCTTCCAAGCGAACAGAATTTTTTTTAATTTCAATTTCTTGCAGTTGAAAGAAAAAAGATGGACCTTTAAATGAGCGCTTGTTATGATTTCTGAGATTTTTCCTTCTTCAGTTTTTTAGGGGGCAGATGGTTTTTTGAAAATTTCAAAAAGGATTTTAGAAAACAAGTACTTATGATTTATTTTTGCATTTTACAATTTATTAATATAAATTCATGTTTAATATTAGTTTGTAACGAACTTTGTAGCCGGGGTTCGTACAAAAATTATTTTCTTAGTTTTAAATTACGAATACAAGAGTTTATTTAAATTCACTTTTTAAGTTTTTATTTATCTATTCATTTTCACAAAAACAATTCACATTTTTTTATTTATTTGTTCAATCTCCGTTGCTCTTGATTTCCCTCGAAGTCCTTCAAAGTAGGATCCTTGAAATCCGTTCGTTTGCCTGTCCTCTGAGTATTTACGATGGGCCGTCCGGTATAGAACCACTCGGGCCAGGTGTAAGCTTTGGTCGTTATCCTCGTAAAAAATATGGTCTGAACCCAAGTGGGTGATCGACTTGGATGCTTTTAGAGCAGAACGTACGGTATGAAACCACTCGGTTCGACAGAAAGAACAACCTTCGTGATTCGTGACTGGTATGTTTTATGACTAGCCGTCCGATATGAAACCACTCGGGACGACAAGAAACACTGTTCGCCAGGATGAGCCGTCCGGTATGAAAACCACTGGGGCCTAGTGTAAAAGTCGGTCGTTTATGTTGTCACAGTGTGCTGAACAAAAATAGCGCATCTACTTGGATGCTTTTAGAGCCCGCTGTCCGGTATGAGAGAGAACCAAAAGAGAGCCACTGTTGGTTCGCTGACTCCTTTAATCCCGAAACGGGGTAACGGGATCTTGTTTGTGTCACAAATTTCCATCTGATCTCGATCTTGAATTTTACTCGCCTAGAAGTAGCGGCAACCTTTTGCCTTGCATGTTATTGTTGTCATAGTCGCTGTTTAATGACCCCTATGTATTTTGTTATTGCCACGTGTGGGTGCATAGAATTCATGTTGTTTGTGTGTTTTGCTTGCTTGGCTTTATGTGGCTTCGCTATATTGTTTTGTTGTTGTGCCAATTGATAATGCCACTGGCTTGCTGTATGCGCTGTTATTGTTTATTTGCGGGTCACAAACATTTTTTCGTTTGTTGTTGTTGTGCTGTTTTGATCATTGAGCTACTGACTCGCTGTATGCTTTGTTGTTGTTTGATTGCGGGTCGCCCAGCTGCGTGTTTTATAGACAGGGTCGGTTCGCTGGTTTTTGTAAAGGTGCGGTTTAGGTTTGCAGGGCGGGTTCAAGCTTTTCAAGGCCCTTTGTGCAGCGGTGGCTTACAGGGAACTGTAAGGCATAAATGTAACGAATTTATGTTTCCTTAAGAGTTTTAAAACTCATTAAAAAAATATTCAAAAAATTCATCAATTTGTTGAATAACTCATACCCTCGCTTCTTTACTTAAGTTACTATGTACATTGTACAATTTACTTTGAATTTCTTTATATATCTTTGATTTTTCAAATAAATGGATCAGATGAGATCATAAGCTTACGAAATAGGTTCTCATTTGTGTTTTGCCTTAAAAACTTTCGGATGTTATACTCCCTAAAGTACCTATAATCCTTGTTTCTTTTCTCCTGCTCTTCTTCAGATAAGTCTACCATTGGTAGGATGTGGTATCTACTTTTTGGTAAAATAATATGGTAAAACCTTGTGCAGTATTGGGGCAAGCCAATTATATAATTTGTTGCATATAGATGTTTCCTTTGCATATTGTCCAGAACGCTCTGCTGAAAGATGGATAACTTACTATATACGGATAGAAAATATTCCACAAATAGATGGACACAATCAGCCAACAATTTTTCTTACACGCCAGAACACTTTTTTTAAATCAGTAAAATTTTTTAATGAATTTTAGTGATTTTTAGGTTTTTGACATAATGTATAGAGTTGGGTAAAGTGGAAACTCGGAAAGTGATATTTAATATATTAATTTTTACAATACATTTATTTTATAAGGATGTGAAAACTTTATTTTCTCTTAAAATATAGTCGTCTATTTAAAAGTGGTAAAAAAAAATGGTCGAAGCCTTTGTTTTTGAAATAATACGGTACTATTTTTTTAAATCAAACACCAGTCTGCATATGCCAAGAGCTTCTTTTATAGTATAGCATGTAAAGAAAAACAATTAAAACAAGGAATTATGAAGTGACTTATTTAAATAGTGTTGTTCAAATACTGTTCTTTAAACTGAAGTCTTTAAATTACAATAAACAAAAAATATGTGCCACACGACGTATACGTAACATTTAATTCAACTTGAATAAACTCAACTGCTATTAGCAACACATGCACAGACACTCAGACTCACACACCCACACAACCATTCAATTAATTGGCTAAGTTTTTCTTTAATTTTTTTCTTACGCTAGCTACTTTTTTAACCAGTTCTTATCTCTTGGTTTTCTGCTTCTTTTACTATTTTCTGCAGATTTACTCCTTGGACGATGCCGAATGCAGCGAATTATGCAGCTGTGGTGAGTCACTAACGCTTACCTGTCACGCTCTCTGCGTGCCTTTTGCCCCCTGCCGCACAGCGCTAGCCTTCTACAGTCATGCTTCACCCGCATATCAAGCATTTCGTGGCAGATGTCTCTGCTATTCTGGACGTTTTATCTGCATGAAACCACCGCTGGGCGAATACACGCTGCCAGGTGAGTAAGCGAGAGAGAGAGAGACAGAGAAAAAGTATTAAAAATGTTTGCGAAGACACATGCAAAAAATTACTATATCTTTTGGGATTTTATTTTTAGTTAAGTATCTTAGCGTGTATCCGCAGATATTGCATTTTTGCTTAATGTATAGAGTAGCTCTTGTTGTTTTTGCTGATGTGATGCTCAGTTGTCGGTGGAAACTATATATATTTTCTTCTTATGATTGATGATGTTGCTGCATTTGATGCTTGAGCTGTAAAATATTCGCATCTGTATTGAATTGCTCAGAGTTTTGAACAGATTTGAAATGAAAATGTTTGCTTTTGATTAAGGTAAGAAGCGATAAAATCTGTCAAGAAGTGCAAATGTCCTTGGTGCTTAGCTGTACAAAAAGTGTGATGGGGGAAGTGATTTGCAAAATACAAATAAGTATTTTCATTAAGCACTTAAGTTTTTAAACAAATAAGAGTTTAAAAAAGTGACATTGATAAAAACAAAAAAAAAAACTTAAACAACAGTCAACAATAATACATAAATTGAATTTTTCGCATGCAATTCCAAACAACCACTGTATCAACTTCATCAGTAACAGTAACAATGCACTTCTGAGCGAATGTTCTCAAATGTCATTGAAATCCACTGCAGCAGCTTTCAGCAACCATTCAGTTTTCTTTTGAGAATAAATCAGAAAAAATATCGCGTCGAGAAATCACGAAAAACCACGTTTCTTCAGGTAACTGTAGCTGCAGTTGCGTAGGAAAAAAAATAACCAGCAGCAATAGCAAAAAGCATTCTACACTTGCATACACGCAATGCACACATACACACACACAGTCTCTTATGCACACTTAAACAAATGAGCTTGTGTGTGCAAGTGTGTTTGTCTGCGCGATACATATATCTTTAGCGATAAAGTACATGTGTGCGGAACAAAGAAAATAAAGCACTAAAAAGTCATAGCAGGCGAAAAAATATGATGAAGGAAAGTGAGTACTTTCGAGAGTGACAAGGGAAGTAAAAAGTGTTTAAAAATTTTTGAGCGAATAAAATAGATGAAAACATAACTTGAGCTGCTTTTTATATCATGTGGAAAGATTCAGATTTTGATATTGTCTTTGGAATTTCGGGAATATCGGAAAGTTTAATTTAAAAGTTTTAACAGTTTTTAATTTGATAGAAGTACAATAACAGTAATAAAACCTTTTTCCATGCAAGCTTCGAAAATACTTGCCTGGACATAAAAAAGTTTTAATTTAAATTATTTATCGTATGGAAAAGTAAGTGTTCCCATGGACATTAGACCTTCTCGCCTTATAGGCAAAAAAAACAAAAAAGCATGTAGCCGCACACCAGTTAATCTGAAGCATTATTCAAAGAAAATTTCAAAAAAGACATTTTTTATTTTTGGCCGAACGTAGGGTCGCTTATTGACGTATTTCTTCAGAACTTCAGTATTTACTGTCCGATCTTTAAGAATAATATGTCCATGTTTTTATCTTAGGAAGACCTATTTTTTGTTTCTAGGACTCATTGATCTCAGTTGACCCATTATAGCACTGACCTACCAGATCTCAGTTTCAACCTTCTTAAGATACCATTTTGAATTCAGAAATAGAAAGCCCGTAAAAAATCATTAAACTTTCACTAAAGAAATTTTTCGCTTGAAAAGTTTGCACAGGTATTGAATACCACGCTTCTTGAATTTTAGCCCACAAATCGTCCTTATTTTTACACTGATAGGCTCCAATTGAATTGTTTAAGACTCTCCATAGGTGTTCTATGGTGTTGAGGTATGGCGACTGGGATGGCCAAGCCATCCGCATATCATTTGATTTTGTTGCGCTTGATCTATGTCCTTACCAATTTTGCTGTATGCTTAGGGTCGTTATTATGCATAAAGTTCCACTTTAAAGGCATTTCCTCTTTTGCATACGGCAACATTACTTTATTGAATATTTCAAGATAGTCCACGGCACACATTTTGCCTTTTACCCAATGAATTGGTCCTACCCCAGCCGCCGAAAAGCAACCCCATATCATCATTGAGCCGCCTACGTGTTTTATGGTCTTTCGAGTGTACTTGGGTTCGCATTCTGCATTCCTCGGCCATCTTACAAAGGTTTTTCCATCCGAATCAAATACATTTATCTTGGTTTCGTCAGACCATAACACATTTTTCCAATGTGGACGACACATGTTCTATTGGCGAAATCAATCCTTTTCTTTATGCTATTTTTGCTTAAGTACGGCGCTTCCTGGCTTGTAAGTGTTGCTTTAACTGCATGCTTAAGGTCATTCCACGAAAGAAATTGATTTTTTTTTTTGTCGAATAATGTACCAGCAACTTGTCAAACCGTTTCGAACTTTTCCGTTTCCTTCCTCTGTTCTCTCTTTGCGAAGTTAAATTAAAAGCATTCCAAACCATTTTTTTGGAGCATTCCACAATTTCTTTTATTGTTTTTCCAGTTTTTCTCAATTTTCTTAAAAGTTTTGCTTTCAACTTCGGAACAATGCTTTGCACGACCCATTATGAACAGCTACCTATTGAAAAGAATAAAAATTAAAAACCTTTATCGTAGTCCTCTAAAAACTACAATTTACCAATTCTTTGCGTTACGTATTTATCACTTTTCAGCTTTAGGAACCCAAAATTTTATTTTTTCCCTATAATTTTTGTCCAGCCTAAAATGGGTGTGTGCACCAGAGATCTGCAACAAGTCAATTGCAAATCAAGTAACTTGAAAATAATCAAGTTTCGACTTGACTTGTAGAAACTTGATATGTTTCTACCCTACAAGCCTCGACTTGCTTCTGAAAAACGAATCATAAGTCAGACTTGATTCTATTTGTTTTCTACCCTACACTAATTGGTAGAAAAAACCAAGCTTTCTACTTTTCAAGTCTGTTTTCAAGTCTATGCGACTGCGCTGCCGCAAAAAGCCACTGATGAGCGTCTACTTATACTTTTCTATATAAAGTGACAAAATAAAAAATAAACAACAACAACAAAAAACAAACATACTTCAATCCAATGTTTTAAAGCAGTGTCGACCGAGTAGTACACATGTGTGTGGATCAACATTTTGTCTTTTTGCGTATACACGAAAGAGTAAATGAGACAAAAGTTATTGTTGTGGTCGACACTTCTTTAAAGTTAAACTGTTTTCTCAACTCGAGAAAAGAAAGTTTACATTGACGACACGAAGTTTATTCCACGAACTTCGTAAACAGATTTGAAAATAAACAATTTGTAGGCAAAATAATTGCTTTTTCCCTACATTTCAAGTTTCTACATTTCAAGTTTTCTACATATCAAGTTTCTACATTTCAAGTTTTCTACATTTGGCGACTTGATTTTTGCTGCCTATGATTCGCGCAAACTTGCTGCTTGCCTGCCTCGACTTGCAGGGAGTTGAAAAATTAAAGGAACTTGAAACAGCAAATGAATCCATTCATGCAGATCTCTGGTGTGCACATGCGATGACGATTTAATTCCAAATTATCATGCTTTACAACTAAAATTATTTTGATAATTTAAGTTCCATTAGACAAAGTAAGCTTAAAGTAGCTTCCATTAAAAGCTCACAATAAGAAAAATGTTAATTCCACCATTGAAGATTTTAATGAGTGTGTCCCTGTTATTTTTTCCAACGCTGCATGTAGGTATATGAAGTGCAAAAGGCAATGTTACCAAAAAGCGAAATAAATGTTAATGTTAATGTTAATGTTAATGTTAATGTTAATGTTAATGTTAATGTTAATGTTAATGTTAATGTTAATGTTAATGTTAATGTTAATGTTAATGTTAATGTTAATGTTAATGTTAATGTTAATGTTAATGTTAATGTTAATGTTAATGTTAATGTTAATGTTAATGTTAATGTTAATCTTAATGTTAATGTTAATGTTAATGTTAATGTTAATGTTAATGTTAATGTTAATGTTAATGTTAATGTTAATGTTAATGTTAATGTTAATGTTAATGTTAATGTTAATGTTAATGTTAATGTTAATGTTAATGTTAATGTTAATGTTAATGTTAATGTTAATGTTAATGTTAATGTTAATGTTAATGTTAATGTTAATGTTAATGTTAATGTTAATGTTAATGTTAATGTTAATGTTAATGTTAATGTTAATGTTAATGTTAATGTTAATGTTAATGTTAATGTTAATGTTAATGTTAATGTTATTGTTAATGTTAATGTTAATGTTAATGTTAATGTTAATGTTAATGTTAATGTTAATGTTAATGTTAATGTTAATGTTAATGTTAATGTTAATGTTAATGTTAATGTTAATGTTAATGTTAATGTTAATGTTAATGTTAATGTTAATGTTAATGTTAATGTTAATGTTAATGTTAATGTTAATGTTAATGTTAATGTTAATGTTAATGTTAATGTTAATGTTAATGTTAATGTTAATGTTAATGTTAATGTTAATGTTAATGTTAATGTTAATGTTAATGTTAATGTTAATGTTAATGTTAATGTTAATGTTAATGTTAATGTTAATGTTAATGTTAATGTTAATGTTAATGTTAATGTTAATGTTAATGTTAATGTTAATGTTCATGTTCATGTTAATGTTAATGTTAATGTTAATGTTAATGTTAATTTTAATGTTAATGTTAATGTTAATGTTAATGTTAATGTTAATGTTAATGTTAATGTTAATGTTAATGTTAATGTTAATGTTAATGTTAATGTTAATGTTAATGTTAATGTTAATGTTAATGTTAATGTTAATGTTAATGTTAATGTTAATGTTAATGTTAATGTTAATGTTAATGTTAATGTTAATGTTAATGTTAATGTTAATGTTAATGTTAATGTTAATGTTAATGTTAATGTTAATGTTAATGTTAATGTTAATGTTAATGTTAATGTTAATGTTAATGTTAATGTTAATGTTAATGTTAATGTTAATGTTAACACATGTGCTAATAATTCGTACGCTGTTAAGTAACTACAATTGCACTAGTTTTTATAACTTTATTCCATGCAGTTGCTTGTAGAAACATGTTTCACGTTAGATCATTATATTCTGCAAAATAATTGAAATACAAATGTCTTTTTCTTTCCTTTAGGCGGTGTTTTTCTGCTGCTTGGCTATAGCTCCGCAGATGAAGCGCTACTGCGGCCTCATACCAATCTAGGCGTACAGGATGCGGTACGAGCGCTGCAGCAATATGTAAATACGCATATTGATAATCAGGTAAGAAATAAAGTATTACGCCATTTCTGATAGTTTTTTGGTTATAATTTAAATTAACTCCAAACTTAACTCTCACACTTTTACTTGTTATTTCTGTGTATCTTTCAACTGCGCAGACTCAGTGCACTCTGACGCTCTTCAATATGACCGATGAAAATATAATTATAGCAGCTAGGTTGCCACATGATGCGAAATTAGTTGGTCTTGAATTGCTAAGGAAGGAAAAGGTAGCTACAATTACATTATTCCTCAAACATTGAAAATTCATTCGTAATTCCGTATTTTGAACAACTCTTAACTAAATGTTTTGTGTTTTTTTTTCTTTTCTTTTCTCTTCAATTCCCAGGATGAATGCACCAACATACTGAAGACCATCAGTCATCATATCAACAACGAACACAATGAGCTACAATCCCACCGACTGCTAAGCATTTTTAAAATGTCCGAAGTCGAAGTTGTTTGGCCCGAGAGCAGTGCCGCACACAGTAGCAACAGAATGATGTCCAATGTGGCAGCACTGTCAACATGGCTACGCATCACACTGTCAGCTGTCAGCTGTTGGCTTGCAAGCGTGAGTAGTCACAAGTTCTGGTTAACGTTAACATGACATTAAATTTGTTATGCAATAATAACAACAATAGTAACAGCAACAACAACAACAACAACAACAACAACAACAAGAATATTCATATAAATAATGCAAATGCAGTTATTTTAATATAATAACAATGAGTAAATATTTAATAAACTGCATATAATTAAAGAAAAGTATTGAATAATTAACAAAAAAAACCAAAAAAAAAAAAATATAATAAAAAGCTAACAATTTATATATGAAAGTTAATTAAGCTGTTTATGCAATAAGCAGCATTACAAATAAACACATTATATAAATATAAATATATATATAAAATACACATATGTATACAGGGTGCGCTGTATTTTATGTCGGTATGTAAACATTGAATAACTGACATTTATCAGCTGATTTACTTACATAGACAGTTTTTTGAAATACCAATTCAGTGCAATTGAATGAATCGCTTCACACCAAAATCATCGCCATACCACCCGATATGTTCACCCGAAAAGTGATGGAAAATGCAGGAAAAAGGGCACATTTTGCTGTGGCCAATAGCGGCGGCCCCTTGATTGATGTCATATTCAAAAACTAGTCCAAACTAGACCCTAGAGATCGGGTGTTTTTTTTTTTTAATATATTTAATTTTCACATACCGATATAAAAAATGGCGCACCCTGTATAAATAATACATGTTCAAATGTAAATATAATATTTAGAAATTGTGCAGAATTTAACTATATTAAATAATACATGAATAACGGTTACTTTTACCTATATTGCGTATGCATTCTTCTATACGAACACACAAACAACACACTCACACACCGACACACATACTGTTTGTGTAATTGTAAAATGCGTTTATGCTGAATAAATACCAAAATAGTCCCTTATTAGATGAGTTAATTGCTTAAAATGTCAATGTTTGGAATATCTCCAACTTTGATGACAAGAATTGTAGCGATACCCGATATTATTACAAAAAAAAATCTTTATTTTCTTTAAATTTCGTCTTTTCACCTCATACTCAAGATAACATTTTTAAATTAATTTTGCGTTTTATTATCTTCCTGAATAATAAAAATTGTTTTTCAAATTTTATTTTTTCGCTCAGAAATAAAAGTTTTTCCCAATTTTATTTTACGCTCAATGATAAAAATCATTTGACCAGTTTTATTTTTTTTCCCTCAAACATAAAACTCAAACCATCACACAGCTTTGTTGCTGGCACATGCCAATTTTTTTCCCTACACCTGAACAGGGGGCTTTCATGGAAGGCCGGAGAGGGTTAATATGTATGACCGACCCCCATTACTTTTGCTAAAGGAAAATTTTTTCCTTGGGGACCTATTCCCTCCAACCAGTCTTAAGGGGGGTCCCATACAAATTTTATAATTTTTGTATATTTATTCCCAACACCTGAACAGGGTGTTTTAAGGGAGGGCTGGAAAGGGTAAATATGTATCATAAAACTATGTGGTATGTAAAATTTTGTATCAAAAACATAAACATATAAGGAAAATAAATGCAATACAGAAATATACTCTGTGTACTCTTTTGTTACTTTCAAAAGATTGAAATATACATACTTTAAAATGTTGTACATTACATCTCTGTTACTTAGCAGCAGTCAGTGTTTGTCTTTTTGTTTAAGGTTGATGTTTTCAATATGAATATCAAAGACATGCTCCATATGCTTCCAATTTTTATGGCAATATTATAATTACTCGATGTATGAACCATGTAGTTGAAAAGCTACTGTGTCCATAATATATTAAAAAATAAAAAAATAAATAACTGGCCATTTCAGCCCTTGAAAGGACTTTGACATAGCTTCTAATGATCAATTGTGTTGTGCGTGTTATTAAGTTTGTACACAATTGACCGAGAACCGGACCTACATGCTTAACGCCGACTCCGAACGGCGTCCATAATATATTATGATTATTTAATTCTGCATAAGACTATGTGAAAAACACGCTGAAGCGTTTCACGGCGAAGGGTTTCATCGGCGAATTGATTGATTCATCGATTTTAGTCCCCATAGCGGCTAAAGAAGTTTCACTTCAAAAAATACTTCCTAACAAGAAATTCAACATTTTCATCAAAAAAATTTCGTGGTCTTAAAATTTTTAGAAAAAAAAAATCGTGGTCTTAAGCTGATATTTAAGATAACTACTTTTAGTTGTTCAGAAATATTTAAACAATCCAAATTGAGAAAATTATCTTCGGTACCATTTCTGATGCACGAGATAGAAAAGCTGATATTCATTTTTTGAAAAATTTAGAAAATTGCGTTCAAGTATACATTTCACAAAAATAGGAAAATGCATGTTTGACAAATATGCGAATTATTAATTCGACAAAAGAAATTTTTGCGTTATGACACCACGGAGGCAACTCTTTTATGCAACAACAGTGAAAAAACATTGCATAGAATTATAACTGCATGACTATAGTCACTACAGTAAATTTTATGTATCGACAATAAAAGTTGGCTATTCGGCCACGTAATGAAAATAAAAAAAAGAAAGGGTATGGAGTCATGAGGCACCTCAGGGAGCCGTTTGCACCATCTTTGCATGGATTTATTGCATGTCGCTAAGGTAATTGTTAATGTACAACACAAAAGCAAAAGCAATAGAAAAATCAAAATTCAAATTCAAACAAAGATTAAGAAAAGATTGAGGATAAGAATATGTATAACGATTGTGAAAAGAAAAAGTAAAGACTAGGGCAAGTGTTTGGACAAGGACAAAGACAAGGTGTAGAATAGGAATGCCAACAAGGATTAAACAAAGACTGGTACAAAATTTACAAAACAATAAAAATTAGGAAAAAGATTGAGGCAAGGTTTGCTACAAAAAGTGGGCAAGGATGTGAAATTGACTGGAACAAGAAATCGGGCATGAAATAAAACAAGTAATTGCCCAAGGATTAGAACAAGCATTCGAAAAAGAACGAGAAAAATCAATTTGGCCAAGGATTAGGACAAAGATTCAGACATGTTTTAAGACAGGAATTGAAAAAAAATAAATAACTGGTCATTTCAGTCCTTGAAAGGACTTTGACTTAGCTTCTTATGATTAATTGGAATTGAGACAATAATTAAAAAAAGAATGGGACAAAACTTTCGATATGAAATGGGATCAGGTTATTGAATTGCATTCAGACAACGACTAGGACAAAGATTAAAACAAGAATTCGTTGAAGAATTAGGACAAGGAGTTAGACAAGTATAAAGTCAAACATAAAAAAAGACTGAGCATGGCGACAGATTGAAGTTCCAATTTATTGAAACGTGAACACCTAACGTATACGCTTAATTTCACGTTGCCCCATGGCAACGGGGTCGAGGCACATGTAATTGATGCCTAGCAGATAAATGTTCAGAACGTTAGTACCACTATAGTACAAATACAATGTCTATTCGACTTCTCTTGGCCGTCACTGCCATAACTCCAAACTCGACCAACGCCCCGTCAAAGTAGTTTCAACACCGGTTACACACCATACTTAACCCTCTAAGGCATGATTTTTGCATGTACTTTTACAATTACAACTGACAATAATTACAAAATGCGCTAAGTTAGAACAAATTTCCGGTACAAAAAATGTTACCCGGAGTGCATAGAACCGATATATAATCTATGATTTAACTTCTGAATTTCTCAAAATTTTCAAACCTATGATTTGGTTTCTTCTTAAGGTTCTCAGTTCTAGATTTGAATACAAACCTAAGTTTGCCTAAAGGCATTGTTGTGCAGTAGAGGGTTAAGTGTATACTTAAATTAATAAATATACTGTATGGATAGCAACCAATGCTGGAACGCAAGAGTACCAATTATGTATTTATGATTAGTTGGATAACCATCCGCATTTATTGGTGGTAATCGAGACCCATCTAACATCTCTTACAATGTACGGGCATTTCCACCCGGTTGATTAAGCGCAACTCCACGACGATCTCACAGTTCGCCTGTTCGTGACATTGAACTCAGCCAACACAATACTCCCTGAAAGACCAGCCCTGCGATAGTCTCCCCGGGCAAAAGGGATTTACCTCGACACGCACCAATACACACCGACACATCTGCACTCATCGTTCATGACTGTGGTGACAAAAGCCACCACTATTGGATGTGCTACAGTGTAGACCACATTACTTCTGACTGTGTGTGACACATGGTCACCATTATTTAGCACCTTTGCAAACTAGCACTCCGAGCTACTAAGCTATACTTTTCATCTCGGAGTACCCAACTCTGACACCTCATGTACGACAAGACATACAACTAATTTTTCAACGTTTAACCAGTCTTTATAAGACTATCCATGAGACCAATGCCAATGTGCCAATCATACGTTTGTCGAGCGTATTCGATTTTCGTGCTTGAAATCGTTATTTGCAAACGTTTCAACAGTTGTCATAAAATAGCCAGTTACGAGAAACGCGTCATTTAGTTGTATGAAATTAATTTCGCTTGTCATAAATGCGAGTGATTTTTAAATTGCAGTAATTGAAAAGTTTATTTTTCCCAACTGAAAACTTCCTTTGTTTTTCCCTTCGTTGTATAAACAAAACGCTTATAGTTCAGAATTACTTTTTGGACAAATTGTTACTATATAAACAAATTGATAATTTGCTTAATACGCGAACGGAGATAGCATGTTGCAACAGAGATACGATGAGTGCAATCTATAAGAAGACGGACGGACATAGGGAGAAAGATAAATAACGTAATAAAAAATAAAGACCGAAGTTGCTTGCGGTATATAAGATATATTTTTAAATGACTACGGAATATTCGTTTGCAACAAATACAGATCGCTGTCCAAGTATAGTTGACTAAATTTTCAGTGTGTCAAACGAAAAATTTCTTTGCGTGCAGGATTGGGGGGAACCCGTTGCCTGCGGCCATTCTCCTTTATTCTGGCTTTGGATAGGCTGTTCGTGAGAACAGGCGAAGTTGAGCATGGCGACAAGTTTAACTTCAACAATTTATGTTAAATTATACAAAAAGTACCTAAGTACCTAGTATTACACCTACGGGTGTGTCTTAAACACAGCCAGCATTCTTTTTTGAAGTGCAAAGGCGCCGGAAGCTCATTTCAACTGGGTGGGCAGAACAACTGGGGGGGGGGGGGGGGGGGGGGGGGGGCAGAACATTTTTTATTACATTAAAAATGTCATTTAGACGCAAAAACATATCATAAAATATTACGAAAAGATTGATAAGTTCGATGAAAGCATGTTAAACAAACAAAACATTTAAATTCAATATGAAACGAAAAAGTTATTAGTTTATAGCTAAATTTATAATTTCTTAAACAACCACTTTATTTTTTCTGGTGCGAATTTGCACTAGTATGGTCTTCACGGGATAGAAACAATGGAAAAAATTTTTCAATCTTAATTAGAGCTTAATACTTAATTAGAGCATTTTAGAGCTTAATGCTTCACAGCTGATTACAAAAATTCGATGTGAAGAGAAATTAAAAAATTGTATTGTAGTTAAAATTAAATTAAACTTAAAATTAAAATATTTAATCTGTTGGATAAAAACATTTGTATTAAAAAAATTATTGTGAGAGTTTTTACCGAGGGGGCGACTGCCCTTCTCTGCCCCCCGCTTCCGGCGCCCCTGTAGAAGTGAAACTTTTTTAACACCGTTGTGATTTGAAACTCGATGAAACGAAAAAACCACACGAAAAAGGAAATTTTAACAAGAGTACTAATAATAGACACTAAAATTATCCCAGTGGCACTTAATTTTACAGATCAATAGCTACTGCAACGTTTAAAATGCGTTTTAAATTTGTTTGTGTACACAAACCAATCGGTACCAAACCAAAAAAGTACTAAGCCTGTACGATAAGCAAACCACGCTTAGCTATGTACACAAACCAGCATTTGTAACGTTGCAGTAGCTGTTGAACTGTCGGACAAAATTTGAGTCCAAAACTTAAAAAGCGTTACAAACGCATTTAGCGCTTCTCTCAACTCCTGTCAATTGTTTTCGTAGTTTGCAAGATGCCAATAGCATAATTTCGTCGTTTAATTTTATTTGTTTGTCTTTTCGTTTAAAGTTTATATTTTTGATATCAGCACTGACTGATGCTAAGTAACAGAGTTATGCTGTACAAAATTTTAAAGTATATTTCAAACTTTTGTGCAGTAATTTCAAATCAAACCTGAAATCAAAACTAGTACTATACTAGTTTGTACAGAATTAGCTGATCATGCACACCCTTTGTATAACCGCAGAAGGTCAGATTGCAGTGATGTCTGTTTAAAATAGAGTGTGTTTACCAAGAAGTGAAGACTCCACAGAGTATATTTCTGTATAGCATTTATTTTCCTTATATCTTTATGTTTTTGATATAAAATTCTACATATCACATAGTTTAATGACACAGTATGACGGCATTGGATGATAGTGTCGTATGGTATGGTGTGATTGTTTTGGTGCGATTGTTTGGGTTAAAGTTTCACTTCTACCACATACATATTTTATTTTTTTTTTTTTTTGTTTTGATGTTCAATAACAGAAACTTTTTATTAAATTTTAAGCTTTCCTTTGTCTTACAAACAATATTTTTTTATATATGTTAAATTAATAATTCATTTCACTCACCATTTCGAATTCATAAAAACACCCAAGTATTTACACTTATCACCATCATCATTTCAATAGCATTAGAAACATAAAAAAAATTTTTGCTCGTTAGAACTCTTGCAAAGTGTTTTCTACAGCTTATAACTTTAAAGGTTTCAACTACGAAAATAAAAAATATCATAAAATAAACCATAACTTCCTATCGAACTTTCTGAGTCAAAGTTAAGCGTCTGCAATTCTTGTCATCAAATTCATAGTTAAAGGAAATCCATTGCATAGCTTATATGTATTTACCTACATACCGATAACTTCATAAGATAAACAGAATAAAAACAATTATAAACAAAATAAAATAAAAGAATTAACTAGTTAAAATGTAACAGGACGCAAGTGTAAATATGATTATGTCAATATGTGGGCGTAATGTAAGTGAAAATATAGATTAAAAAAATTTTGTACGGACTGCTGTCTCAATATAATAATAAATTAAAAAAAAATTAACTTACTTGAATATGGAATTACAAAAAAAAAAAAACTTTAATTTAAGAGAAGCATGAAAATTCGAAAAACGTGGATAAGGATCAGTTAAGCTGCAAATGGTGTAAATAAAAATGCAAATGAAAAGTCTTATTAGAAAACTGTTTCATAAGTATAACTTTATAGATAAACATGCTAGAAAATATATGGCTAAATAAGTGAAGCTCAATAAAAAAGATAAATTATAAGGAATTAACAAAAATTCCAAAATTACACAAATTGTTGCTTTTGTTACTTATAATTTAAACGTTTTTTTTATTCTATATGGCAATTCTATAGATGGAGCCTTTACTATGACATTTCTATATTGTTTACAATCGCTTTAGTTAAATTTTTATAAAAGTGATTCAACCTTTGTTAGTATTTTTGATGTGGCAAAAACTGTGGTCGCATGGAAACATGACATTAAATTGGCTTAAGACAATCTTGCGATAAGGTTGAGAACATTTTTTCCTCTTTTTACCTGCAAATAATGTCTATGTCTCTATGTTACTTTTGAGCACATACGCCTTGCAAATTTTTAAAATTAACTGAAGCATTTCTCCATGTTGCAACAGATATGATAAAAATAAAACAACAATTTAATCAGGTTGCCACTTTTAATGCCAACAGCCTTGCGAATGAACAGCAACAACAATAACCATACAATGTTAACGTGTGAATGGCTTTGGTCTGCACACGCCGCAATTATTAAAGGTTCATGGCTGTTTTTTATTATATTGCCATTTAATTGTTTGTACTTCACAATTTGTGTATTTTAATTTTTATTTTCTGTTCTGCAGTGTAAAGAGCAAATTAAAAAATACAAAAGGAAACAGCTAAAAGTATTTTAATGAGAACACTTTTATACGATAAAAATATAATTGGGGATGTTCAATATACACCGAACGTCGAGATAATTTTACATTCATTCGGGCTTAATTTATTTGGTAGGAAAAGAAAAATTTACATTCTATTGAAAAGATGAATATAAAGGGTGGTGGAAACACAGGTATCTCTTTTTTATGATTTGACCCCGATACAGTTTATTTGCAGAGTGTCATTAAACTCATAGCTTTGCGGCAGCTATTTGTGAAAATGCATCTGCAGCTGCTGAGGTTGTTGTTTTTTTTCACTTCATTTTTCGTTTTCGTTTTCAATGGCCGATTGTGAGGGTTCTCTTTTTGAGTATATTTTTTGACAGGAGATGGTTTCCCAAGCAACTGTCAATGTTACCTTGTATTATTATACCATGTATCACTGCTTATCCCCAACTCACACGGTGATTGCCAATCAAACAATCTAGTTGTTTTGTTGTTGCTTTCAATATGAAATATGAACACAGATTGCAGCAATCTAAATTTGTTCATTTTGAGATTGCTGTACATGTCAGCAATCAGCAATCTGAATAGTGTTGCTAGGTTACGAAAAAAAAAATTTCAAATGTAAAATTTAGATTGGCGTGTCGTGTGAGCTTCCAACAATCAGAATGCGAAAGAGAGTAAGAAAAGTTCATCGAATGCCAATCAATCAATCCCGTGTGAGTTGACCATTAGAAAAAGTTGAAATCAACATGCGATGTTATACGAGACAATTACTCAAAAGAGCGCATATTTATATTCATTGCACTCTTGTGTTGGCAGTGTATACTCATACTTATTTTATTCAAACACCGGTATGTACCAGGGTTGATAAATGAATTTTTCAATTTAGTATAGAAATGCAGAGAGAATTGTATTAAATGAAAGAAAATAGTATCGAATAAATTTTCAAAAAACAAAAAAAAAACATTTATTTAAAGTGTGTGTTTTTTAACAAAAGGTTTTAATTTTTATAATAAATCACAAACATATTTGATAAGGTAGTCAACATGTCTTATAAAATTCGTAAAATTGAAATTCATTGTTATTAAATATTTTTACACAATTGATCGAGAACTGGATCTATTAGTTTTATGCCGACTCCGAACGGCTGAATTCTCAAGAAACAGCTAAGATCTCAAGAAGCTTTACATGGCATTATTTACTCTTTGAGGTTTGTCATTGCCTGTAGAGAGGTGACGGTCGAACAGAAAAATTAATTCAATTGAAAAACCTTCTGTGTCAGATGGAATTCAACCAAGGTTCTCTGGCGCGTGGGTCACGCAATCTACCCACTGCGCCACGGCCGCCACAATAAAAGCTTAGAAGTAAAAAATAAGAACTTAAACTTATAAACAAACTAATGACTAATAAACAAACTCAACTAATAAATAACAAGTTAAGAGCTCTTCTTGTAGTAAAAAAACAACGTATAATTTATGGTAAATCCTCAGTCAAGCAATTCTTAACTGTCAGTTGAATTTTTTTTTACAGAACATTTTTCATTTGATATATAACTTCTAAAATCAATATTGTGGCATTGTTTTCCACTAGATTTGAAAAATCTCTTTTGTTTTTGTTAAAGATAAAATTGTTGCTAAATTAGGTCTGTTTCATTAAGTTTTTTTAAAATTTTGAATAGAAAATAATCTTACCACGTTTGCTAAAGAATTACGTTCTATATGCGCAAGGCCACCAGCGTGCGCTTCTGACCTTATAACGAATATTTTTTTCCCTCCAAGGAAACTGTGACCTCCATTCTTGAAGGAATGCTACTTCATATTTTTGGGCTTGGTATTTAAGTGATCGTTAGAATTGAAAATAAATGATATCCTTATAACAACATTTGTAACTTTTGCATACATTTGAAAAAAATCTTCATCTTTCACAGCATTTTCCAAAGATTGTTGCTTCTCTGTGCAAAAAAAAAAAAAAAAAATATAAAAAAAAATTAGACTGCTATCTTTAGTTACTTCTTTATAAATTTATTTGCATCCAGCGCGTTTCTTTAATGACTGCGTATAAAATATTCAATTTGTACACAAAACTGATCACTTTTAACGAAACTTTTAACAAAAAAGAAACCTATGCACTGAATGCTCGTCTGAATTCACAATCAAGCCATGAACAAATTTGTCGGCATTTGTTAAATAAAAACACAGGAACCAGGGCCGGATTTCTGTAAAATGCCGCCTTGGGCACTGTAGAAAATGCCGCCTTTATTGTTGATTTCATCATTAATATGGGAATTGCTCTGAGACGAAGCTATATCCATCATTAACATGCTTTTCGCCTTTTTTATTTTTGATAAAAAATTGTCCAGTTTTGGAGTTTTGCACAAAATCTCCTTTTCCTTGCAGTGGCGGATCCAGAAGCTTCATTTGGGGAGGGAGGGGGTGCGATGGTAGTTTGTCAAATCAAAAGCAACAAAATATTCTATAAAATGTAAAAATTCTTTTTTCGTGGAATAACTCGAAAATGGCGATATTTTAAAAACCAGTTTTTCGAATATATTAAATAAAAAAGAGTTAACCAGTTTTCAGTGACTTTCTGTGTACATGAATTAAAAAAAAATATTTTACATAACTTATATAAAAATTAAAAGGGAAATAAAAAATTTTTGGCTTACATTTTCGGATTAAATGACTTAGTACATAATCTCCCGGTTTGAAAAATCTAATCACAACACGAAATCTAATCTATGCTTCCGTGTTTTGGCGTATTTATCGATGACTTGATCCACAATCACATTAATGTCATAATGAATATTCAATCAAGCAAGTCCGTTCAATCTTTCTTATGTTGTCGTAGATCACAAATAGGTTTTAATTCTCTTCAATGTAGAAAATGATCTTTCAGTAGTTACTCCAATTGAAAAAAGAGTATGAATAAGAGGATATACTTCAGCATCACAGCAGTTTAATAGTTGCATTGCACTAGTACTTGAATCATACTTTTCTCTTTCACATTACAAGTGCCACATCTCCAACTCATTAATCAAAGATCTTTCTGAAACCTCTGAAGATTCTTTGAAGAAAATGTAATATTTTTTACAAACTTTTCTCACAGGTAATGTAGGTAATGGAATAAGGAAACAGTACTAAAAATAAAACAAATCCAAAATAGTTGTTGAAAATCAACTTTTTAAATCCATCATCACATTATCCAGTATAGAAATATAAACAGCTTGTCTGAAATATGCTATGGGATCTTTTACTATATAATTATCGCGATTCTTTTGAAAACTTGCCACATATGGCATTTTAATTTCTACTCCAATATCCAACATCTTTAAAAAGAGTTTCAAATTTTATCTCACAGGATTCTTGTTTCATCTGTAATAAATGTAAAGTATCTTGAATTGTATTCTGCGCTGATTTAACATCAATTTGTTTTTCTGAAGGGATTAGCTGAGGGCTTGTGTGTTACTCAACACATCAGAGAGGCAAGCGACTGCAACTAAAAAATTCGTCTCACAAAGAACAATTCTCAAAGCGTTTGCTTTTGGCGACGTTTTCGAATCATGCCACTGAGATATATGGTGTAGGGTTTCAATTATTTTCGGAAGCGCAAAACGAAATTGTAAAACTCCATCATGTCTCTCGACCCATCTAGTTTCACACAAGCTAGATAATCGACTACCCATTATTTTTTTTAATGTATTGGAACGCTTCGCCGAGACATTAAAGAACGATATCGTCTCTTTCATAGTACCAACAGGATTTCGGATTATTTGAACATCTGATACAGATAACGAATTGTTCAAAAAATTATTGTAACAAGGGCAGTATACGGCATTTATAGCCACTTCGATCACTTCTTCAACAGCTCCACAAGATTCTGAAACCATCATTGAACAACCATCTGTTGTTACAGCAACGCAATTTGAAGATCCAAATTCAGCAATTTCAAAGCATTCACCACAGTTTTTCCTAATTTAATACCAGTGACTTTTGGTTCTATTAATTCTCCATCTTTAGTTTCTTTCATAATTTCATGAAAAGAGGGAAATGTTTATTTATGTTTTCTTTGGACTTGAAAATGTTTTGCATTATGCATATCATTAAATTATACCGTACTGGTTTTGCTTTATTTAATAGCACTGTTTGCTTACGCTAAAATAAATACTCAGGCACAATTGCTTTATTCTGAATATGTTTTGAGACTAGCTTAGAGAACTTGTATATTCACAAAGCTTTGGGGGGGGGGGGGGGGGGGGAAGTGGCGATGGCCCTTATCGCCCCACCGTGGATCCGCGCTTGCTTCCTTGCTGGCTTCATCTAAAGTGCGCTTTTTATATTGAATTGAATTGTATTGAAACTATCGACTTGACTTGATCGGAAATCGAATCACAGGCCACAGCTGACAGCTGAGGGAGTGAGAGACAATGGGCAAATATATGTGAGGGCGTTTTATTCTTTGTGTACTAAGGCGCGTAATTTGAATTTGAATTGTGTTAGATGATGTCAAAAAAGTGAAATGCTGAATACTTAGTTTTGTAACTTTCATTTATTACTGTTAGACAATTACCGAGTTAAATTCAAGAAGTTTTAGATAATTAAATGTTAATAAGTAATGCTGAGGTCATCGGAATTTCGGAAATTTACAGTGATAATGTATTGTCTATGTTACACCTTTGTCCCAAAAAATTTTTTTATGACTGAAAAAATTTTTGATTTTCGTTTCAAATTTTGCCGCCTCCAAACATTTGCCGCCCTGTACCTAAGCACCTAGAGCACCTAGAGCACCTAGTGTAAATCCACCGCTGACAGGAACAACAATAGATGTTAGAAAATTGTTTATATATGAATTTGATTGATTTCTAAGTTAATCATCAGAGCTGCAAAAATATGAAAAAATGAGTTACTTTAAAAGTGTTGAATTTTATAAAAATTTTGAAACTGGCAATGTGCCAATTTAAAAACGTGCACACTTTCACTGAGCGAAATAAAATGTAGTAAAAACGCTTCGGTAGTAGGAAAGTAGGAAAGGTGTAAAATTGTACCAAAATAGTACAATTGTACCGAAAAAATCATGCCTGGTATGTACAGCTGAAATGGAAGCACACATCCAAAGAAATAAAATATAAGGAAATGGTGTTAGCCACACACACAGTGTACATGAACTGTGGTATGATTTCTGAATTGAGCGAGCTAGATAGAGTGTTTTTTGACATTTCTGAGTTCACTTGAATATAATTGAAAGTTTGTGCAGTGAAATAATTATATTAAAAGC
The DNA here is from genome assembly GCA_943735915.1 of Pherbina coryleti. NCBI lineage: Eukaryota > Metazoa > Arthropoda > Insecta > Diptera > Sciomyzidae > Pherbina > Pherbina coryleti. The sequence continues at coordinate 56,923,469 of OX030949.1, read as the reverse complement.
GTTTTTCACTGCTGAAAACTATGTAATTTTAAAGAAAAATATGACAGAAAATAATAATAACATGCGTTGTGTGGTTAGAATTTGCTAAAATGCAAATTAGAGCCAGTTGATTTCGCACCAATTTGCACTCACAATGGTGCACCCACATCTGTCAAAATGCTTCAGGGGCGCATCAGTTTTTCACAGCTGAATACATTTTTGGGGCGCTTCTGTGTTCAGCATAGTTAATCAGATGTAATACATTTTATTCATTTCTTTTCAGATTTCCGCATATTCGGGACCTTAAACTGACTATTTGTCAAAAATTGTATAAAACTATACATTTCAAAATGTGTAAAAACAAAATTTTTCATTTATTTTTTCATGCGTTTTATATGAATATTAGTAAAAATCCCATCCTACGACAGGCTGTACCCAAAAATAATAAATACAAGATTATGCCATGCGCATGTCTGCCTACGTCATGATCGACACATTGTCAAAATCAGCTGTTTTGAAAAATAAATCGCAGAGAACAGAAAATCAGTGAGAAGAACAGAGAAAGAATTAAAAACATTATTCTTAAACGTTATTAAACGAAAAATCACTATATTTTTATGAATACGGTACATGAGTAAGAATTTTTATGAATAAGATATTGTTATGAATACGAATGTAGGTCAAACTTTTACTAATAACGTATTACTCTAAACACCGGTTTTATATGTAATTCTAACAAGCACACTTTGAGCCTTTTTTTTCGACGTAACTGAATACGGCCCTTAGTGAATGTTTATGTATTTGTGTCAACCAACACGAATAAGAAAAATACCACACTTTTGTGCAATAACATCACTTCCTTATATCTTAGTTCTTTGCACACATCGCATAGTGTTTGGCATTGGTTCGATTGGTGATTGCAAAATTATTGCCGTTGGAAGTGAATTCGATAGCGTAGAATGCGTTGCATGGTATCAATGAGATTGAGTTATACCAGTATTAACCCAGTATTAACTGAGTGTACAAGAAAATGCAGTTTAACGCTGCAGAACTCTGGTGCTGCAATATGTATGCGTTTCATTTTTTTGTACAAAAAAAAAAACACGAAATTAACGGGACAATTTTTTGTTTTGTTTGAACAGATGTCTCATTGCACTTGTAAATGCGTAGTTTGCTTATATTATAAATGTATAGTTTGTTTAAAATTTCATATTTAGGGGGGGGTACGTATAGTTTTCTATGTGACTCTACATCAGTGATCATCAAACTCTATACAAGCATACTTTGTTTATGTATAAAAGCTCATTGAAAGCTTTGCACTGAAAAAAATATTACTTGAGTCTCAGTCCAGCTTTCATGCAAGATGTTCGTGTTCGCTTGTTCTGGTGCATTACAAATCTAAGGGAGAGGCGTGAGGGGGAAATGCTTTTAAAAATTTTACGATTTACGTACATATGCTTACTACTGTTCATAATAACATAATTCATATCGAAGAAACATATTAACATTCACTATTTTATGCACTGTTACAAAAAAGGAGAAAGCTTTAAAATAGTAAAGGTTAATTTCATAATTTAATTTCAATTTTTAAAATTCAATTTTCAATAGTGTCAATACTTACTATACGAAACTGTGTCCTTTTTTTGCTTTTTTGTTCTTTTTTAATTCTTAAGGTTTTTTTTTCGTTTTTGATTTAATTTGAATTCATTGTTTGAAAAAAATATTTGTTTACTTCTATTATTTTTCAATTTAATAACATTATTTATTATTTGGAATATTTGGTCTTAGCTATTTGTGATTGTTTTTTTTTTCTTTATAATTTTTTAAGAATTTTTGGAACATACTTTTGTATGTTAAACTATGACAAGCATTACAATACCGTTCATTGTTATATTTTTTACGAGCAGAAACAGTCCGGTAGCACACCATACATTGAGGTTCAGAAAAAATATTTTCTGCAAAAAAGAATTGCATTGAATAGAAATAGCAAAAACTGATATTTTTATGAGTGTAGCATAAGTTGTGTACGCGCAGCAAAAAAACAATCTAACAAGCATGCATGTGCCGCAGTTCTGTTCTGCATGAAATTTCAATAGATACTGACGCAGTTCAGTGCTCGTCCGTGAGTTAATATGTCTGTTTCCGTACTTTACACTGTGTAAGATCAGTGTTGCCAGAGGCCGAGCTCCAAATATCCCGTTCTCTTCTTTAAAACGCCCTGTTTATCCCATTTTAAAAATAAAAAATCCCGAAAAAAATCCCGTTCACAAACCTTGCACATAGCTTCATGTTTAATTACTCGTTAATTTTTTTGGCTTGTTTCTCTTTTTTACTTGGTAAAGTCAAGTCAAAAAGAAAACGAATCCGACCATCCAAAATTGAATTCTTCTTCTTTCTCTTTAAAATATTCAGAGTGTCATTGTGTTAAAGTTCAATTCTTAAACAGCTTTGCAAGGGGCTGGCTTTAAACAGAAAGAGTATTGCTTTTAATGTAGGGGAGATGGCTGGGTTGTGAACCGGGTTTTGTTTTTGGGCTCAAACTTTTCCTCAGAATAAAGATATCGAATAATCCAAGATACTGTTGGAAAGGTGAATATACAACGCAACTTTTTTATGCAGACAGATTAGCATTTTGATTAAAATTTAACTCTCTACTGCCAATTTTCTAAAGACGTGATTTTTGGTTCTTCCAAAAATGTGGCTGGGTTGTGAAAAATCTGGTTGTGAAAAATACCAATAAAAGTCGGAAAATACGAAGTAAATCACCAATAATATTATGAGTTAGAGGCAAAACAAGTTATAATGACGCCAATTAGGCTAAAAAATCGTAAGGAATGGAAGTGTTTAATCATCATTTTCTTTATCTTCATCCAAATCGGTGTCGCAATGCTTACATGTAAAATACGAACGCCTTCTCATATTGACGCACTTCAAGTGAATAGGCCGGCCACATGTGTTGCATTCAATGGAGGTTTTGGGTGTCAGTTCTTTAGGCTAAAACCTTAAACAAATGGTGCAAAAATCAATATCCTCATCAGATGGTTTTTATGGTTCTTTTGCCTTAGGACGCTTGGATGGTTTTGGTTGTGCCTTCTTCAGTGATGCTTTTGCTAGGGATTTTGACTTTGCTGCTGTTTTTTTCCTGCTTCAGATCATCAATTTTGTTTGAAGCAGTAAGCTCGCAGCTCTCCATTGACTTTCGCAAAAGTTTTTACAGTTTCAAACACGATGTCTGCCACTGGCACAAGCAATATATCTGTACACTTCGGTGTGACTGCAAAAATTGCGTCATGTCAAAAGACAAATTTAGGAGTTGAAAGATTGGCGATATGTCAATTACTTACTTACTAACTTATCTGGCGCTTACAACCGTAGGTCGGTTTTGGCCTCGTATAAGAAATCTACGAAAATATAAGAAAAAAAGAAATGAAATTCCCTCAATAATTACGGAAAGAAAAAAGTAATGGTTCACAACCCATCCTGGTTCACAGCCCAGGCCTCTCTCCTAAATTTTTGAAATTAAAAAAAAAAGTTAAGAAACCCGACTTGAGCGAAAATCCCATTTTTGGGCTCAAAATCCCGAGCGCCCTTTTGAAGTTTAAAAAACCCGAAATATGGGCGAAATCCCAGGTTCTGGCAACACTGTGTAAGATTTGTGTAAAATGTGTGCTAGAGAGTAAAAACAAAATGTGAGAATAGTTGGAAAAGTACGGAAACAGCTTCTAGTAAGTTTCAAGCACAAAACAGCTGATTTTGACTGCAGACGGCAGCACAAAATTTAAAACACTTTCACTCAAATTATTAAAAGCCATTTTTAATGCAAAACTGAACAATTACTTAATTTTTATTTATTACTTTTTATTTCTTGTACGTAAATTTCTTTTTAGGCACACAATTTGTGAATTTATTTATCGCAAAACATAAACAATTATGAAATGGAATTTGACATTTGCTTCTTCTTATTGATGCTTATTCTTCTTGATGCTTGTTCTTACTTTACTCGAAGTCTCGAGTTCTAGCACTCTCTGTGCACTTTGTGTGCTCGAGAGAGCGATTTTATGCTTGTTCTTCTTCTCCCATTTTAAGCACAGAAAGTACGGAAACAGAAAATAGTGTCCCACAAGTTACACAGTGTGCGTACGGAAACAGACCTAATATGTATACAGAAAGCTTTTAAGCACAAAAGCTCAAATGCCCGCGGGCATAGGCTTTGATGATCACTGGTCTATATGAAAGCATGCAAAAACCAGCAAAATATAATTGTTGCAATATTTCCATGATAAATGTTTGTTTTATGAAGCTTTAAAAAATACAGGTTCCGTCAATTAACTCGAATCATTCTTATGCAAGCTTTATTTCGGAGCTTAACAGAAGTATAAAAAGGATGTTTAATACATGAAAGCAAGATCGCAACAGTCTAACGGAAAATGCTTTGCGACAAGGTGCTTCTAAGTAACGATAAAATCATGGAAGTCAAAACTAATAAGATACTTTTAGAAGTCACCTAGTTTCCAAAATAATAATCCATACAGCTTGGTACAATCTTTATAAATTTTAAAATGTTAGTTGCAAAGCAATCGGCAAATTTTAGGAAGGAAATTTTAGTTCATAATAGTATTTTAATTATTTTAACGTACAAGTTGAAATTATTTTCTTTATAAAAGTATTTTATATTTATTATTTTTTTTTATTTTTATTTTTTTTTTATGTATTATTTTTGAGGTTAACAATTTGCTTCATATGTTCTTAATAATTAACATTGATTTCAAAAGCATTGTGTTTAAAACAATATCAACATAACTGCATTTATTTAATTATTGCCCTTAAAAATATACTAAAATTTCATGTCAGATGATGCTATGAAATTATATTAAAACAAAAGAGTTAATAAACAAAACATATCATAACGAACACCTAACTTAACTAATTAAGTTGTACAGTTGTACAGCTTTTATAAAACATGTAATTTTGTATATTATTCAATATTATTAACTACATAAAGAAAACACTAGATATGTATGTATATGAGTTAAGGATCATTGTAAGATTTATAAAATGTAAAAAAAAAAAAATCATTTCCATTTGTGCTTTTTTCAGTATTACTAATCATATTAAATAGTTTTGACAGTATTGAACATTAGAGCAGGAGAAAAAAACACGAACTTCTTCTTTTGTGTTCACTACTGTAATGTAAAATTTAATACTTTCCAAGAGACCATCTTTAATTTGTAAATAAAAATTGAATAATCAAAATTGTATTCCTAGAAACGCATACATGCATGCAAGCATCACACATTTATATAGAAAAAAAAAAAAGATGGTCACAATCATGAAAAAGTCTTCCTTACAAGCACATGCACAGCAATGTGTGTGTGTTATATATATAGAAAACAAATATATATATAAAATCATCTAAAAAACAAACTATTAAGCAACACACACACACACACACACACACATACATATGCAGCCACACACATACTCATATTTATTAACTTACTCATAGGCTCATATATATATCCATAAAAACAAACTCATATCATATGTTATTTATCAAACCAACACCCATCCACACATGCATACATATGTAGACAACTGTTAACACTATAAAAGAAAAATCTAAAACTTGTTAATCCAGCAAAGATATAGCCTTTAGAGACAACATGCTATACATATTGATGTACATACATATATTCTATTCATTAAAGATTAAAAACAAAAAAGAAAATAAAAAGAAAGTTACTACCAACCTGCTTATAAAAATAAATATATTGTTAGTTAAAGCTTAGCTGAATTAAAAAATTAGCTAATAAAAAATATCACCATAAAACAGCTCAATTGCAAGCAAAAAAAAAACCAAAAATATTAGAAATAAACCCTTCAATATAGCTTAAAAGATTAAAAATGTCAACAATTTAGAATAAATAGAACTATATTAAATGCAATAGTTGTAGAGAAATATTTGCTCTCTTAGTTTGTTTTCCTCTTTTCTTTTCCTTTCGAGCTAAAAAGTGCAGCTATAAATATAATCGATATAAATAAGAAATTTCCAAATTATCATAAAACTCAATGAAACACACACAGCTTTAAATAAATAAAGAAAAAAAAAAAAAAATATTATTTTGAAGAGTTAAAAGCTTTTGTGAAAACTTTGTTGTAAGTAGTTAAAATAAAATACGTGTTATAAAAATGATAACTATGGCAACCCTAAAGAAACGTGCTTTGTAGTAGTCATATTAAAAAGTAACAAATTCTGTGCAAAGTTTAGATAAATTTTTACTTTTGACAGCTAGTCTACTAACTCTGTTGTAAACTATAAAATATCAATCAAGTTTTCATCAACTTAAGATTCAAAGCAGTTAAAATTGTTGCAATACTATTTTTTTACAACTAGTTGCCAGTTTTTCTTTTTTACTTTTCCTTTTCTAATATAGTTTATTCCGGCTTTATAAGAACATAAAAAGAACAAAAAAGAAACCGCTATTTATTTAAGTAAAAAATATTTGTCTTGTATCTGTTCTTGAGACTGTGCGACAATGCGATGCTACATAGTAATGTACCGTTACTTAGTTTAAGTATACAACATAAAATGTATGGCTATATAAAAAAAAACAAATATACATATTGAAATATACTAAAATATAGCTAAATCTTTATGCATCAATATATCAAACGTATAATAAGACAACAGCAAACACACACACATACTTACAAATATACACACACACACTCCCACAAACAAGAAATACATGCAATATGCAAACAAGAGTAAATATTTAAGAGGAAATATTTAGATATTGATAGAAACAATTAAGTTAAACGACGATGCTAAGATTGAGGGGAAAAAACTGCATAACTGTAAGAACATAAAATTAAAAAAAAAAACAAAAAAACAAATAAATATATATATGTAGCTATATTAGAACGTGTTAAGATTAAGTTGGCTTTTATTGGTTTAAGACATGAAGAAAATTTGTAAAACAAATACGAAATGAATAAAGAAAAAACTGCTGATTGTCAATTTGAAAAAAAGCTCATGTTTTTATTGCAGAACTAGCGATTCCCGGCGCACGTTGCTACACGAGGTAAGTACATATATTGAAATATAATAAGTAAATTCAAAACTTATATTAGACCCTTAGTCTGACACCATGCTCATGGTCCATTTTATTTATTTTTTTATTTGTTTGTTTATTAGTCTTTGAACAATATTTCTTACAGACTAGCACAGAAAAAGTTAATAAGAAAGTTAATAAAAAAAGTTCATAAAAAATTACAAAATGCTATTAAGGTAAATTCTCATTTGATCCTTAGACATCAAAAAATCCAAATTATGATTGCTTCTTATAATATTGAACATATTTAGTGCCCTATAAATAGGTGCATTTGCAGCATAATTAGTGCGACACATTTCCAGATAGAACGGATCAAAATTCCTAAGCGCCCTTGCAGGCACATTAAAATTTATCATTTCCAACAATTCTGAACTATCAACTACACCAGAAATAATGTCATGAACAAAAAGAAGTGACAAAATATTTCTCCTAATCTCTAAAGATTTCAGCCCAATCAACAGACATCGGGCACTATAAGACGGCATCGAACCTTCAAAATTAAGAGAGCGTAATGCAACCCTGGTGAAAGATTTTTGTATGCGTTCAAGCCTTAACTTATACATTGCATATTGTGGGTTCCAAACCACGGCCGCATACTCAAGTCTAGATCGAACCAAACTGGTATACAATGATTTCCAAGTATAAGGATCCGTAAAGCATGAACCATTTCGACGAACAAAAGCCAGCATAGCATGAGCTTTCGGAATAATATAGTCCAAATGTGGGACGAACGAAAATTTAACATCAAATACAACTCCAAGGTCCTTGAACTGATTAACAGATGACAGCCTAGAAGTGGCAATATGATATGATGACAGACAAACATTGGCAGACCTCGAGAAGGACATGAAAACACATTTCTCTATATTCAAAAAGAGACAATTCTTAGAACACCAATCATACAATTTATCAATTTCACTTTGAAGAAATTCACAATCCGATGCGTTTTTGACTTTAAGGAAAATCTTAAGGTCATCTGCATATAACAAACAATTACTGTGAGGAAAAAGATATGATATATCGTTAATGAACAGAATAAAGAGAAGAGGGCCCAAAATGCTACCTTGAGGAACTCCAGACGTAGCCACATATGAGAAGGATTTTACATTATCAAAGGCAACAATGCACTGCCTATTAGATAAATATGAACTTATCCAGCTAAGGAAACTTGAATGAAACCCCATCCTCTGCATTTTTTTAACCAAGAGGAAGTGGGAGACCTTGTCAAAGGCTTTCGAAAAGTCCGTGTAAACGACATCAACATGATAACCTTTCTGAAACGAAGATAAGCAATATTCCGAGAAAATTACTAAATTTGAAACCGTTGACCGCCCGGGCATAAAACCATGCTGATAAGGAGAAATAATATTCTTTACAGCAAAAAACAATTTAACCTTAACAATCGATTCAAACAATTTCGAAATAGTAGAAAGCTTTGAAATCGGTCTATAATTTTTGATATTATTCTTCGAACCTGATTTATGTATAGGTGTTACATAAGCAGTTTTCCAAGCGTCTATAAAAATTCCCGAGCTAAGCGACTTATTAAAAATAAGCATTAAGGCATAGGCCACAGTATGCATGCATTTTTTTAGAAGGAAAGAACAAATACCATCTAAATCTAATATGTGTGACGATTTAAGACTTATAATGCCATCAACTACATCCGCTTCTGTCAGAGAGAGAAAACCAAAATCTATCTGAGATACCACGTTGTCTTGCATCTCAAAATCTACAGAACTGACAGGCTCATAGTTTGAGCGAAAAAAATTTGCAAAAAGATTAGCTGTAGAACTAACGTTATTTGAAGTGTTGTTATTTAAAAACATCGATGCAGGGATATTAGAAGATCCTTTTTTTGATTTTACAAAACGCCAAAAAGACTTTGGGTTTGATTTTATATCACTCTCAAATTTTAATATGTATTGTCTATAAAGGTATTTGTCTAGAAAGTTGAATTCCCTCTTATAGTGCCAATATTTTAGAAAATCAAAATTTAAATTTGTTTTTAGAAATTTTTTATAAAATTTAGTACGCAGATTTTTTAATTTCTTAAGACCACGCGTGTACCAAGGCAATTTATAGGCTTTATGTTTTATTAATGGAATATGGTCATTACAAATTAAGCAGATTCGGTGTTTGAACTTATTAAAACAAGCGACAGTATCAAGATTATTAAATTCATCAATCCAATTTATTCTTTCAATTACTGAGTTGATTTCAAAAAAATTACACGCACTGAAATTAAAAGTTTTTGTCTTATCAATACTTAACTCAAAATATTTATAAAATGAAAAATTGATCTCTAAAGGAACATGGTGCGCACTAATAGCTGAAATTGGAAAAACTGATTCAGATAGGTTGAAATTTATATTTCCAGTAACAAAAACTAAGTCTAATAATCTAGATAGCAAGTTAAAACATGAGTTGATTTTTTGCAATCCAAGACCAAAAAGGCTATCAATTAAATACATTTCAGAATTGCTAGACACATTTAATGGAGATAAATAAGACTCAGATTTTTGGTTACACCAACCCACATTAGGTAGATTGAAGTCACCAAGCACAAGAACTTGTTTACTTTCATCAACAAAATCAGCAACAAGAGTAGCAATATTATCCGTGTGAGCCTTATAAATGTCCAACGAACTATTAGGCGGGATATAAGATGTAAAGATGAGTAGGGTTTCCGCCAGGCCTTTAATTGATACACAAAGCTGGTCCAGTAACGAGTCCGAATTTGGTAATACCACATTAGTTGATAAAAGAGTTCGTTTTACAGCAACTAACACACCGCCCCCACGCATTCTTCCAGTAGATAGACTATCTTTACGTTACAGTTTCCCAGTAGCAGGACATCACTCTCAGGTGGCATTTCCATTGTGAGTTTCAAAGTTCTGTGACTTTTACTTTCATAGCTATTCTGTATCGAAAATCGGGCCACACCCTCTTTTCTAATTTACCAGTTTTCCAGTAGAAAGACTTTGGCAATTAGTAGCTCCATACTGAGTTTCATTATGATGCGACGTTTAGTTTTAAAGCTATTCGATAACAAAAATTTGACTTGTATGGTCGGAGCCGCAAGTGATAACGCTATTAAATGTTCTGTTACAATGTTCTGTTACTTTTACTTTCATAGCTATTCTGGATCGAAAATTTGGCTTGTATGGGTGAAACCACGCCCTTTTTCCCATGTTCGTGCTAGTTTTTTAGTAGTATCTGGTAATATCTGGCTAATTAGCAACTTCATGCTGTGTTTCAGTAATATGCAGCATTTACTTCCAAAGGCTAATCGATATTAAAAACTGTGCTTGTATGGGTGAAGTCACAACCCCTTGTCCAAGTTCCGTCCAAGTTTTCTAGAAGAAGAACATCACCACGCGATAACTCTATTTTGAGTCAATTTTCTGTGACTTTTACTTCCAAAGCTAGTATTTGATACCAAAAATTTCATTTATATGGGCGGAGCCCAGCCCCTTGTCTAATGCCCATTACTGTTTTCTAGTAGATGCATATCACCAAGTGACAACTCCATACGAAACGATTGTTATGCGGCATTTCGCATATTTTTTGCGGTGTGACCTATAATTCCAAAAATATTCAATATCGTGGATTTGGGTTGTATGGGAGGTGCCACGCCCCCTTTTTCTATGCCCGCCCTACTATGCCTACAACCATCCCGCAAATGCAAGCAATAATTGTATCCATTAATAGCAATAATTGCTACCATGCAGTAGCCTACACGATCGATCCAATTTTTAATGGCGATGGCCTTTGACTGTAACGGCCACTCCTTGCTCATTTGCGAAGAAAAATGGCCCAATTATGCCTCTGGACCAAAATCCGCACCAAACAGTGACTCGTTTTGGGTGCATCGGCTTTTCAATGTATGCGTGCGGGTTTTCTGTGCCCCAAATGCGACAATTTTGCTTGTTTACATACCCGCCAAGATCAAAATGAGCTTCATCTGAAAAGATGATTTTTTTGGCAAAATCAGCATCTTCTGTAAGTCGATCGCAGGCCCACTCAGCGAAGCGAAAACCCATTGTATGGTCAGTTGGCTTCAACTCCTGAACCAATTGGACTTTGTATGGCATCATACCAAGGTCTTTATGCAAAATTCGTCTCAATGATGTCTCCGAAATGTTCAATTATTGAGAACGACGGTGAATTGATGTTGATGCCGCTTCACGCACACTTTCTGCCACAGCAGCAATATTCTCGGGTGTACGCACTGTTTTTGGCTTTTCACGCTTTGGTTTATCGACGAGGATGGCAGTTTCTTTCACTTTTTTCACAAGATAACGAACATACGGAGCTGACGGTGCTTCTGTTCTTCCAAAATCCGTACGCAATTTTCGCACACATTCTGCAACATTACCACGATTTTCAAAGTAATGTCGCAATATTTCCCAGCGTTGTTCAAGCGTATACACAACCATATTCGTTCAGCGGAAGGATAAAACTAATTTTCTGTCAAATCAGACATGTGCTAAGTGTTACCATTCACGAAATAAGCACTAGTTGAAAAAAAAAAACGTTAGATGGCGGACCCTTTACAAGGTAGCATTGACAACTGCTTATATTCTCTTCTACAAGAAAACATCTCCCGTCAAAAACAACTGTTTGTGCAAATGCATCTGCAGCTGCTGAAATTCTTGTTTTTTCTACGTTTGCTACCTTGTATTATTATACCATGAGAGCAAGTCACATTTGCGCGCAGAAGAAGAGCCCGAATAGAACCAAAGCGGCTGTCGGTTGGCGGACCTCTCGCGGAGAAATCTGCTGAGAACACGTCCAGAATAGGAGCGGTTGTCGGTTGTCGGATCAGCGTTGCTTTTCGTTGTGTAAATGCTACAAATTCAACACACACACACACAAAACGAAATGTTAGCTCATGGAATACAACACACACACACAAAACAAAACGTCAGCTCATGGTAAAAACCATGGTGTAATTAACAAGGTGGTAGTGAATTTTTAACCTCTCTCACAAAAATGAACTCTCGATCTGTCAAAAACAGCTGATAGCATATTTTAAGCAAAACCATAGCAAAACAAATTTTGTGATATTTGTGCTTATTGTGAAAGTTTAATTTGATTAAAAACGTGCAAAAAACATGGATAAAAATAAAAAGCTGCTGAGATGCTGTTGCATTTAAAATTCCATTGTGCCAATAAAATTCCAAAAAGCTGGCACATCTTGTCCGTATAGATTAGTAAAACACATCGTTGTTCCAAACTCTTGCGTGGACTGCGCTGACTCGCGTTGTACCTAAAGTAATAGCTTAGCTAATAAAAAAAACCAAGAAATATCAAACTTTACCTCAAATTGATCAAACTACTTCTCCGGCAGCTCAAGATAAATAGCTCGATTCTTTAAGCATTATGTACCACCTCGTCCGGATTGTGATACAGCTTTCGTAGATTTCCTCGAAGATTTTAATTAGCTCAACTTATTACTGCTATTGCTATTCTGCAACTATATGGCCAGCTCATCCATACTTGCAGGAAATTACAGTTTCCTTCCATATTTGACACTAGTTTTTCACTGTTTTTTATTATTTTGATGAAAGTCCAACGAAAATACTTGTTGTATTGTAATTTATTACTTATAAGCTAGTTCTAGCTAGCTCTACCACAAGCAAGCAAACAAAACAAATGATGATTTGACACTTACCAACAGGTCCTCTCTTTATATCACAATTTTTTGACAGATTCAGCAAAATTGAGTGTGTGGTGAAAAATTCACTACCACCTTGTTAATTACATCATGGTAAAAACTAAGCAAATAGCACTGAACACGGCTTTTTCTTAGCTAAAATATGGCAACACTTACGCCACTCAAAGAGAGATCCGCCAGCCGTCGGAGAAAAAATAGAATTGATTCTATTCTGGCATTTTTCCGTCGCGGATTTTTACGGCCATTTAATTTTTGGCGGCTGCATATATTTTCATGTATTTTGTTGCACACCGCATCCGACAACCGACAGCCGCTTTGGTTCTGTTCGGGCTCGAAGTCGTCAAAAACATTTCTGTCGTTAACGATACTGCTGAGAGAGCATTAATCTTATATCGAGATACAAAGATGAAGTGACGTCATTGGAAGTGTAAAAACAGGCTCTTCTTCACGTGGTAGAAGACCAATCCATATTCACAATGATCAAAATGAAATTTTTAAAAATCACTATACCAAAAATATTGTACCTCATTCAAAAATGGGTCGATCCTGTTTTTATTTTTTTTTTTAATTATTAATACCAAAATTATTAATACCAAAATGGGCTGCAATAATGCATTAATTAATTTTGAAAAAATTTCCTCGATCAATGCAAAGGACAAACATGAATAAAAAATTATATGAAAAAATTTTAAAATGTTGACTTAAAATGGGTTTATTGGGACCGGACTTCATAGTACGTCAAATCTAAGTCCAGAATCAGATTCTTCAGTTAGTTAAACATGGAAGTAGATATTTTTGTTTTTTTTTTTTAAATTTGAAATGCATTAGAAAAATTTAAATAAAAGGTGTTTTTTTTAGAGGTATAGAACTTCGAATTGAAATAAAACACAAGAAAATCGTTTTAATGTCCATCAATTTGGCTTTATTGGAAGGATAATTTTATGCCATTAATGTTTAAATATGATTTCGGGCATGTGGCCGCCGCAGCTGGCTCGAATAAAGCCAATTCTACAGGTCCAATTTTCAACCACTTTTTCGAGCATATGGGGCCGTATGTCGGCAATAACGCCACGAATGTTGACCTCCAAGTCCCCTAACGTTTCTGGTTTGTTGGCGTAGACGAGCGACTTCACATATCCCCAAAGAAAATAATCCAATGGTGTCAAATCACACGATCTTGGTGGCAAATTGACAGGTCCATTCCGCGAAATTATGCGCTCATCGAATGTTTCCTTCAATAAATCGATTGTGACGTGCGCTGTGTGGCATGTAGCGCCGTCTTGTTGGAACCACAACTCATCCACATTCATGCCATCCAATTCGGGAACAAAATAGTCGGTTATCATGGCTCTATAGCGGTCTCCATTATCGGTAACTGACTCCCCAGCATTATTTCGGAAGAAGTATGGCCCAATGACTCCACCAGCCCATAGAGCACACCAAACAGTCAGTTTTTGTGGATGTAATGGCGTCTCAAGGATCTCATGTGGATTCTCTTCACTCCAAATGCGGCAATTTTGCTTGTTGACGTAGCCATTCAACCAAAAATGAGCCTCATCACTGAACAAAATTTTGCAATGAAAATCAGCACCGAGATCAATCTCATTTTCGGCCCATACACCAAAATCACGACACATTGCATGGTCTCGCGGCTTTAATTCTTGCACAAGCTGGATCTTGTAAGATCGCAAGCCAAGATCTTTGCGCAAAATCTTCCATAAAGTTGATGGACAAAGCTCCAATTGCTGTGCACGTTGGCGAATCGATTCATTCGGGACCTCTTCAACATTTTGCTCTACAGCGGCAATTGTTTCTTCGGTGCGCACTGTTCGACGTCTCTGCGGATGCGTATTATCACATAGAGTAAACGTAGTGCGAAAACGACCCATGGTAAACCGAATTAATTGCTCTGATGGACGATTATGTCGACCATAAAATGGACGGAGCTTGCGGTAAACTTCGCGAACTGAACCATTATTTTCGAAATAAATTTGCACGATTTGCAAGCGTTGTTCTTTTGTCAACCTGTTCATGATGAAATGGCAAACCAAACTGAACATAAATGACATTAGAGTTGCCAGATTTGACCACAAAATGCCAGTTTTATCTCTATTCGAAAAACAAACCCCTAAAAAAAACACCCTTGAGGTGCGTTTTTTTGGCATCGCTATATGCGCTTAACAATATTTTTCATACAAAAAATGCTTAGCTAAAACAGCATAATTTTAGCCGCTTAACTCATAGTCGCCGATAGAAACACTATGCCAGATCAAGAAAGTGGTACCTTCCGTAATTGATTGGCAGCACTTTTTCGAAAACAACCATGTTTATGTCAGATCAGTGATAGAAAACACTCTATTTGTATACAAAGAAAAACAATTGAAATGACCAATGCTACCAAGCATTGACGAGGAAATGTAAAGCGCTTATGAGAGTTTTTTTGGACAAGCGTATATAGCGATGCCAAAAAACGCACCTAGCATTACATAAAATTTATCATATTTTCGAAGCAGAAAGCAATAAAAAAAACAACCCGACTTCAAAATCACTAAAAAGTAAAAAATAATTTTAAATTACTTTTTCTATGAATTTCTTCGTCAAATATAATTTATATATTTCAAATATATATTGTGATGACAAATTTCTTCAGGGATAAATTTATACCACATATTTATTTTAGTTTTCCGCATAGTCTTTTTTTTTTACTTTAATTATTGAAACAAATGAAATATTGATTTTTATTTTTGTTATATTTTATCCTCGCATTTTCTTTAAGTAATAAAAAAAAAAATAATTGAATTCACCCAAATCTTAAATCTAATTTACTTTTCATGCGCGAGGACCAAGCACCCTGTAAGGTTGCATGTTGGCAACGGGACAATCGGATGATCGAACAAACAAGAAAGTACAAGCAACAACAACTCACAAGTAGTCACGTAGGCCACGCGCTGCTTGCTCAAAGTAAAGCAAACGGAAAAATACAAACAACAACAAACTACAAGCAGTCACTAGGCCACGCGTTGCTTGTTCTTGCAACAAGAGAACGAACAAGCACAAGAACCGAGGGTATAAAAGGGAGAACACAGAAAGTTTTTGGACAGTTGGTGAATATCAGAGATCAAGGCAACAGCTAAATTGCGCCGCGGATTTAAGTCGAAAACTTAAGAAAAGGACATCAGGATTAAAATATCGACAGCGCTGCCAGGAACACAAAGTTGGAGCAGACATCAGCAGGATCAGGATTATCGACAGTGCTGCTCACAGGGATACGAACAGCGCAGCCAACAGGGACGTCAGCAGAGACGTTGGCATCGACAGCGCTGCCATCAGGAACGTCAGCAGAGACGTCGACAGCGCAGCCAACAGGGACGTCAGCAGAGACGTTCGCATCGACAAAGCAGAGTCATCGACAGCGCAGCCAACAGGGACGTCAGCAGAGACGTTGGCATCGACAAAGCAGAGTCATCGACAGCGCAGCCAACAGGGAACGTCAGCAGAGACGCCGACAGAGAACGATACAGAAAACCGCCTTTTGTCCTTCAAGAAAGACGCAGTGACGTGAGGTAAGTGCGCATAGCATTGTCCTAGTAGAACCTCGTTAGTTTCCGCTTATTTATCGGTGTTCGAGTTTCCACTGCGCCGATAAATAAGAATCCTTGGTCTTACACAGACATATCCTTGATAGAGTTGTTTTTTTTTTCAAGTTTACATCTTTTATTTTATTATTAGTTAGTTTTTCGCTTGTTTATCGGTGTTCGAGTTTCCACTGCGCCGATAAATAAGTTTCCTTGGTCTTACACAGACATATCCTTGATAGTTTTATTTAGTTTTTATTTTATTATTAAATAGTCATTTGCTTGTTTATCGGTGTCCGAGTTTCCACTGCGCCGATAAAGAAGAATCCTTGGTCTTGCATAGACATATCAGTTATCCTTTAGGTTAATAGTTCATTAGTCATTTGCTTGTTTATCCGTGTCCGAGTTTCCACTGCGCCGATAATTAAGTTTCCTTGGTCTTACACAGACATACCTATGATCCTTGATAGTTTTAAGTATATATATTTTATTTTTTTTTTATTTTTTTTATTATTCGCTTGTTGATCGGTGTTCGAGTTTCCACTGCGCCGATAAAGAAGAATTCTTGGTCTTTCATAGACATATCAGTTATCCTTAGTAGTTTTGGATTAATAGTTCATTAGTATTCGCTTGTTTATCGGTGTTCGAGTTTCCACTGCGCCGATAAAGGAGTATCATCAGTCTTTCACAGACACATTAGCAGTAACCTTTAGGCAAAGTATAGCCGTACTAGAAATCCGCACGTCACGGTGTCACGAAGGGACAGTGAAGGCATTGAAGATACAGGGGAGCTGAGGCAAAGGCGAATACTCCGAACCAGGAATCCAGGATCCAAGAGTAACATCATATCTTAAGTTTATATAATTTCATACTGAATATATATATAATACAATTTATAACGTTTACAAGAGAAAATAAACATAAACATAAAACCAAATCAGTGTCTCAAATCAATAAATAATTGTACGACCCTGGACACTCGCTGATCTATCCCAGCTATAGATCCTGGGAAACAGGAAGTCGTTACAATGGCGCCCGAGCAGGGACACTGATTGAGTCACTATTCTTCCATCTATCTAAGGTTTCAATATTGTTTTCTCTTGTAAACATTTTTTTTTTTATTTTTTTTTATAATTATTTAATAACTCGCAGAAGAGTATACCGTCTACACTTATTCATAATCTATAAGTGGAAAAGTATTTTTTTTTTGCTTACACAATACGAAGTCTGAGTTTTTTTTTTTAAACGTAGAAATTTACTCGGAAAGTTATTTTTTTTAACATCTTACCTTTTTTGAGAACCAGGAAATTTATTTTCACGACCGAAAAATTTAATTTTTTTAAAAAAAAACAAAAAAAAAAAAAAAAAAAAAGGTAAAATGGTCAAAACGTCGTGGATTTATGGACTCCGCAAGGAAGAGCTCGTTGCATATGCAAATGAATTTGGATTTGATAGTGAAGGATCAGTAGAGGAGTTAAGAAAACGATTCTCTGGTGTTGTCGCTGAGGTTGATGAGCAACCACAGTATATGCAACGATTACAGGAGTTAGAGGCAAGACATGCTGAGAAGAGGCCCACGTCACCACGACATCTCCAGGTGCCACAAGCGCCCGTCGTCCAGGATCGGACAAGCAATCTTTTTGAAGTACCAACATCAAATGTTGGATCAAATTGCGGTAGACATAATGATAATGTACCTTATTCAAATGTTATCGATCAAGTACGAAAGTGGTCGGTTAGATTCGATGGAAAACGTGATCCATTGAGTTTTATAGAGAGGGTGGAGGAGCTTGCCATCGCCTATGGTATAAGCAAAGATTTTTTATTGCGTACAATGCCGGAACTCTTGACGGATCGTGCCTTAACATGGTGGCGCAACAATAATCATCAATGGAATAACTGGCAGAGTTTTAAGAAGAATTTACTGTCGTTCTTTTTGCCATCGAGGTTCTTCGAACAATTGGAAGATCAGATCAGAGGAGAGGACGCATACAGTATTCCAGGGAGAGATTCAAGGACTACGTGCTAAGTATGCAGGATTTGATGCGCTATACCAACTTTACGGAAGAACAGAAGCTAGAACGCGTATTTCGAAATTGTCAACAAGATTACCAACTATACATCAAACGGAAGGATTTTGCGTGTCTTGATGAATTAATAGCTTTAGCAGATGATTTCGAACACATTAAGGGAGGCAACAATAATTTAAGAGTCCCACCGCTAGAACAAAATCGGTCATCGAAAAATCATCGAGAAGAGCAAAATCGAATGGTAACTCACACTATTGACGCCCCAATAAATCCTCAGACTGGCTGTCGAAATTGTGGACAAAACGGTCATTTTTGGCGAGGGTGCAGAAATGCAAAAGTATACTTTTGTTGGGATTGTGGTGCTAAAGGAAGAAGAACCATTGAATGTTGTCGGCAAGGACGATCGGGAAACGCTTGGGGCCCTGGCCAAAATCCAGGAGTGTCAGGGCCAAGTCAAAAGAACCGTCAACAAAATTAAAGATTTTGCAATACGATACCACCAAAATTTTTGCAAACGTTGAAATCAATAATCATCGGATTGAAGGAATATTGGATACAGGAGCAACCCGTAGCTTTGCGAGCCAATCACTCGCTCAGGAACTAAGAACACAGGAAAACAGGCAGGTAATCAGTGCAAATGTTCGCATGGCTGACGGAACGGTAAGGAGTGTCACCGAGTCACTGCTCGTTGAGATAAGATTAGGCTCCACCAAATGTAAAATCTCTCTCCTAGTTCTTCCGGATGTCACAGAGGAATTGATACTAGGTATGGACTTCTTAATCGGAGCTGGGGCATGCTTCGGCTGTGGTGGTGAAATGATAGAGCTACGTAAAAATTATACAGGAACCCAGAGTTTACCAACATGCACGGTTATACGAGAGTCACAGGGGATATCCCAACAGGAAATAGATAATTTTTTGACTAAGGAGTTAGAACTTTTCAATGAACTGCAAGGCCCCACTAATATAACAAAACACAAAATTGTAATGACCGATGACAGACCCTTAAAACAACGATATTATCCGAGGAATCCAGCAACGCAGGATATAATAAATAAAGAAGTAGATGAGCTCCTGGCGAAAGGGTGCATTGAACCGTCAACCAGCTGCCATAGTGCACCAATAGTTCTGGTGAAGAAGAAAACGGGTGGCTGGAGACTATGCGTAGACTATCGCCAACTTAATGCGAAGTCGGTTCCAGATGCCTACCCGCTTCCAAGGATCCACCACATTTTAGATAGGCTACGAAATGCAAAATACATAAGCAGCTTAGACTTGAAAAATGGATACTGGCAGATCCCAATGGAGGAGGCGAGTAAGCAATACACTGCTTTTACCGTCCCCGGACGTGGTCTATACCAATGGCTCGTCATGCCCTTCGGGTTACATTCAGCACCGGCTACATTCCAAAGGGCGCTAGACAGAGTTATTACCCCGGAACTTGAGCCATATGCGTTTGCTTATCTGGATGATATCATAGTCACAGGAAGTTCAAAGCAGGAACTCATGGCAAAGCTAGCAGAGGTTTTCCAGCGATTACGGGCTGCCAACCTAAAACTAAATGTGGAAAAGTGTGAGTTCTTTAAAACAGAAACAAAGTACTTGGGACACGTAGTTAGTGGCAAAGGAATTCACACTGATCCTGATAAGATAGCAGCCATCGAAATGTTGAAACCACCCGAAAATCTACGCGAATTACGCAGATGTCTAGGTATCGCTTCGTGGTACCGCCGATTCGTCCCTGAATTCTCAAACATCGTACACCCTATGACCACTCTTCTTAAAAAGGGTAAACATTGGAAATGGACAGGCGAACAACAAGAAGCGTTCGACACTTTAAAAAAGAAACTCACAGAAGCTCCCATTCTTGCGTGTCCAGATTTCACCAAGAAATTTATCCTACAAACCGATGCAAGTGATTTTGGACTAGGAGCTGTGCTGACCCAGGAGATAGACGGAATAGAAAGGGTAATCGCTTATGCCAGTCGACATCTTGTCCAAGCGGAGAAAAACTACTCCACCACGGAAAAGGAATGCCTAGCAATCATTTGGGGTATCCGGAAAATGCGCTGCTACTTGGAGGGCTACCAGTTTACAGTGATAACTGATCACTTATCCCTCAAATGGCTCAATTCCATCGAGAATCCATCAGGCCGGATTGCAAGGTGGGCTTTAGAACTCCAGCAGTTTAAGTTTGATATACAATACAGGAAAGGTAAGTTGAATATTGTCGCTGACGCGTTGTCACGCCAACCACTAGAAACCCTACGGCAAACTACGGTAGAAGCTACAAAATCACAGACGTGTCAATGGCTGGAAAAGAAGAAAGTCGAAGTTCGAGAGGATCCAGCAAAGTATCCAGATTTTCTAGAAGAAAACGGACAATTATATAGACATATACCCAGGCAACCAGGAGACGAAGATAATGCCCCTTGGAAACTATGCGTCCCTTCATTCCTTCGTAGTAGAGTCCTGCAGGAAAACCACGACCAACCAAGTGCTGGTCACCTTGGGGTCAGGAAAACAACTTTACGTGTGACTAGTCGTTACTATTGGCCTGGAATGTTTCGGGACATAAGTAAGTATGTCCGTCAATGCGAATTATGTCAAAAGTATAAAGTTAGCCAACAGCAAATAGCAGGAAAGATGCTCAGCAAAATCGCAGATGAACCCTTTTCTGTTGTATGTGCAGATTTTGTAGGGCCGCTTCCACGATCTAAGCATGGTAATACTATGATACTGGTTTTCTTCGATAAGTTTTCAAAGTGGACTGAGGCCATCCCACTTCGTAAAGCAACGAGCGAAAATTTGCAAAAGAGATTCAGGGAACGTATTTTAACACGGTTCGGGGTCCCAAAGGTACTTATCACAGACAATGGTACCCAATTCACTAGTAAAGCTTTTAAGAATTACCTAAGTCTGATTGGCACAAGACTGCAACTTACTGCTCCATATACCCCACAGGAAAATCCCACAGAAAGGGTCAACAGGACCTTAAAAACCATGATTGCTCAATATGCAGACAACCAACATCGCGTGTGGGATGAGTTTTTACCAGAAATCACATTGGCAATTAATTCAAGCAAGTCAGAAACAACTGGATACAGCCCAGCCTTTTTACTTCAGGGACGCGAACTACGACTTCCAGGTGCACTCTTCGATGAGATAACGACGGGAACAGGTCAGGGACTTCAAACAGCAGCACAAAAGTCCATCAGGCTTAGAGAAGTATTCGACATTGTAAGAACAAAAATGTGTCAAGCATCACAGGATCAGGCTCGCCACTATAATCTGCGTCATCGTCACTGGAAACCAAAGATTGGTCAAATGGTCCTTCTCAAGCAACATCACCTATCCAAGGCCGTTGATAACTTCGCGGCAAAGTTGGCTCCCAAATACGATGGTCCTTACAAAGTTACTTCGTTTACGTCTCCGGTTATCGTACAACTCAGCAAAGAAGGCGACAAGAGGGTTCACACTGCTCATGTAAGTGAATTAAAGGAGTTCCACGGCAGAGATGACGAGAGGGCGAGAAGTCTGAATTATTGATGAGCGTGAAATAATTATATGTAAATATTTATATATAAAAAAAAAAAAAAAAAAATGCATTAATTAAATTGAACTACTGACCCAAGAACCGACTTCTTCATATAATACTAAAATTTATATTATAATATATACATGGTTATTATAAAACTTAATATAATAAATATAAGCCAAATAATATAATAAATATAAAACAAAAGAATATAAAAAAAAAAAAACCAAATAAAACCACAAAAAAAAAAAATAAATAAAATAACATTTTAAAATATTGCATTGCGTACGGTATTTCTGCATGAAGAATGCAGGTAGGTGAATAATTGCAGAGCCACAAGACAAAAGGTCAGTTGCATGATGACACCCATGCGTAACAGGTCGTAATTAATTTTAACTTTAATTTTATTAACGTCATCAGCAACAGTCAACATCAGTCAGCGTTCACAGTCAGCGTCAGCGTTCACAGTCAGCATCTACGCCAAAGTCAGCATCAGCTTTGACAGTCAGCATCAGCATTCGCAGTCAGCATCAGCGTTCACAGTCAGCATCAGCATTCGCAGTCAGCATCAGCGTTCACAGTCAGCATCAGCATTCGCAGTCAGCATCAGCGTTCACAGTCAGCATCAGCGTTCGCAGTCAGCATCAGCGTTCACAGTAAGCATCAGCGTTTGTAGTCAGCATCTACGTCCGAAGTTTAGCGCCAGCAGCGGAAATAAGCGTCAGCAGCGAAAATAAGAGCCAGCAGTTGTTTGTGAAACCAAAGAGAAGCCACTGCGCCATCAAAAAAAAAAGAAGGATGAATAGCCAACAACCACCACCACCAGCAAAACGGCCAGCACAAGGATATCATGTTACCAATGAAGAGGTGCTCGAGCCGAAACTTCGACGAGTCCATGCAGACAAACCAGGCGAGCCAGTACAAAGCATGACGAGTGTTACATCCTGTGATAATGGAGCCGACACCTGCGAGACACTCAGCTCAGATGAGGAATCGTCTACGGCACTGGTAGTATATCCACCAGGAAACGGAGGTATCGCATTGTACAGGGAAGATTACGAGAGGATATCGGCTGGTCGATTCCTAAATGATACATTGATAGATTTCTACCTCAAATGGATGATGAGACAGAAGTCACCAACGGCACAAAACAAGGTACATGTGTTCAGCTCACAGTTCTTCGAGCAGTTAAAAAAGACCACTACGCAAGGATATTCTAGGATTCGTAAGTGGACAAAGAACACGAAACTAGCTGAAAAGGACGTTATTGTGGTTCCAATAAACGAAAATTGGCACTGGTACCTAGCGATTGTGACACTGTCAAGAGAACTTAGGCATACAGCAAATCTTGGAGAGATATGGTTGCTAGACTCATTCGCTAACGAACCAAGAGCTCACGTGGCACCAGTACTGCGCGAATACCTTCATCAAGAGCTTAGTCTCCCCGCGGATGAAAACACTATGCCCGTCCGTTGCCTTCCAGTACCACAACAGCCCAATTCAACGGATTGTGGGGTCTTTTTATTACACATGGCAGAATTGTTCTTAAGAAATCCACCTCAAGACCTCCAAAACGCTGACCTGAGCGAGTGGTTCAGACCGAGCGAAGCTATGGCAAAACGACACAAGCTAGCAGTCTTGGTTCAAATGCTGGTCAGCAAGGAACAACGTGATGTCCTTCCATGCCTATACCTACCCAGGATCCCAACCCCGAAGTACGAGCAGGAAACGCCACAAAAGGACACGAATAACACTCTGGAAACTTCTCTAGTCCCGACAGCCAGTCATCCAGATCAACAGTCCAGTTCTGAGTCCAACTCCGAATCCAGTTCCGAGACAAGCTCTGAGTCTAACCCTCATTCCAACTCAACATCTGCATCATCAAGCACCACAGGACACAGCATACTTTTACCAGACGTAGTAAATTCTACCCTAAATGGTAAAACCAACAATAAATCGCCAAACACACCGTTGGAGTGTACTCTACGAAACGTGGATGACAACGAGGACTGCTTATCACTAACAGCAAGTTGCTCCATGGACACAGAACAACCAGTTGGAAAGGAAAACAAAGCCGAAGAGACGAAGGAAACCTGGCCAGCACAGCTTACCCAAGAAATAGACGATCTCAGGCGGCGCAATCGTATCCCCGGCACACCAATGCGCTTCCGCCGAGTCATACACGGTCACCATTATAGGGTTAATATAACTCGACGTGGCGAAGTCATTATTTTTCATCTGACGGGAAGAAAGGAGGAGATGTGATGACAAATTTCTTCAGGGATAAATTTATACCACATATTTATTTTAGTTTTCCGCATAGTCTTTTTTTTTTACTTTAATTATTGAAACAAATGAAATATTGATTTTTATTTTTGTTATATTTTATCCTCGCATTTTCTTTAAGTAATAAAAAAAAAAATAATTGAATTTACCCTAATCTTAAATCTAATTTACTTTTCATGCGCGAGGACCAAGCACCCTGTAAGGTTGCATGTTGGCAACGGGACAATCGGATGATCGAACAAACAAGAAAGTACAAGCAACAACAACTCACAAGTAGTCACGTAGGCCACGCGCTGCTTGCTCAAAGTAAAGCAAACGGAAAAATACAAACAACAACAAACTACAAGCAGTCACTAGGCCACGCGTTGCCTGTTCTTGCAACAAGAGAACGAACAAGCACAAGAACCGAGGGTATAAAAGGGAGAACACAGAAAGTTTTTGGACAGTTGGTGAATATCAGAGATCAAGGCAACAGCTAAAGTGCGCCGCGGATTTAAGTCGAAAACTTAAGAAAAGGACATCAGGATTAAAATATCGACAGCGCTGCCAGGAACACAAAGTTGGAGCAGACATCAGCAGGATCAGGATTATCGACAGTGCTGCTCACAGGGATACGAACAGCGCAGCCAACAGGGACGTCAGCAGAGACGTTGGCATCGACAGCGCTGCCATCAGGAACGTCAGCAGAGACGTCGACAGCGCAGCCAACAGGGACGTCAGCAGAGACGTTCGCATCGACAAAGCAGAGTCATCGACAGCGCAGCCAACAGGGACGTCAGCAGAGACGTTGGCATCGACAAAGCAGAGTCATCGACAGCGCAGCCAACAGGGAACGTCAGCAGAGACGCCGACAGAGAACGATACAGAAAACCGCCTTTTGTCCTTCAAGAAAGACGCAGTGACGTGAGGTAAGTGCGCATAGCATTGTCCTAGTAGAACCTCGTTAGTTTCCGCTTATTTATCGGTGTTCGAGTTTCCACTGCGCCGATAAATAAGAATCCTTGGTCTTACACAGACATATCCTTGATAGATTTGTTTTTTTTTTAAGTTTACATCTTTTATTTTATTATTAGTTAGTTTTTCGCTTGTTTATCGGTGTTCGAGTTTCCACTGCGCCGATAAATAAGTTTCCTTGGTCTTACACAGACATATCCTTGATAGTTTTTTTTTTAGTTTATATTTTTTTTTTGTTCGCTTGTTTATCAGTGTTCGAGTTTCCACTGCGCTGGTAAATAAGTTTCCTTGGTCTTACTCAGACATATCCTTGATAGATTTGTTTTTTTTAGTTTATATCTTTTATTTTATTATTAGTTAGTTTTTCGCTTGTTTATCGGTGTTCGAGTTTCCACTGCGCCGATAAATAAGTTTCCTTGGTCTTACACAGACATATCCTTGATAGTTTTATTTAGTTTTTATTTTATTATTAAATAGTCATTTGCTTGTTTATCGGTGTCCGAGTTTCCACTGCGCCGATAAAGAAGAATCCTTGGTCTTGCATAGACATATCAGTTATCCATTAGGTTAATAGTTCATTAGTCATTTGCTTGTTTATCGGTGTCCGAGTTTCCACTGCGCCGATAATTAAGTTTCCTTGGTCTTACACAGACATACCTATGATCCTTGATATTTTTAAGTATATATATTTTATTTTTTTTTTATTTTTTTTATTATTCGCTTGTTGATCGGTGTTCGAGTTTCCACTGCGCCGATAAAGAAGAATTCTTGGTCTTTCATAGACATATCAGTTATCCTTAGTAGTTTTGGATTCATAGTTCATTAGTATTCGCTTGTTTATCGGTGTTCGAGTTTCCACTGCGCCGATAAAGGAGTATCATCAGTCTTTCACAGACACATTAGCAGTAACCTTTAGGCAAAGTATAGCCGTACTAGAAATCCGCACGTCACGGTGTCACGAAGGGACAGTGAAGGCATTGAAGATACAGGGGAGCTGAGGCAAAGGCGAATACTCCGAACCAGGAATCCAGGATCCAAGAGTAACATCATATCTTAAGTTTATATAATTTCATACTGAATATATATATAATACAATTTATAACGTTTACAAGAGAAAATAAACGTAAACATAAAACCAAATCAGTGTCTCAAATCAATAAATAATTGTACGACCCTGGACACTCGCTGATGTATCCCAGCTATAGATCCTGGGAAACAGGAAGTCGTTACAATATAATGGACAATTCCAAGCTAATCGATAACGCCCGTCCTAATTCATGTAACGCCCGGCTCAGTACTAAATGTTTAATAAATAAGTAAATTTTTATTCAATAATTTTTTTTTTGACACAGATTTTTCAATCAATCATTTTTCTAGCGAATTATATTAAAAACTTCATTTTAAATACTCTAGTTTGGCTGAACTTTGCAAAAATTAAAAATATGTCAGGGACGGGCGTTACGATCACACGAATCCATTTCTGTGATGCTCTAGAAAATTGCAAAGTTCAGCCAAACTAGAGTATTAAAAATGAAGTTTTTAATATAATTCTCTAGAAAAATGATTGATTGAAAAATCTGTGTCAAAAAAAAAATTATTGAATAAAAATGTACTTATTTATTAAATATTTTGTACTGAGCCGGGCGTTACATGAATTAGGACGGGCGTTATCGATTAGCTTGGAATTGTCCTAATATTAATATTTGTGTACGGCCTCTCATTATTTATATTGAAAACTAATTTTTCGAGCTCTAGGCCAAGCATGTTGACAACAAGACAACATGAAGAACAAAGAATGCAACAACCAACAACAACAACAACGGCTCTGTATAGAGCAAATCACACAGCTTGACTATACAGACTGTTTCATTGGCCGCTACACCAACTCATCAGTAGCCTTTGTATGACTTTACACTGTGATCCACTCAAGCTACGTAGGTTCTACTTATACTGCCAATATGCCGAGAAAGTTACCCGGAATTTATTTTTGGCAGAGAACGCTTGAATTTTTGTAACTGGGTTCTTATCTACTTTTGATGCAAACTGTACCAAGGTTAACCTAGATAAAAAAATGCAATAAAATGAACAATATCAAATTTTTTCCACGTATTATGGCTTTATTAAAGCAAACATTCCCATTAATTATGGAACGCAAGGTTGTTCAAGTTGCTGCCTAGCTTCACAGTAGCGCATTCTATTTCCAATTTTTCAAGACCTTGTTGTTTGTTTCGGGCTGTAGCTCACAGAATGCTTGAATGATATTGACCTTAAGTGCTTGAATCGTTTCCGAATTGTTGGCATAACATCGGTAATTCACGGTTCCCCACAAAAAAGTCCAAAGAGGTCAAATCGCAGCTCCGAGATAGCCAATTAACATCTCCAAGACGGCTGATAACAACATGATTTGGGAATTTGGTGCGCAAAAAAATCGATTGTGGCATGGCGCGCCATCTTACATGAACCATAGGCCGTCAAAATGCATGTCTCCAATTGTAGTAAAAAAAAAGGCGGTTAACATGGCTCTGTAATGCCCACCGTTGACCGCAACATTGTTCCCAGCCTCATTTTTGAAGAAAAATGATCCAATAATGCCACCATTCTGCAATCTGCACAAACCCTCACTCTCTGTGGATGCATCGGCTTCTCGACAATAACCTGTGGGTTTTCCGAGCCCCAGATGCGGCAATTTTGTTTGTTAACGTAGCCGCCGAGATGAAAATGCGCCTTATCAAAAAAGATGATTTTTCGTCCAAATCATTTCTTTTCAAATAACACACTGTTTGGCCATCACAGCACTCACTTTAGAAATAAGTTTCCAACATTTCCCAACGTTGTTCAAGTGTAAAGCGACTTCCGCGGAAGTATGATACTGACTTTGGGGAAAATAGCTTTCAGTGCCAAAATAACCTATGATTTAAAAGACATCACTAGGTGGTCAACCCTGTGATATACAGGCCGAAAGCATTTCTAAAAATTTTTTTTTTTAACTTATGATGACGAAATAATTGAAGTAAAAAAAATACATTGGTATACAGAAAAAAAATGTTTTAAAATTGACGACATTTGCTATTAATTTGACGAATTTTGTATTTAAAAAATAGCTTGCAACATATTTCGTCAAAGTAAGAGCAAATGTGTTTAAAACTTTTGAAAAACATATGAAAAAAAGGCAAATTTTGAAAAAATTTCTTTAACACATTGTGTTCAATTTTAAGCTAATATTTTTTTTTCAGTGTAGAATATTTTTTTTTTGAGTTTCAACGCTGGTCTGCATAAAATTAATGTTTCCTGCTCAGTGATATCTATACTATTATATAAAAGGGTTCTCTCGAATTTTCATCGTTCAATCAATGGGGTAAATGCTGAACCGATTTTAATAATTCTTTCATAATTCAATTGCTATAATAAGCGACCCTGCTACTGGGTACTTTGTTTTTGGTAAATCTTTTTATATAATTATTTAAGAATTCATGCATTTTAATCCATGCTGCTATTGTATAAGCAGCACAAAATAACATCAAACAATAGCTTAAGCTCTTTGTTGAGAGAGAGAGGTGAGATTCTGCAACTCACCGCGCTGGTATCTTGAGTGGATAGTTGCACTCAGTTAATTCCTGCTACAGTGTAGCCAAGAATGATAGAAAAATAGATTACGCATTGCGCAGTTCCGTTTTGTTGTTTACTTTTCATTTTGACGTTTCTAGCTACGAACAAAGTATTTTTTACGATCATGACGTCACGCTAGACCAAGTTTGTTTCTTGAATCTCTTGCCATTTTTTCATATGGCTGAATTACAATACTGCGTTAGGTCGGTCGGCCTTTGACAGCTAGACTAGAAACAATGGGTTCTTATGAAGCAATACAAAATATGACCCCATGCATTGCGTCGACCTCATCCCGTAAAAATGAATTTGAGGGGGTGACGTACGATCAACGCTATGAGTAGTGACCATGGTATAATAATACATGATAGCATTGACAACTGCTTATTTTCTCTTCAACAGGAAAACATAAACTGTCAAACACAGCTGTTTGCGAAACGAAGCGAAAATTAAAGCAAGTGACAAAAACAAACATAAAAAACTAATAAGAATATTGTGCGTTTAAATAAACAAATCATAAAGAAATAAACATTTAAAATCATGAAAGTGATTTCTCACTTTCCGAAGACACCAATTTTAATTAAAATTTATTTCATTTCAGTCATTTCCACCTGCAGCTGCTGATGTTATTCTTTTCTTCACTTCACTTCACTTCAATGGCCGACCAGCGAACGCTCTCTTTTTGAGTATATTTTTTGACAGAATATGTTTTCCCAAGCAACTGTCAATGCTACCTTGTATTATTATCCCATGAGTAGTGACATGCTCTACTAGCTCGTGCTTTTGACATTCCATATTAACGCTGGGTTGCATTTTCGTTGAGAAATGCTAAAATGTGGGTATTCTTGGATTCCGATGGACAACTAAGATTTTCATAGGATTATCGTGGGAATTTATATTTTGATGCGAGTTTTTTTTAAATTGATAAAATTTTTTAAATTAACATGCTGCTTAAGTAGTATAATAATGATTTTGATGAATTTAGTATGATATTAATATTATTCAATTAAATATTAAAATTTATACATTTTTTAGTATATTATAAATACTATCATGAGGGTATTCATGCAAAATGGCAAACTTATATATTGGGCAATTATATATTGTAACGAGGTTGGTTGAGGACGAATACCCTTAATATTATTGTTTGAATAATAAAACACACAAAGGAATGTTCTATTTTTACTTTGAAAAAATAATAGTACATGTAAATTTATTGCTGCTAGCAAGATTTGCAATTGCCCTCAAAATGTCAAATGATAAATATAAAAGCATAATAAGAATGAAATGATAAATACTAGACATGTGCATGAATGTGTTAAAAAAAATTTTCAACTGTGAACACTTGTGCAGTCAATTTTGTTTTTGTAAAGTTGTACCCAATTACCCACTAATTACAAGTGATTCAGCGAGCATTGTACAAGGGGGCGTGGCAGCTCGAATCTGCAATTTCGAATAACTTTGGAATTAGGTGTTCAGCCTCGATTTACATGTGCCGTTCCACTGGCAAAATTTTATGGGCGTTGGGAAAAGGGCGTGTCACTTTTTCGGCTGCCCAAATTGTGGGTATAACTTTCGAACTATTAGTCACACATAAATGAAACTCGGTAAGAATGTACTATTTAGTATTGTCCTTTGACTGGAAAAATTGAGTGAGGATTTGACAAGGGGGCATGGCACCGCCCATATAAGTCAAACTTATGGTATCAAATAGCTTTGGAGTTAAATGCCGCATAATAATGAAACTCGGTATGGAGTTGCCACTTGGTAATGTCCATCTACTAGAAAACCGAGACGGGCATTGTACAAGAGGGTGTGGCTCCGCCCATACAATTACAATGAAAGTAAGTCACAAAACGTTGAATTTTAGAATAGAATTACTATTTGGTGATGCATTTCTACTAAAAAATTTGGACAGGCGTTGGTCAAGGGGGTGTGGCATGAATTGTACTACAGCGCCATCTGGTGTTCAATATTGGTTAAACAAGCTAGCAGCAGAACACTCAGTGTACATGAAAACCACTATAGCAAAAATCAACAGTAATAATAATAATAAATAGCAGTAATTTTGACAAAAACAAGAAAAATAATGACATCAAGCAATCACATTTTATAAAAAAATATTTATATATATATACATATATATATATATGTATAAAAATATCGATAAATCAAAAACAAATTTTTTGCCACATTTTATCATTAAATTGCAAAGCGTTCATTTATTTTATAGCTTCTAGTCCGAATTTTCACATTTATATGTGACATTTTTCATTATTTCGCAGATTGTACTACACTTAATAAAAAGATCTTAGCTTTCTAAAGTAGGTTTTATGGTTCTTAGTGAGTTTATGACAATATCTTTTAATTTTTCATTGATTAAAATTATAATTGCATGATTTCGGAAAAAGGGACTTTTGTGGGATTTTTAGTATAGCTTCTTTTATTGGCATCACCAAAATGACAGACGCACGATCTATCAACGCAACATTGAGTTTTGCAAAGTTTGAGGTCGTCCGTTTTGAGGTCGTCCGTAAAGTTCTTACAACGGAGACCAACGTACGGTCAGCGCACGACCGACCTAACGCAGTATTGTAATTCAGCTAATATTTGTTCACATTCTGAACAAGACTTGACAGAAAGCCATATCGTAAGCTCATATCGTAAGTCTATCGTGACATATATGCGCAGATCGTTGTAAATTATTTTTACGACCTGCGCAATCTATTTTTTTATCATTCTTGCAGTGTAGCCATAAGCCCAATATATCGTATTTATTTGCGTGCCACTCTTTTTATTTCAATATATCTACTGAGTTAAATAATCCAATAAATAGATTGAGATAAATTGTACAGAATCTATACTATTGTATAAAAGGGTTCTCTCGGTTTTTTATTGTTCAATCACGGGGTAACCGCTGAACCGATTTTGATAATTTGTTTATTATTCAATTGCTATAATAAGCAACCCTGCTACTGGGTGTGGCGTGTTTGGTAAAACTTTTCATTTAGTTTTTTAAGTATTCATGCGTTTTTATCCATTCTGCCATTGCAATGGCAATGCATTTTACAAGCAGTACAAAATAACAGCAAACAATAGTTTAAGCTCTTTGTTGTGGGAGAGAGAGGTGAGAGTCTACAACTTACCGCCTTGTCGTCTTGAGTGGATAGTTGCACCCAATTTATTTCTGGTGCATAGTTGCCATAAGTCCAATATATCGTAGAGATATGAAAGTATGTTTTTATTTCATACTAGCGACACCTGGCTCGCCCAAATAGTAACTCCATTCAGAGTTTAAACGTTCTGTGATTTTAACTGGTAAATTGGTGGAGCCACACCCCCTTATAAAATGTCAATGCCAGTTTTTATTAGATGGACATTACCAAGTGGTAACTCCATACTGACTTTCATTGTTATGCGGCATTTAAGTCCAAAGCTATTCGATACCATACATTTGAAATGTATGGGCGGTGCCATTCCAATGCTCACTTGATTTTTCCAGTCAAAGGATAGTACGTTCTTACCGAGTTTCATTGATTTTTATTTAAAAAAAAGAACGAAAAACTGAGTTTTAGCGATTTTATATCAGAAAGCGTATGGGCGACAGGGGATCCACTATTTTACATACACCCCAAAAGTTTTAACAATACCACTGAAACGTATAATTGGTTTGAATTGGTTTGAATATTTTCTTTTTACGTCACTTAATTGCATAAATTATGAGGCAATGAAATTCGTCCAGAGGACAGATCAACCGGCATCTTGCCATTTTCTATATGGTTGGCATTAGTAGGCGTTGCAACATTTACCCATGCACAACTCAAGATATATGATTTCTGAAAAGTGAGCGTAGATAAATTTCGACCACACCCAATTGTGGTATAGTTTTCGACAGTAACAATTCGAACTCAATTTTAAAATTCTCTGAAAATTCTGAAATATAGCATTATTATTGATTTGAGGGCGGCGAAATGAGGAATGGCTTAATTTTTTTATATAAAAACACGACTCTATTTGAATGTACTACTGAGCCGAAATTCCAAGCCAATCGGTAAAGAACTTACGAAGATTTGTGATTTTGTACAAACATTTACATTTTTATTTACATAGATTTATATTCCCAAGCAACGCTGGGAACGGATATGCTAGTATAAAATAAAGGCCGTTTTACAACTACTCTTTCATACTTAACAATTAATCCCCATCAGGACATTAGAAATTGGTTACTTTAATTTCGTTATAATTTGTTATTTTATGAACTTCTTCTATAATTGAGTCACTCGCAAAAACTTCACAAAACAATGAATGCCAACATTTTCGCGCAGGAATATCTTCTTGTCTCTACAACTTGTTGTTTTTGTGCCCACAAATGTAAATTAAGAATTTCAATTAAAATTTTGTTCACACAAAATGTCAACACAATCCTGTACAGTGTTTACTAAAGTACAGCCACGAAGCTTTCGTGGTGCAGCTAACAATTCTGGCTGCAGCTACCAATCATCTGTCTAGAAGGCTCACAAGAACAGCAAAAACAAAAATAAGACAAGTAGCAGCAGCAGCAGCAGCAATTGTCAAAAAAGCAGAAACACTGTCGCACAAAAAGTATCTGTTTTGCAATATTAACAACTATATCGCGCAGCTAAAAGACAAGAGGAGCAAATAAAAAATAACCAAAAAAAATTAAATTCAACAAGAAAACGAATGACAGTCATTTATTCCCAGCATTGGTCGGGGTGGATTGGATTTCTTCTGTTGTGGAACCCAAAATTATTGCATCTAGCGCAGCCCAAGGCGAACAAAAAAAACCGAAGTCAAAACAAAAAACTTGTAGTTAAGAAAGTTTATTGTCTGTAAAGCAGCACAAAAACGCAATTGTTTGTAATGCATTTTGACAGCAGAACAACCGTTGGCAACCCTGTTGTTCAAAAAAGTTAGCCAGTTCTTTTAGCGTGTGGGCTGGTTTTATTTATGTTGCTACGATTAAGAAATTCCATTTACGAATTAATTCTTGAGAATTTGCCAATTTTAATAATGAACACTTTTAATTAATTAAAAATCATTTTGATTGTGCTGCTTAACAAAAGCTGTAGAATTTCTAGTTTATTTTTGCAAAGATAAATCCTCGTTCAAACGGAAATTATTTGAATTTGATGATTTCAACACGAAATTTTAACTATTTTCTTATTTGTGCTGCTTAAGATATAATTTGTAAGGTCGTTCAACCTTTTATCTGCTAAAATCACGATAAAATTTTGTACAAGGAAATCCCGAGTAGATAGATAAAAAAGGTGATTATTTAAGTTTTTGATGGAAATATGTTTTTTGATCAAATCAAATTATTTTTGCAAAGTATTGAAAGGCCATATTCTCATATGCATAATTACATTTATATTCTATATCAACAAAGTAGTGGAGATATGACGGCCATTGCAATGGCAGTTCAAGCTGAAGTAGTGGATTTGCGTGCATACTAGCGATCTTGAAATACAACCTTGAAATACTTCAAGGTTTAAAAATCCGGGAAAAGATTTATTATTTTTTTGACGTCATGGATTTCGTAGATTTTGCGAAATCTCAAGATTTCGACTAGATGGAAACAAGGTATAAGTGACACAGAAATTAATTTTGGAAGCAGGCGCTTTGTAATTTTCTGCAAATGCACTGCATTTTTTTTTTTTTTTTTTTTTTTGTTTTTGAAAACTTGCAAATATATTTTCAACATAATATACTTGTTAAAGATTCAAAAAAGAAAACCGGTGAAGATTTTAATTTGATTGGATTCAATTTTGGACTTAGGCTTTTATGACATGTAGCTCTGGGGTTAGTTAGTTTTGTAAAAAATTAATACGACTAAATTAAAAAATTCAAACTTCAATTTTTGGATAAAATCATAATTTTCCGCAAAACAAAGTTTCTTAACATAGTCTACTTCAAGATCCAGATACTTCTAGAATCCCAGGATCCCGGCATCCTGGGATTGGGGGCTTAATAAGTCCCGAAAAAATTTATCCCGGGATCAAAGTAAAATATTTCGGAATTCAAATAAGTAGGTTCTTTTACATGAAAAGTACTGAAGTTTTAAGAAAAATGCAACCGTGCATCATAGTTGTGAAAAGCTTTTACTATCATAATTAAAAGTTTTTGATGGATAGTGGATGTCGCATAGAGGGGTCGCATAGAGGGTGAACAATGTAAATTTGTTTTTTTTTTAATTTTTACTGCTCGATTAAAGGCACAAAATTGTACATCACTACTGAAAATTTCAACGTTATATCGTCGTTCGCAAATTATTGTGTTCTATATGACAAAACTGTTTTTTTGGTAAATCAAGTTTAAAGTTTAGTAAAAAACTGAACCGAAAAATCTGCCACGATTTTCTTACCAAGGAAAGTTCAAGAGTTTGTGTTTTTTTTTTGTCAAAAAAAATTTTCATCTTTGGAAGCGTTTTTTAGAGAAAGATGCGTTAAAATAATTTGTTCTATATGCACTTATTTACGAAACTCTTCTTGTTTTATAGCATATAGAACAAAATGTAATATGTATTGGAGAAATGATAAGCAATGTGATTTCACTCAACAAAAACTTTATTTCTTATATTATAATATTAACTAAATTTTAAACTTAATCTTATATATATGTTCTTATGAGTCCACTTAAATCAATACCTGTTAATTTCTTAAAATTTCTTTCTTCTAAAGTTTCGACTACAAAATCAAGTAAAAAATTAACCAAATTCATTTCACTTCGATTCCACGAAGTTCATGCTTGATTTATGGAGATTTTTTAATTGAAGCAAGTTTGTTAAAAAAACGAAGACAAAAAGTTGTACCTATATTTTAACTTGTATTAAACAAATTATTAGGGGTATTCACGGGTTGATGCGAAACACAGTTGCGACGATGCAAAAATGCAAGATTGCGAATTTTTGCTTCATTCCAACAACAAACACATCAGAAGCAATTTAGCAACTCTTCTTGAATTACGCACTGCTCAAACCTATTGCAGCTGATTCATGTTATGGGTGTTTTCAAGCATAGTTGTCATCTGGGTAAAACTTTAAAAAGACTAAGCTTGTACGTTGATTTAAATAAGTTTTTGGTCACTCAGAAATCGAAATTTTGTTGCACTCTATTAGCTAATTTTATTGGATTATATATATGTTTATTATATTTAATTGTCTTGTTTTTCATATTGATTTCTTTTTGTGTTTTCATTGCATCAGATTTTTTAGTTATCATTATTTTATTTCACCCCACAACACAATTTTAAACTTATTAATTTTAATTCTAATGTTAATTTTAATGACCGCACTGTATTAATTTTCAATGTAGTGACATTTAACACTATTTTTCAAATATACAAAATGTCAAAACTGTTCTCTTAAATTAATTGTACTAGTTATTTAAGTTCCACTTTGTAAAACATTTACTAAATAAGAGAATAAAGATTATTATTATTATTATTATTATTATATAGAACAAAATAAAAAATATTTTTTTATTTAGTATTTTTGCTTCATTTTTTGTTCTATATGCACGACTTTTTGCATATAGAACACAATAGGTTACGAAGCTTGTCACAACAGTGTTCTATAGCACAAAGTCGATGTCTCATGTTTCGAAAACTATAAAAGATAAAAGCAAAGTGATGACACAGATCGATAGAACTCGAAAAATTTGCCTATATATCAGTCTTATCTCAATTTTGTGATATAGAACACAATAATTTACGATAAAAAGTAGCAATATGTTGTTTACTTTTTCTGCTGGATAGCCTAAAAGTTGAGAAATTTTTGGTTTTTTCGTGAACAGTTCAACAAATTGAAATTTTTTAATATTTTTATTAATATTTAATATTTTTTTCTTGTTCGTCAAAAAAGATATTTTTATTATGGAACCTTCAACTTCAGGTATCTAAGCGTGATTTAAAAAAAGAATAGTTAAAAATAATTGTGTAAAAATATTTAAAAAAAATTTTTTAAATATGTCAAAATTTGCGCTACTTTCGAAATATATGTGGAGTTTTAAATAGGAATACCGTAACATCAAGCAGAAATGAAACATTTTTATTAAACTTGAATATCTAAGCTTCCATATTCCTCAATAAAAAGTTGCGCGTTTATGCTCGAATCATTTTTATTACATAAATCGTGATAATAGTCAATTAAACAATATACTGGGCCAAAGTTTTGAACTTTTTATTATATTGATGACGTCACTTTGTATGGACCATAGGCGTGGTTTACATCCAACTTCTCCGAATTTTAAATTCAGAATACATTTTAATTATTAAAATTATTTCGGCTGTATTCATAAAAAATTATGAACCTCTTATAAAGCCTTCATAAGGAAAAAAATTGAAAAAAACTTAAAAACATTATTCATAAACGTTGAATAGCGTTAAAAGCCTCTTTTAAATGCTTTATAAATGAGAGAATTTTAAAAATAGATAAAACCTACAATAAAACCTCGATAAAGCATTTATAAATTTTATTTTGTTTTCTTCTAGCACAAATTATGTCAAAAATATATCAAATTGTTTCAAAATATGTCAAAAACAAAGCAAATGAAAAAAAAATAATTGAAAATGTTTGTTTATAAATTAGAGGATTTTTAAAAATAGCTGAACGTTCAATAAACCCCTCATAAAGCATTTTTCAAATTATTTGCTCTCATTTAAGCACAAATATTATAAAAAATAATTAAAAAGATTTCATAAATTTGGAAAATATTTTAAAAAAATATTATTAAAATACTAGTTCGAAGTAGCTCTAAAAAAGTACAACAGTGTATAACAGTTTACTTTGCTTTTGTTTTCAAAAGTATTGCTGAAAAAAATAAACGCGTTCTGGTTATTTTTAAAATTTGCTGCGCACAAGAAATAATAATAAAAAAAAAAAAAAAATAACAATGTTTATAGACATTTACTAACAAAATTTCTTCTTTAATAAATATTGTGAATGGAAAAGATCGTACGAATCAGGTCTTTATTACCTTTGCTCCAGTACACTAAAGGTAGGCCCAGTAAAAACATACTCTCTGTGACTAAAAATCAACAACAAAACAATAACAAAAGCATAGGTATAATGTTAAAATACAACACATAGCAATACATATGAATTGGTTAATGAAGAATCCAATTCAGTAGTCGAATGAAAATTAGATAAAATGTTAACTTTTATTTACTTCGTTGAAAGCTAACATACAATAAATCCTGTATTATATCTTAAAACATGGCTCATTAAGATACATTTTTAGAGTTTTGCTTACTTTTCTTACATTATTCCGAATAAAATCTGGGTACTCAATTGATTTATACGGTTAAAAGTAAATTATACATCCCTATGGCTGAACGAATAAATTGTCAAAAGTGACATTATACCTACGCGGATGTTTTGATTTGCTTTGCTTTTTCGTGTTTTTTTTTTTTCTCCGAATTGGGCCTACCTTATAATTGTACCATGTTCGTATATTTTGATTTTTTTTTTTTTTGACATAGTTTCTAAATGTTTGAAATATTTTGAATTATTTTAATTAATTTTGTGTAGTAATTATTTTAATTATTATTAAATTTAAAAAATGCCTACAGCCTCAGCCACCTCACGCACTTACATTCTCCGAACGCCCAATATTAAATTTTAGGCTGATTTTGTTTTCAAGACATGATTTGCATGACGTACAAAATTCACACTGAATTGAAATTTTAATGAATGCAGCCGCCAATGCCTGCAGTCTCAAAGGTTTAAAACGTCAATGTCCATTCAGCAGCAATCTGTACGGTTTTTGTAACGTCTGAAGTTGGCTTGTGTGTGTGTGTGTGTGTGTGACTGTTGGGCCTGACTGTGATGGGTTGCCAATGGCTTATGTCATATATAGAAAAAGTATTATAAACAACAAATTGAAGAAGTATTTCAATTGTAGAAGTAGAAGTTAATGTAGAGTCATGGCACGATGACTGTTTCAAAAAATATTATATTCCGTCTATTATAATCGGACCTTAAGGCATATGTCAAATAAATAATTAAAAACATACAAAAGGTCATCTACAAAACAAACATCTACAGTAAATAAAATAAGTAGTAAATAAAACTAGTAAGCCCGTATGGCGTTAAAACGCCAAAATGATAATAAAATCTAGTTTAAGATTGTTTTGTTTTTATTATTAGCACTGTTATCATTTTTTAACATATTTCTTTGTAAACTACCATTTGATGTTGGGAAACTTTCACTGTTGGGTAGGATGAGCTGCATACTCTTTTCTTTATTAAAAATTTTCACGACATCAAAAGAGCTAATTCGACTTAATGTCAAATATTATTATCCGTGTGCGAATTCTGGGTCTTGCAACTTTGCAACTTTTCTCAACGTCTGTCTAAGGCTCTTATTAATAGTCATAAAAAATAGAAAAAAATAATGTTTCCGATGGGCTGAGCTTAATGTTTGGTATAAAAATTGGCTGACCAATGCTTGCACCAGTTAGTAAAATGCATTCGAAAGCATTATTGTAAGGATTACAAATCTGCAGTCGAGTTCTATTGATAAGTCCTTTCACTGTATTAAGATTCCTCATCAGCATAACAATTGCATCCGTTTTAAGCGTTAAGTGGTGTCACGAAAGACCACTTACCTACTTAAGTGCTATTAAGGAACTCCGTTGGGAAGTTTATTTGTGAGGCACTTCATCAGAAAAGGTTGTGCAAACGCTTTTAAACAAAACTTCTAGATAAGATAATAGTTCAATTACCAACAAATTCATTTTAAACCATACTTCGTCTATTGGTGCAAGAGTATCGTTTTCTTGAATGGTATCACTGTTTATGTCGTTTTGTAGATCATCATTAAAAAACTCAATCCACAATCCGTGATCTAAAAGGAGCTGATCAAGAATTAATTGTCCGGTACTATATCTACGTAGTGTGTCACAGCCAACTTGTCGCAAATAACTTGAAAATTCCTTTTCGGCTTTGTCTAATCGCATGTTTTTTTCAAGCTTCATTGTTTTTACGTAAAATCACAATTTTCTATTGTTACAACGTGTCCAGAATAAGAGATTTCTGGAACTGTTTCCTTAAAATCACCAGAAAGTACAACTTTTCAAAAAAGAGTTTACGAATGTCTGGTAATATCACAAAACATACGATCGATTACTGTCAGTGCTACTGCAGGAATCATACTTGATTCATCAATAATGCTAAGATGGGCATAATCAAAGTAGATTCCGTGCTCAAAAATGGGCTTCAGGCGTTAAGCCGATATAGATGTATCTCAAGAAGAGTTCTAGAAAGTTTAAATTGTCTGTGCAAGGTACGTCCTCATTCAACGAAGCTAGCGACGATGCCAGTAAAGGCTACTGGAATAGCGATTTTGCACGAACTTGCTCTTTTGCGGTTGGTACATAAATATAACATTTATTTGAATATTTTTCGCTTTGCTCAACTGCTTTAATTATACAAAAGAATGATATTGGCAAATTTCAGAAAAAAAATATCACATACTTTAAGGCATCCCATAGAAAAATTACTTTGCTTAATATTGTTTTGCTTTTTTTGTTTAAAAACACAATACTATAGAAAAATTAAGACCCTATTGCACATCTGCATACCAAGACCTTTCTGTTGATACCTCATTCATGAAAATCGTATTTACGGTATAGATTTGATTGTCATCACAAAAAGAGCGCTTGCGTAATAATAATATAGATTTTCAATGTTTCTGAGTTGAAAAAAATGATAATACTGAATGATGAACGGTAATTTTTGTTTTATTATCATATTTTCATGACGTAGAATACGTCATTCTCGGAGGTTAGTAGGGTGGTGGATAGTGATCAGGCGGCGGTTGATAGCGTTTTTAGGGCACATTTTGAGCCTTTGGTGTGCCTAAAGTACTGATCGTACAATGTTGATGTAAGCACTTGTTGGTCTGCTTGATCCTCACTGGGAGAAAAATTCATATTTGAACTCTCTAACTTATATAAATTTTACACAATTACATGAAATAAAAAGCCAACACTTGATGTTTTTGTTTGCTGTGCGCATGGTTCTTGTTTAAGATTACTACCTATTTATCGACGGTTTCCGGTTTTTTCGACGGTGAAGACAGCGCCATCTAGCGTAGCGAAGACATAAATCTTATGATTTAAAGAAGTATATTTAGTATTTTTTTAGGGGTATGTAATTTTTAACATAATAAAAAAAATATTGCGTAATTTTGAGGGACATGTTTTTTTAACAGAATCGAGCACTACCGATTTCCGTTTAGAAAAAGCGTCAGCGGAGACGCGGCTGCGAAATGGATTTATAATTGTTATTTAATTGTGAGAGGGGAGGATTTCATTTTGGCGGGGGCGGGGCGGATCTGCGGCATCTATAATATTATATAAAAGGGTTCTCTCGAATTTTCATCGTTCAATCAATGGGGTAAATGCTGAACCGATTTTAATAATTCTTTCATAATTCAATTGCTATAATAAGCGACCCTGCTACTGGGTACTATGTTTTTGGTAAATCTTTTTATATAATTATTTAAGAATTCATGCATTTTAATCCATGCTGCTATTGTATAAGCAGCACAAAATAACATCAAACAATAGCTTAAGCTCTTTGTTGAGAGAGAGAGGCGAGATTCTACAACTCACCGCACTGGTATCTTGAGTGGATAGTTGCACTCAGTTAATTCCTGCTACAGTGTAGCCAAGAATGATAGAAAAATAGATTACGCATTGCGCAGTTCCGTTGTGTTTTTTACTTTTCATTTTGACATTTCTAGCTACGAACAAAGTATTTTTTACGATCATGACGTCACGCTAGACCAAGTTTGTTTCTTGAATCTCTTGCCATTGTTTCATATTTGTTTACATTCTGAGCAAGACTTGACAGAAAGCCATATCGTAAGCTCATATCGTAAGTCTATCGTGACATATATGCGCAGATCGTTGTAAATTATTTTTACGATCTGCGCAATCTATTTTTTTATCATTCTTGCAGTGTAGCCATAAGCCCAATATATCGTATTTATTTGCGTGCCACTCTTTTTATTTCAATATCTACTGAGTTAAATAATCCAATAAATAGATTGAGATAAATTTTACAGAATCTATACTATTGTATAAAAGGGTTCTCTCGGTTTTTTATTGTTCAATCACGGGGTAACCGCTGAACAGATTTTGATTATTTGTTTACTATTCAATTGCTATAATAAGCAACCCTGCTACTGGGTGTGGCGTGTTTGGTAAAACTTTTCATTTAATTTTTTAAGTATTCATGCGTTTTTATCCATTCTGCCATTGCAATGGCAATGCATTTTACAAGCAGTACAAAATAACAGCAAACAATAGTTTAAGCTCTTTGTTGAGAGAGAGAGGTGAGAGTCTACAACTTACCGCCCTGTCGTCTTGAGTGGATAGTTGCACTCAATTTATTTCTG
The DNA here is from genome assembly GCA_943735915.1 of Pherbina coryleti. Lineage (NCBI taxonomy): Eukaryota > Metazoa > Arthropoda > Insecta > Diptera > Sciomyzidae > Pherbina > Pherbina coryleti. Next base: position 56,881,282 of record OX030949.1, on the reverse strand, counting down.
GTGCATAGTTGCCATAAGTCCAATATATCGTAGAGATATGTATGAAAGTATGTTTGTATTTCATACTAGCGACACCTGACTCGCCCAAATAGTAACTCCATTCTGAGTTTAAACGTTCTGTGATTTTAACTGGTAAATTAGTGGAGCCACACCCCCTTATAAAATGTCAATGCCAGTTTTTATTAGATGGACATTACCAAGTGGTAACTCCATACTGACTTTCATTGTTATGCGGCATTTAAGTCCAAAGCTATTCGATACCATACATTTGAAATGTATGGGCGGTGCCATTCCAATGCTCACTTGATTTTTCCAGTCAAAGGATACTATTTACTTAATAGTACGTTCTTACCGAGTTTCATTGATTTTTATTTAAAAAAAAGAACAAAAAACTGAGTTTTAGCGATTTTATATCAGAAAGCGTATGGGCGACAGGGGATCCACTATTTTTGCAATATCTCGAGAACCGCTCATCTGATGTTGTACAAATAAGTTTAAAACACGTACCATGACTGGCCAAATACACCCTAAAAGTTTTAACAATACCACTGAAACGTATAATTGGTTTGAATATTGGTTTGAATTGGTTTGAATATTTTCTTTTTACGTCACTTAATTGCATAAATTATGAGGCAATGAAATTCGTCCAGAGGACAGATCAACCGGCATCTTGCCATTTTCTATATGGTTGGCATTAATAGGCGTTGCAACATTTACCCATGCACAACTCAAGATATATGATTTCTGAAAAGTGAGCGTAGATAAATTTCGACCACGCCCAATTTTGGTACAGTTTTCGACAGTAACAATTCGAACTCAATTTTAAAATTTTCTGAAAATTCTGAAAATAGCATTATTATTGATTTGAGGGCGGTGAAATGAGGAGTGGCTTAATTTTTTTATATAAAAATACGACCCTATTTGAATGTACTATTGAGCCGAAATTCCAAGCCAATCGGTAAAGAACTTACGCAGATTTGTGATTTTGTACAAACATACATTTACATTTTTATTTACATAGATTTATATTCCCAAGCAACGCTGGAAACGGGTATGCTAGTGGTTTTATAATTGTTATTTTAAATGCAAGCTAATAGTTGTAAGCCATTGAATGCGAAATTTACAAACAAGTTGTAAGCCATTGAATGCGAAATCTACACAAAACTACCCAACAAAACAAGTTAAAAAAATTGTACCAACTCTTTCTAAGTATGTTTTAGTATCAATAAGAAGTGTATAACTCTATTGTTTCTAATTTAAGGATTATATAATTCTACGTCTTGTGTTACGACATAGTCGAAACTGCTGTATCTTTTTTTTCTGATTAATTTTTTCTGTGCCCAAAATATTTTTGACATTTTCTTTAAAATGTATATTCACAAGGCAGAGAGCTGTGTTTAAAGTGAAATTAACTCATTTGCTACTCATTTCGTTTAAATGATTTGAATATTCAAATTAGAACTTATATTGGAAATGAGCTAATTTCGCATCGCATTTGTGTTTTTTAGCAAAAATGAGCCAATTAGCTTAGGTGTGAACTTACTATTAATCAAAAATTCTCCTGCTAATGAATCATTTTGTCGAGAATACTCATATTGGTTAAAATCTTCTTCACTCAACCAAAAATTGTACACTCTCTTTGGCTATTTCGTATGACATCGTCTAATCATCTTTACCTCAGCTAGATTCCCGTCTATTGTCACCCTACAGCCTTCTGTTAATTTTTATTATATAAGTGTCAGATTACAAAATAATGGTGCAACTGCTTTATTAACTCTATGCCGCAAGTGCTTGAATTTTAAAATAGCCTATTACCTATTCCAGATTGTACACAACCTACATTTCTATATTTCATATTAATCCGTCCAACCGTTGGTATAAACAACAAAGTCGGACAAACACACAATGAATAAATTTTTATATATTAGCAAGGATAAGGATATGTTTAAAGAAACTACTGAAAGCTTGCCTTAGTTTCTAGGCCTTTACCTTTAAGGATTTTTTTTTAATATCAAACAAGTTAAGTATTGCTCTTTCGGTGTCATTAGTTTTTATGCGTCGATTTATTCTTGTTCTGTCTGTTCTGTCCCTTTGTTTAATTTTTTTTCCTTGTAAGCCCTATGGTAATGGTTTTCAAAGAATTACCTTTATTGTAAGAACATTCACCTTATTTCTCAAGATGCTGTCGTACCCTTGTCAAAAGAAGGAAGAAAAATCTTCACTGCCAACCCAGACAACCAATCGAACAACCCACCAACAGCTGATAAATGTCACACTTGTCCGGCAGGAAGGACGTTATGAATACTTAATGAGCTAAAAGGTATGTAAAAACTGTAAACTATTGTATGCCATATTGAAAAAGGCCAATAGTAGTCCAAGAGGCATACGGAAATGACCCTCGACACAAACAAACGAACTTCTATGCATACACGCACATAGCGGTACAGCGACACAAGAGGAACAAGCTCAACCCTTGGCAGAGTGACACTCATCAAGTGGGTACCAAAGTGGCAACATAATGAAGTCAACTGAATTGAGGGAACAAAAGAATTTCAAGTGGATGAAAAAAATATTGACGATGATGATGACGACGACTACGTCAAGATCCGACGAGGTCGTCAACGAACATGCACTCATAGAGCAAACAATAGACATGTTGGCAAGAAGAAGATGAAGTCGAAGTGAGCGCACAAGAGTCTGCATACTACAAAGGAGCATACTGCCAGATAGTAGTGAAATAGTGTGAACAAAAGAGTAGGCAGTGTAGTGTATGTTCAAGAAACCAGCCAAAAAGAATAACACCAACAACAAACAGAGTTTATTCAGTGAATTCTTTTTGTTGCCAATTTGTGGATGTTCTCGTTATTGTTGTTGTTCTCATGTTAATGTTAGGCCGAGGCTCTTTTCTGGCAGGCGAAACACTTCCACTTAATTAGGTAATAAATGATTGAGGAAATTATGTCTAGACGTGACGACAATTTCTGGTACCTTGCCTACAAGCGCATTTGCAGCGAATCCTCAGTTAGTCATTCATTTCCTCACAACCCACTAACCCCTAACCATCCCGCCAACCAGTCAACTATTCCACTCAACAGATCCTGTATTCATTTGGCGCACGAGAGGGTTTAAACAGTCGAATCTGTTCATCGTGTAAGCTTGAAGGCATCCTTTTTAGACTTTTGTGTAGCCTTTTGTTTGGCCACTCTTTTGTTTGTTGGATTGCCGGCTGCGTGTTTTTTTTCTCGTTCTTTTGTATTCTTTGTTTTTTTGCAAAAACTGAGAAAATTCATTCTATGTCGAACGTGTGCAGAATTTAAGTACCAAAATCAAATTATTTTATTGGCAACGCGATGGCGCATAACATGTTGGCAACGTAACAACAACTATTTGTATTTGCCACCGTTAGTTTTGGAGATTGTTTTTCTAACGATTTTGTGATGGTATATGCAGGGTTGCCATAGCACCAATGTATTTAAAGTTGCTACTTTATAGATGTTCCACTACCTTGTATTGTGTACTTGGAACTTTATATGACGATTAGACGAAATATTATTAAAAAGCATAATTTTACTTGAAAAAATGTTTCGGAGAGAATTATGGTGAACTATATTGTCGGTACAAATTAAATATATAAATATACATACTGACTGAAAGAAAATCTCATAGGGACCAAAATCTGAATGAATATTTAAACGAAATGTTGGAATCAAGAGGAATATTCAATACCAGCTGATAATCCCGGTGTTATTCGGGATTTGAAATATTAAAAATTCTGTGTCTAGATCTCGTAATTAATTTCTTTTAAAAAAGATTTATAGGTTTCACCAAATATTGACGTCTTGTTAATTTTGATACTTTTTTTTATGTTTACTACTTAAAATTAACTACTTTCCTCTACTCTGCAGCTTGCTTCGCATCATCTGTAGTTTTTCTATGCAATTGGTAAGCAATCATTTGTATGCATGTGTTTTTGTGTGTGTGTGAGTGTATTCCTTCTTGCTATCTTATTTTCACTCGTTTCTGGAATGCGAAATGAATGAATCGTAATGAATCGTATGAGTGTTTAATGTTATTTTAGTTACTTTTTTCGCATCTCTTTTAAGCTTTTGACATTATATTGTGCTTTAATTCTTAGATTGTTGAGAGTTAACTCTTTTTGATGAGAAGCAATGACAAAAATATATTAAGTATTTAACAGATGTATGTGTGCGTTGCGCCCAAAAACTGTTGCACACAATTATGTTCATGTCATTGTTGTTGCTGTTCCTGCTATCTCTATCGTGTTAATTAGCACTGTGTGTATTGTTGTTGCTTCGCTTTTATTTCTGTTTCCTTTAATAATGCCGTACTTTTCGTCTATTTTGGATAAATAATGTTTATGACTATGTTGGCAGAAAAGCACGATAAATAGTACACGCAAAGAAAAAAAACGTTTATCGCCAGTTTGCCGCAAACGAACTTCGTTTGTCGTGCTTGAAATCGTTTATTGCAAACGTTTCAACAGTTGTCATAAACGTTGAACGAAAAATAAACAAAATTTTCAGTTGTGAGAAACGAGTCATTTAGTTGCAGGAAATGAATTTCGTTTGTCATAAACGCGAGTGATTTTTAAATTGCAGCAATTGAAAACTTCGTTTTTCCCAACTGAAAATTTTGTTTATTTTTCCCTTCGTTGTATAAACATAACGCTTATAGTTTAGAGTTACTTTTTGGACAAATTGTTACTATATAAGGAAATTGGTAGTTTGCTTAATATGCGGACGAAGATAGCAACAGAGGTGGAATCCATAAGAAGACGGACGGACATAATGAGAAAGATTATTAATATAATAAATAATAATGACCGAAATAGCTTGCAGTTTATATATATAAGATATAATTTTAAGTTGTGACAACTGAATATTCGTTTGCGGCAAATACAGCTCGCAAACGAAGTATAGTTGGTGAATTTTTCAGTTGTGGTAAACGAAAAATTTCTTTGCGTGTACTTATGGTATTTTTCAACGATTGTGGGATGTGTGAATTCCCATGGTATTTTATGGTAAAAATCTCTCGCGTGGGGAAAAAAATACCACATGAGAGATATTTACCACGCGTGGGAAAACAAATACCTCAAATTACCACAAAATACCTCAAAATACCATAAAATACCTCAAGTTACCACAAAATAACACAATACTTCAAAATACCTCAAAAGAAAATTTGAGGGATTTTGTGGTATTCTATGGTAATTTGAGGTATTGTGGTATTTTATAGTAATTTGGGGTATTTTATGGTATTTTGAGATATTTTGCGAGTGTGGTAATTTGTGGGAATTAAGTGTGAGAAAAAGACAATTTTGATGGTAGTTTCATCTGGCGACACTGGTTTATGACAGCGCAAATATGTGGCTGTATACACCAATAATTTATTTGGAAATAACTATTTTCATATATATCGGTGGCGTCCGTGGCGTAGTTGGTTAAAGTACGTGGCCGCTATGTCAACGAACTTGGAGACCCAGGTTCGAACCCCAGCAGCGACAGAAAATTATTTGAATTAAAATGATTTTTCTGTACGGCCGCCACCTCAGACAATGGCAAACCTCAGAGAGTAATCAAAATGCCATGTAAAGCTTCTTGAGAATAAGAACAATTCCTTTCATCGCCGTTCGGAGTCGGCGTTAAGCCTGTAGGTCAATTGTGTACAATCTTAATAACATGCACAACACAATTGATCATAAGAAGCTAGGTCAAAGTCCTTTCAAGGGCTGAAATGACCAGTTATTTATTTTTATTTTTTTTTATATATATCACAAACATCGATGAGACATTAAAAATGGTTAGTGATGTGTTCTGAAGTCATGGTATAATAATACAAGGCATCATTGACAACTGCTTATTTTCTCTTCTACAAGAAAACATCTCCTGTCAAAAACAGCTTTTTGTGTAAATGCATCTGCAGCTGCTGTGGTTGTTGTTTTTTTCACTTCAACGTTTTCAACATTGTTTGTGTTTTCAATGGCGGATTGTGAGCGCTCTTTTTTTGAGTATATTTTTTGACAGGAGATGGTTTCCCAAGCAACTGTCAATGCAACCTTATATTATTATACCATGTTGTGAAGTCACCATTTTATTTCGTGGCATATTTGAGAACTTTGCCAACTTGTACTCTTATTAATGAGAGAATATTAAAAATGGATGAAACCATAGTTTAATAAATAAGGTTGTCGCATAGGTGAGAGCAAGTTCCCATAAATGTCAAATCGAAGTTGACAGCTCATACAAAATCTTAAAGCGAAAATTGATAACATGAAAACCCGATGAAGTTGTTGTTGTTGCTTTTCATTGATTTTGACAACTATGGGTACTGAGAAGAGAGTACGATCAGCCACGAGACAACTTTATTTAATCAACCATGGATGAAGCCTTCAATAAACCTTCGATAAAGGATTTTTAAATTTTATTTTGTTTTCATCTGAGCACAAATTATGTCAAAAATATATCAAATTGTTTCAAAATATATCAAAAACTAAGCAAATGACAAAAAAATTATTGAAAATGTTTGTTTATAAATGAGAGGATTTTTAAAAATGGCTGAAACGTTCTATAAACCCATGGTAGAATTATAAGGTAGGCCCGAGTCGCTCAGTGCCCTCACGCGTCAACGAAGAGTGGATAGTGAAAAGGTTGGGTAGTTGTCAAAATGACGAAGTTGGTGGAAATGTCAAATGAAAAAAGAAATATCATGTTTTCAATTTGTAAATAGTGCGGACACGTGTGTTAAGTTTGTGTTAATTTGAGTGCAAATATTGTAAAAACATTGTAAATAAATCTATAAAAGAGAGTTGGCTGTGCCGTGGACACACCCGTAGGTTTTGACGTGACGAAGATTCTTGCTGTTGTTGTTAATGTTGATGTTGATGTTGATGTTGATATTGATGTTGACGTCGATGTTGATGTTGATGTTAATGGTTATGTTGATGTTGATGTTGATGTTGATGTTGATAATGATGTTGATGTTGATGTTGATGTTGATGTTGATGTTGATGTTGATGTTGATGTTGATGTTGATGATGATGTTGATGTTGATGTTGATGTTGATGTTGATGTTGATGGTGATGGTGATGTTGATGTTGATGTTGATGTTGATGTTGATGTTGATGTTGATGTTGATGTTGATGTTGATGTTGATGTTGATGTTGATGTTGATGTTGATGTTGATGTTGATGTTGATGTTGATGTTGATGTTGATGTTGATGTTGATGTTGATGTTGATGTTGATGTTGATGATGATGTTGATGTTGATGTTGATGTTGATGTTGATGTTGATGTTGATGTTGATGTTGATGTTGATGTTGATGTTGATGTTGATGTTGATGTTGATGTTGATGTTGATGTTGATGTTGATGTTGATGTTGATGTTGATGTTGATGTTGATGTTGATGTTGATGTTGATGTTGATGTTGATGTTGATGTTGATGTTGATGTTGATGTTGATGTTGATGTTGATGTTGATGTTGATGTTGATGTTGATGTTGATGTTGATGTTGATGTTGATGTTGATGTTGATGTTGATGTTGATGATGATGTTGATGTTGATGTTGATGTTGATGTTGATGTTGATAATGATAATGATAATGATGTTGCTGTTGATGTTGATGTTGATGTTGATGTTGATGTTGATGTTGATGTTGATGTTGATGTTGATGTTGATGTTGATAATGATAATGATAATGATGTTGCTGTTGATGTTGATGTTGATGTTGATGTTGATGTTGATGTTGATGTTGATGTTGATGTTGATGTTGATGTTGATGTTGATGTTGATGTTGATGTTGATGATGATGTTGATGTTGATGTTGATGTTGATGTTGATGTTGATGTTGATTTTGATATTGATGTTGATGTTGATGTTGATGTTGATGTTGATGTTGATGTTGATGTTGATGTTGATGTTGATGTTGATGTTGATGTTGATGTTGATGTTGATGTTGATGTTGATGTTGATGTTGATGTTGATGTTGATGTTGATGTTGATGTTGATGTTGATGTTGATGTTGATGTTGATGTTGATGTCGATGTCGATGTTGATGTTGATGTTGATGTTGATGTTAATGTTGATGTTGATTTTGATTTTGATGTTGATGTTGATGTTGATGTTGATGTTGATGTTGATGTTCATGTTGGTGTTGATTTTGATGTTTATGTTGATGTTAATGTTGGTGTTGGTGTTGGTATTGGTGTTGGTGTTGGTGTTGGTGTTGATGTTGGTGTTGGTGTTGGTGTTGGTGTTGGTGTTGGTGTTGGTGTTGGTGTTGGTGTTGGTGTTGGTGGTGGTGTTGGTGTTGGTGTTGGTGTTGGTGTTGGTGTTGGAGTTGCTGTTGGATTTGGAGTTGACGCTTTTCGTTTAGCTTTTTTTTGCTTCCCCATTGGTTGTGCTCTAATTTCAATTAATCCAGCAAAAGTGATGCATATGCGTCACATTAGACGGTTCCCTGAGGGTCTTTGACATGCCGTCAATTTTTTTTTTATTTTTGTCATATGCCCGAAGACCTCACCTTTGTTTTCGTTCCTTAAAATTTACCGTTGCACCAGTAGTCACAGAGTTAAAAATCCATGCAACGTTTTTTCATGGCTGTAGAATTTTTCCTGCATTATGTGATTGCATCCCTGAAATCATGACAACTAAATTTTTTTGGTAATTTAGTTGTGAAGCGTAATAACACATCCCTGCTGTCGTAAAACAAAATTTACTGTAGCACTCCTCCTGAGTGAGTAATAATTCCATGCAACAATATTACATTTCTGTTACATAAGCTGCTATATTCACGACCTCACGACGCCGGAATTTTTTTTTTATTTTTGTCGTAAAGCCATGTATAAAAACTTTATTTTCCTTTTTAAACTTTTATCGTAGGTTATATACTCATTGAGTAAAAATTCAATGCAACGCCGCTGCATGAATGTTGCGTTATCGATCTTTGAGCGGCTCTCTCAGCGTCCCCATGATGTCAGAAATTTTTTGTCTAATTTTGTTGTGAGGGTTTTCAGTAGGCCTTTATTGGCGTATCGTATTTTTAATCCTAGCACTAATACTCAGCGAGTAATAATTCCATGTAACAAATTTTCAGTTGCGTTGCTTACGCAGCTCCCACTACGTCTCTATGCCGTATTAAATTTTGTTTTTGTTTTTTTAATATAGTCAAAGAATTAACCTTTATGGTCATACTATTTTTTTAATCATAGCTCTTATACCCAGCGAGTAACAATTCAATGAAACGCAGATGAATTTTTAAAAAATTCATTTTTCAACTTTTTTGGAAACTAGAGGAGTATAACGTAACTTCGTCACGTCAAAATGCCGCGGAAGTGTTAAATTTGAAAAAAAGCTTGAAAAAATTTAACCTAAAATCAACTGCGAAACATGAACATAAGGAAACTCGATGTGAACAGCTGATTTTGACAACTAGCCCCCTTTTTCGCTTTCCACTTCATTCTTCTTCGAGTCGGCCCTACCTTATAATTCTACCATGTATAAACCATGGTACAATGAATAAAAGAAGAAGCATTTCAGAGGGACAGACTGCCGCAACTGTCAAAATGAAATTGACTGCCCATAGGAATTCTGAAAGCGATTACTTTTTTATTTATTTTTTGTTTTTTTTTTTTTTGTTCATTTTCAAATTACTATTGAAAGACAATTTTGGCTATGAAGAGAGCGCAGTCCGAAATGCGTCTACCTCTGTTTTTCTACCATGCTATAAGCCCCTCATAAAGCATTTTTAAAATTATTTGCTCTAATTTGAGCACAAATTTTGTCAAAAATGATTAAAAATATTTCAAACATTTGGAAAGTATTTTAAAAAAAATTCAAAACATACATATGTATAAAAAATTCAAAACAAAACGAAAATAAAAACAAGAAAATTTGTCAAAACATTTCAAAATATTTACAAAAAAAGATAATATGACAATTTTTTCAATGCAGAGGGTAGCTTCGAAAAAATGTTGATGTTTAAATATAAAAAAAAAATGAAAACTCACTGAATTTATCAAATACACAAACCATTATTAACACTCTTCCCACTTCAAATCGAAAGTGTTCCTATTTTAATTACAAAGCAGCTACAACATCTTTATGAATAACAAAATTTTAAAAGACTTTTTAACATTAAAAAGCGTTTTAACTATTGAAGGTTTTAAAGCTATTATAAGATATTTTTAGGAATACGACTGTAAAACTTGTAAACTTTTAGTAGACACTTTTAAACACAATCGTTTTGACTTGTTGTACAAGATATACAACTTCAACACTTGTTGTAGTAGATATAGAAATGTTTAAATACTCTTGATCAGCATCAACACCGGAGTCGATTTAGCCATAGTCCGTCTGTCTGTCTGTAATCCCGATTACAGCCGTCATTTTCTATAATTTCTATTTAAAAGATAAAGATAAAATTCGAAAATGAGCCAATTGATCTAATTTGCATATATTTATATTAAACTTATTTGCGTTTGGTTTAAATTAATTTGCGTTCAGTTAACTGTGGTTAAACTGTGTTTAATCGGTTAAATTTGTGTTTGGGTTAAACTGATTTGCGCTTGGATTAAATAAATGTGCGAATGTTATATCTAATATGCACTCAGAGTATAAAATTCAACGAAATCGGTTGGAAACGACACACAGTGCGCTTTTCTCGATTTTAGGATGATAAATAATTTTTTTTTTTATTTTTGAAATTTAACAAAAATACATATATTTTTTTCGGCAGATAACACGGTGTTACAAAATGAAAAAAACAGTCTGTGGATTATAAGGTATATATTTCTTCTTTTTATCAATGTTTAAATTTTGAAAATTGAGCTAGATATAACGGAGTTACATAGCAAACTATACATGCTCCTACCTAAAATCGGTTTTTTGACCACAGATCCCGATTTTGAGGGTATATCAAAAAACTAAGTATGCAGTTATCTTATGTTCAACCAGACCTACAACCTCTACTATGTCTCGAGCCGAGTTTATTTTCACTGTTACATCGTGTAATTGATGAAATATTATGGAAATGATATTATGAGATTGATGCTCTCTTCTGATATTTGTATGGAATTTTTGAAAGTTTAAACTTTTTTCGAACAAAAAGAAGCGCATTCCAACTTAGAAGAAAACGCGTATATTTAAATTTGGTTTTTTTGTATTTTTTACTGACTTAATGACCATTGAATATGTAGCAAGCAAAAAAAAAAATATTAAAAAACAAAAATTAGAAAAAAGGTGGAAGTATGTCTATAAATTAATTAAACAATTTTTTTTTAAAATTTATTGGAAAAAATCGAAAAAGTTCAACCTAATTACAATCGAATTATTATACTTTCATAAAATATAGTATATCTGCCTTATTTTCTTAAAAAATTGAGTGCGCAAAGTTGCGCATAAGAAAAAACACTTCATTTAAAAAAACGATTAAAAACCAAGTTTTCCTCAAACGCACTATTTTTCAAGACAACTTCTGTTATTGAACTAAAAGATGTTTGTGAAAGATGTAGTGTTTGTGTTAATTAACAAAGGTACTTAAAATTAGTAAGATATATTTTTATCGCGTATTGCCATGTTTCCGTCCGTCCGATGTCTGTCTGTCCGTCTGTTACGGCGGACATAGCTCTTATATTGAATCGATCTTAATGAAATTCAAAATATAATATTTCATCAAAAAAATAAGGGTGAAGTCGTAAGTCAGCCTATTCGGATGAAAACCACGCCTACCTACCATACCAAATGACTATATAAAAATTACCAATGCATTCTTTTGTTCTTTCGCCATTACATGCCTGGATAAGGTTCATGGAATGTTTGCTCCAGATACAAATTTTGACCTTATTCACAGATTGCTGTTTACATCCGATCCATTTATAAATTCTTTAAGGCAACCACCCAAATATAAAAAATCGCTCCAAATGTTCTAGGTCATTTAAAATAGTGAGTGATAGTTCTGATTCAAAATAAACAAAAAATAACACAATATTAAAACCTTTTTTAATCTTTTTTTAAGCATGCATGCGTGTACACAATTATATTAGCGATCATGTGAAATATCATCAAAAAAGTGCCTTGACTGTCTTGTTGTGTGGAAGGAAAATCTAAAAGTTGTCCGATCTTAATTATTTTTGGCATGGTGTTAATTTTGTTGTTAAAATAAATTTATTTTATTTTTTAAGTTCACATATGAGCAAAATTAGTGGGCTTTTTGCTATTGAAATAAGTCACTTCGTATGGGAGGTAGGCGTTGTAGTTGGTCTAAAATTCTTATTTTGAAGAAGTGTATTTTAACACAAGAAGCATTGGTGCGAAATTTTATTACTCTAGCTTTTATAGTTTTTGAAAAAAGTTGATGTGTCATCCTAAAATCGAAAAAAGCGCACTGTGCGACGCCTACCTTCTTATAAAAGCAAAAGATTTTATTGTTTGCTTAAAACTTTGAATATATATTGGTTCGGCCGTGAGGATACTTTAACTTTGGCCAGTCGAAGATCATTTCTTACTAGTTTTTTATATTTTTGTCGTAAGGCTAAGTACAAATTCTGGAATTGCGTTTTTTAGCATTAACTCTAGCGCATAAAATTTTTTTAAGCAATTTCAACTTTGAGCAAGAAAAATTAATTGTTAAAAATTAATTCCTAATTTCTTTGAAATTTGTTTCAATGAAATAAAAACAACAACGACATAACTTGTTCGCCCAAAATTCTAGTGTTTTTTTTTTTAATTGAAAGGTTTTCTATGTGTGTCAAAATTAATGTAATTCTGTCTAAAACCCATTTTTTATAACATGATTTAATTGCAGGGAAATCGAAGATGACCGCGATTATGATGATACTCCAAAAAACAAGGTTATTTCATATTTTTATTTAAATTCAATCAATAATTTTGTCATGACTTCTTTTTGCAGAGTGCAATATTCTTAAAATGGCTAAAAATTGGCATACTGGTTATTGTATGGTGTATATTCACAACATTTTTGTTGATAAAAGCCGAACATGAAGAGGAACCAAGACTCTTGACCATACCCGCAAAAGGCGCTAAAGGTAAACCTTTGAATGGCATTTTTATAAAACATTTTCTATCAAGCATTTTGCCACATAGATTATCCAGTACAAGAGGAACCAAAAAACGATCGCTTAGGCGTCATTCTTATAGGATCGTTTGAATCATTTGATACTAAAGGTTCTGAACCTGACAAGAAGTCACAACTAACGGTACAGGTGAAACGTCTCTTGTATGATGAAAAAAACGTATTGATCAGCACTCAAGATGTATCGGATAAATGGCAGTTGACTATTTTGGATTCCGAAGAAGCTCACGAACACAGCAAAGATATAACTATAGACAAAACACTAAAATTAACCTACCCTAATGATGAGTCTAGCAAAAAAGCCCACTCAACTAAATTTATGCTGCACTTGGAATCAAATCTTGGCAAAGACTTTGCGCTGCAGGTTACTTTAAATGATTCACCTATCGAGAGAAAAGAGGGTGTCATATATGCAGCAATTGTGCTATTGGGTCTCTACGTTTTGATCATTTGGGATATAGTACATCGTACATTTGCTGCCATTATTGCCTCAACACTAGCGATTGGTATTTTAGCCATACTCGACAATCGGCCCACCATGGCAACAATTATGGCATGGATTGATGAAGAGACTCTGTTGCTGCTATTTGGCATGATGGTCATTGTGGCAATCTTGACAGAGACAGGAGTCTTTGATTATCTAGCAGTTTATGCGTATAAGGTTGGTAGCCCAAAGGTGCAAAAACACTGACTTTCTCAGGAACTAATTCGGCGTTATGACTGTGTAAAGACGGGTTTTTTTACTTTTTGTCTTCATATCCATTCACCGCATTGTTTTTTTGTTTTTATTACTTTTCCCCAACTTTAGATCACTAAGGGACAAGTTTGGCCGCTTATAAACTGCCTTTGTGTATTCACAGCCATCTTTTCGTCCTTTCTGGATAATGTAACGACCGTTCTTTTAATGACTCCTGTGACAATACGTCTCTGTGAGGTGATGAAAATTAATCCGGTCCCAATATTGTTGTGCATGATTTTTTACTCAAATATTGGTGGTACACTTACTCCAGTTGGTGATCCACCAAATGTTATAATTGCTTCAAATAGTTACATATCATCGAATGTAAGCGTAATTGAGAAATTCGAAATGCTCATGAAGCATTTTATGATATTTTATTTCGTTAAGGGTGTAAATTTTGCTATATTTACGCTGCACATGATGCCCCCCGTCCTTTTGATTATGCTGACAACCAATATCCAGATACGGCTCTTATATCGTAATTTGGGCAAATTAAATTCTCCAGATGAATCTGATATCGAAGGATTAAAACACGAAATTAGCGTGTGGAAACATGCCGCTGAAAGTATAGCGCCCTATTCGAAGGATGAAGAAGAACTGCATGATACACTGCTTAGAAAGACAAACCGCCTAAAGCGCAAGCTACGGCAGTCCGTGGCTCCGCAACCTACCGCACAAGGATTTAACTTCCAGAAAACGCTGATGGAGCTGCAAGCCAAGGTCAGTATGAGTGCCTTAGAGATGAATAAATCCCAAAATACAACTATTCACCTATAGTATCCAATTCGCAACAAAGTTTTGCTGATCAAAAGCGCTGTGGCTTTGGTTTTCGTTATTGGTCTATTCTTTTTGCATGCATTGCCGCAATTTCAGAGTGTGTCCTTAGGTTGGACTGCGCTGCTAGGTGCCATATTGCTGCTAATTCTAGCCGATGTCGAAGATCTAGATGTCATCTTGGCGCGCGTTGAATGGTCGACCTTGATGTTCTTCGCTGCGCTTTTTATTCTTATGGAGGCACTAGCAGAATTGGGTCTTATTGAGATGATAGGTCATATGACTGAACATCTTATATTAAGTGTTGGTAAAGAATCACGACTCATGGTTGCAATACTGCTAATGCTTTGGGTGAGTTGATTTTAGGTGTTAGTTAGTTTCTATTAAGTTTTATCTTAAGCTTGACCTTTGTCTGCAGGTATCTGCTATTGTTTCAGCTTTTGTTGACAATATTCCTTTGACTACAATGATGGTTAAAGTAACTATATCTCTGGCTCAGAACGAATCGCTACACTTACCAATGCAGCCTTTAGTTTGGGCTCTGGCCTTGGGTGCCTGCCTGGGTGGTAAAGTATATAAAGATTATTTTTGTTTAGTATTTTGTCATTCCCGTTTATTTCCCGATTCAGGGAATGGAACACTAATTGGCGCCTCGGCTAACGTCGTTTGTGCAGGTGTTGCCGAGCAACATGGCTACAAAATTACGTTCATACAATTTTTCAAGTGAGTGAAATATTTTTTCTTTAATATATTATTGGAACGGAATATACGCTTAAAAAAATAAATTTCTGCATCTTAAATTTTTTTCTGCGCCATCACTTTTGACTGCGCCCAAGGGTTTATATATTCCATTGTCAAACTTTTTGAAGTGAAACTTCTTAGGCGGCGCTTCGAAATTTGAACGAGAATATTGAGGAGTGAAATTTCAAGGTCAATTTACTTCATTTCGTTACACGATAGAGAAGAAAGATATGTTTTACAGTAGAGAGAATGAGATGGATATACATTGTATAAAAGACTTAAAAAATTTGCTTGTAACCGCTGAGGATCGAACCTGCGAACTCAAGATTACAAAGGAGGCGCTCTATCCAATGAGCTCAACTCTTCATACAAAAATTTGCTCTATATACCAATTAATCAAACTACTTTTGCTGTAGATGCCCAGCGGCAAAATAAAAAGCGTTCCTAGAAATAGCGCTTTTTATGTGTAGTTTTGATATGCTTTGAGGATGTGCTTTTCAGATTTTTATACACATTTTGTTCATGTCCAAACCAGCGTGGTAATAGCAGAGCGGTAAGACAGTTGATAGTAATGCCAGTGGTCCGAGTTCAATCCCCGCATATTTTAAAATTTTCTAGCTTTTTTTTGTTTTTTTTTTTAAGAGCTTTTTAACTATTTGTTTGTAAAGAAGCGCTTTCATCCTAGGATATCCAATATCTATTCTATATTATTATTACGCAAGCGCTTTTTTTGTGATGACCATCAAATCCATACCGTAAATGCGATTTTTATAAAGAGGGTATCAATAGAAAGGTCTTGCTCTGTAGATGTGCAATAAGGTCTTACTTTTTCTTAAAAATTTTGTATTTAAATAAGAAAACCAAAACAATCTTCTACGAAGAAAGCCAGCTTTCTATTTAATGCCTAAAACTATGTGATCAATTTTTTCTCAAATTTTCAATTTCATACTATTGTATTATTAAAGCAGTTGAGTGAAGCGAAAAACGTACAAATATATTTTATATTGATACACTAGCCACAAAATAGCAAGTTCATGCAAAATCGCTATTCCAGGAGCCTTTACTGGCATCGCCACCAGCTCATTTGAAGGAGAGCATACTTTGCACAGCTAATTCAAACATCCTATACCTCTTCTTAAGACATCTGTATTGGGTGATAAGCCCAATTCTACGCACGGAAGGTCAGGTCGTGAAGATAGCAGCTTATCCAACAGAAATTTAGTATCGTTGAATTATAACTCGCTCAGGAGACGTGCTACGGTAAATTTTAGTTAACGACAGAATAGATGTGCTATTAAGCCTCACAACGAAGATATCGCGAGCGCATTTTGGCGTTTTAACGTCATACGGGTTTACTAGTAAATTTTAATATGAATTTGGTTTACTTAAAAACCGCTTCAGATGTGTGAAGCGCTATGGCAGAAGCGCTTGTTTAGTGCTTTTGAAGCGCTTCGATTACCGCTGGGTGGCAAAAGCCGCAGATTGTGTGCTGATTGCGTTCTATGTGTGGTAGACAGGGGGGTTGCCATGACTCGAGTAGAAGAGAGAAAGATATAGCGAAGCAGAAGTGAATAAGAGAGTTGCCCTGAGCGCATTATGATTTTCGCAAAGTAGACTCTCATACTAGGGCTGCCATGCCAATATTTTTTTAGAATACCAACGTTGGTATATCTCTAATTCAATATATTAATATAACCTCTATGAATTTTGCTCATATTACACAAATTATATTTTTATTCATAATATTGCGATATAAAATTATATAAAAACCCAAATTCATGAAGCATATGCTGACGCCCATGATGCTAACTTGACACTGTGCGCAAGAAAAGTTGGAATAAGTTATTTTAATAGATAACTATTTTAAACATATTGTAGTTATATAATTTTATATCGAAATATTATTAATAATAGAAAGTATAAGTTGATATGAGTAATATTAATACGTACATATGTTGAATTAAAAATATATCAAGTGGTATTCTGTATTCACATCTATATGTAAATACGACGCAAATTGGTTATCAAATTAATTGCTTTTCGGCCATAGGTCCATACCAATGAATATTAAATAAACAGAATATTTTTTTTATAAAAACTTTTTATTGTATTTCTTTTGCTTAAAAAGTTCTCTCTTTGCCTTTAAGGTTCGATTATGCAATCGTAAAGCAACACAACGTAACGTGACGTAGAGTTCTATCTTATGAAAAATAAGTGTAAGTGGTTAGTGAAATCGTAACGTAACCTAGCGCAGCGATGGGTTCTATTCCAAATAGAAATCTACGCCACGTTACGTTGCGTAGCTTAACGATTGCATAATCGAGCCTTTACACTAAAATGGTTCTTATTCTAGAAGAGAAAGAGTGTATACAAAGAAGAAGTTTCACTTCTTTACTGTATACACGGTATACTGTATCTTTTTTTTTTTCTGAAATCCCTAAAATTTAAGAGCTAATTTTTTTTACGCAAACGTCTTCATTTACTTATTAATAACAATTTTTCATGCATGCGCTAGAAGATATTCAGGTTCAAAGATCACCAAAATCGGTCATTAAAAATTAAATATAGGTTAAAAATTCATTCCACTTTAATATATATACTTATATATATTATTGGAATTCAGCGTGTAGTATATATGAGATACCGCACGTTTTCTCCAATAACGTCACATCTCGACATGTCAGCTTTTTCATGAAAATAATTTTGAATTTTAAAGAGAAATAAGAAATTGATCCACCACCTACAGAATATTCCTATAACACGATATATGCCACTGTATCTTAATATATATTTGTTCTTTTAAAAAATATCTTTCAAACTACTATATATTTCTAACATATTTTGGATCATTTTAGATACTTGGGATAAATCCATCTTTTATGATTAAATACATAATATACTTAGAAGAAGCAGTAAAAATTACACATTTTTTAAGCATATGTACGACAAATCTTTTTGCGTTATTAACTCTATCATGACGTTTTGGGAATTATGATGTTATTGAAGAAAACGAGCGATATTTTTTAAAAACATTGGCTTCATTAATTTCACATTATGAACCTAACTTATGTAGATTGATGCACTTTTGATATAAAAACATAATTTGCAAGTTGACAAGTTAAAATTTGTGTTCAAAACAATTTTATAGAAAGAAGGTTCTGCAAAAGTAACGCCTAAAAAAATTCTAGATGAAAACGTGAAATAACTTCCAATATCAAAAGAAATTAATCATACACTCTATTTGATTTTTATTTTGGGTGCTATTTCAAACGACATTTTCTTCTAAATATCTTCAACTTTTATAAGATATAATTTGTATTGAAATCTAAATCGGCGTATTTACGATATGGTAGCTATTTTACTGTGTGCGTTATATAATTGAAAAACAGAAATGCGATAATGCAAATATCTCCATATCCTTATCCTTATCCTTATCCTTATCCTTATCCTTATCCTTATCCTTATCCTTATCCTTATCTTTATCCTTATCCTTTTCCTTTTCCTTTTCCTTTTCCTTATCCTTATCCTTATCCTTATGCTTATCCTTATCTTTATCCTTATCCTTATCCTTATGCTTATCCTTATCCTTATCCTTATCCTTATCCTTATCCTTATCCTTATCCTTATCCTTATCCTTATCCTTATCCTTATCCTTATCCTTATTCTTATCCTTATCCTTATCCTTATCCTTATCCTTATGCTTATCCTTATCCTTATCCTTATCCTTATCCTTATCCTTATCCTTATCCTTATCCTTATCCTTATCCTTATCCTTATCCTTATCCTTATCCTTATCCTTATCCTTATCCTTATCCTTATCCTTATCCTTATCCTTATCCTTATCCTTATCCTTATCCTTATCCTTATCCTTATCCTTATCCTTATCCTTATCCTTATCCTTATCCTTATCCTTATCCTTATCCTTATCCTTATCCTTATCCTTATCCTTATCCTTTTCCTTTTCCTTTTCCTTATCCTTATCCGTATTCTTATTATTATCCTTATCCTTATTATGATCCTTATCCTTATCCTTATCCTTATCCTTATCCTTATCCTTATCCTTATCCTTATCCTTATCCTTATCCTTATCCTTATCCTTATCCTTATCCTTATCCTTATCCTTATCCTTATCTTTATCCTTATCCTTATCCTTATCCTTATCCTTATCCTTATCCTTATCCTGATCCTTATCCTTATCCGTATTCTTATTATTATCCTTATCCTTATCCTTATCCTTATTATTATCCTTATCCTTATCCTTATCCTTATCCTTATCCTTATCCTTATCCTTATCCTTATCCTTATCCTTATCCTTATCCTTATCCTTATCCTTATCCTTATCCTTATCCTTATCCTTATCCTTATCCTTATCCTTATCCTTATCCTTATCCTTATCCTTATCCTTATCCTTATCCTTATCCTTATCCTTATCCTTATCCTTATCCTTATCCTTATCCTTATCGTTATGTCATCTTATAAAGCGTGATTTAAAACTAAACTTCTATTTTTTCAGAAGCATGGCTTGGACCACTTTACCTCTCACCTTTTCATAATTTATATATTAATCAATCATCTTCACAATATCTAACAAATAAGCTAATTTTTTAAGTTTCGATTAAGTTTTAAGTTTAATTTCAGTTCGAATAATTTGGTTTTTGCTCAACCAAATGTATGTCAAATGTCTTAATCCTGTCTTTCAAAATTTTTTTCTTCAACAGAATGGGTTTCCCGATCATGATAAGCAGCATCATCTTTAGCATGTTATATCTACTCATTGCTCACGTTGCCTTTGAGTGGCATTGATACATATATTTACAAAGATGGCGTCTAGCAACCAAGTTTACAACTTTTTGGATCTTGCTGAATTGAATCTTACGTTAGTCACACATTGATATCAAACTAACATTGAATGTGCCATCTAGTTGAAACAATGGGCCCTACTCTGTATTGCGATGCGAAAAAAAAATCGCAAAATAGCGTAATCGGTACTCCGTAATGCGATAACCACATGCTATTTGCGTGCGTTTCATTTTCGCAACGCATTATTTACGCATCGCGATATGGAGCAGGGCCCAATGAATTTGCCCTATTTTAGTTTGTATACTCACTCTTCGTCCTAAAATTCAATGCATTTGTCTTTTAAGTAGAACTTTATGTATAAATATTATAAATAAACCATGGTCGTGTTTGAAAATCTTTCGTTGCGCAAGTTTTTGAAATCTTATGGCTCCAATGCAAATTCAAAAAGTATAAAAGTTTGACGGAAATGAACTTAAAGCTGTTGAGGGTTTGAGGGAATAAGTTAGTGCTGGAGGGCATTAGTTAGCATGTTAGTTAGTGCTCGTTAAGTGCTGGAGCGCGTGGTATGCAAAACGGAGCGGTCACACAGGTAGTCATTTATGGACTTTTATTTATTATTTTTACAAAAGAGACTTTGGATAAAAATTAGTCGAAGTATTGACGTATTTTAATAAAGCATAAGTTATAAAATTAAATATCACTGACCTTCGTAATGTGCATTTAAAATTTAGAGACAAAATGTCAAGGTATCCGATTAAAGAAAATGGTGCTTCTATCTTTTCACGGAAAGCAATATTCTAATAAAAAAAGCAAAATATATAATTATAATATTGAAATTACTCGATGTTAAACCATGCAGTTGAAAAGCTACTGTGTCCATACTATATTAACTATAATTATTTAACTTTGCGTACCACTATTGTAGGAAAGTTTTTTTTTTTGTTTTTAAACCTTAAGGGTGTTTTTAAACGCCCTTTTAAGCTTTTGAGAAATGAACTGAACAATTTTCACAAGGCACATATCGACGAGCTGCAAAACTCCTATAAAATCTTAGTGAGCATTGAGATGGGATTTTTCTCGCTCATTATTTTTAAACAAAGTTCTTATACAAAATTTTCTTACTCTATGTTAAAAAAACACGCCGAAGTGTTTCATCGGCGAATTGATTCATCGGTTTTACTCGCCATCGCGGGTAAAGAAGTTTCACTTCAAAAATTAGTCTGAAACGCATTCTCACACTAAAGTGGAAGTACAATGTTTAAAACTATATGATTTTGGTTTCCTTAGAGCTATTGCACAGAAATATTTTGTATTTATTGATTTTGGATAAATGCTTTCACCAGAAAAAAACTTGATATATCCACTATTAACTCATTAGCGCCCTGTGTACAGGTGTTTAAATAAGGATCGTGAACGCAACTATAAATGTCTAATCGACATTCTGTACAAACCCTCTTCACGCCTTCTATGGTTTAATACCAACAAAATGTTGGAACCTAGATTGATACGTGATAAAGAAGTAAATAAAAAGCGCAACAACAAAATCTTTGCAGAATCAATGCAGTCAACTTTTTGAAATTTTGCGACTAGCAAAAGAGTAGAAAAACATTGCTTTGATAAAGTATAGCGCTTCTATAATTCCGCTTTGGTTTTATTGATATTGCGCTTATTAGCTTGTCAGTGGACTGCTAGAACCACTGAGACTACTGATGAGTCGGAGTAGCGTCCGACGAAACCATGGTCTAGTCGGCTTGGTTTGTTATGCAAGGAACTTTGTTGTTGTAGCAACCTATTGCTTCATGAATTATTTGGCATAAAGCTCTTAATATAATTCTTAAAAAATATATTTTTTAAGAACTATAAAAATTAAGTCTAATATAATTGTTTATTAAAATTGAAACTTAATGTCCCTAAAAAAATAAAAATAAATAACTGGCCATTTCAGCCCTTGAAAGGACTTTGACCTAGCTTCTTATGATCAATTGTGTTGTGCGTGTTATTAAGTTTGTACACAATTGACCGAGAAATGGACCTACATGCTTAACGCCGACTCCGAACGGCGATGAACGAATGTTCTTATTCTCAAGAAGCTTTACATGGCATTTTGATTACTCTCTGAGGTTTGCCATTGTCTGCAGAGAGGTGGCGGCCGTACAGAAAAATTATTTTAATTCAAATAATTTTCTGTCGCTGCTGGGATTCGAACCCGGGTCTCCAAGGTTCTTTGACATAGCGGTCACGCACTTTAACCAACTACGCCACGGACGCCAAAATTAATGTCCACTTAATGTCCCTAGTAGTTATAAAATAGAACGAAATTGGCTGTTCGCGCGAAAATAAATGTCCATTTGTGCATTTTTTTTTTTTATGTGATTGAATTTTATAATTTTTTACAATATTTTATTTTTCAAACTACATTTCTTTTTGACAAATTTTCAAAAGTAAATTTATTTTATATATTTTTTGTTCACAAATATTTTGAGGTTTTATTAACAACATTGATCATAAATTTGTTCGGTAGATACAGTACATTTCAATAAAGTATTTCATAAAGTAATAAGTAAGTAATTTCCCTGTCATTCAGCGTTAGTAAAATGGTAGGATGGATTTGAAAGTGCTTACAAAATATTAAATTTCAAAGCATCAAATCAAAGTGCACTTTTTTCTTTAAAATGTCTCAGAGCGCTCCTTCAAATATATCCTCCTTATGTTATAAATTTCTTACAACGAATTTGAAATCCTTTCTTTTAAATGTAGCTAAAAAAAGGAGCTTTAAATTGAGCTAGTATAATTTTTTAATTTTAAAATAATTCCGTCACGTAGAAGTACAGGGTTGCCCATATTCGACGGACCCATGTTTTTGTTAAAAAAATCAAAGAAAAAAATAAAAATTTGGCGGTTGGCAATCTTAATCATTTAATTTGTTCCAAGTAGATTTGTTTACATCAATTTTTGAATATGATATCTCTCAAATGGCCGCCTCTGGCGTTGATGGCGTATTGTGCCCTTTTTGCAGCATTTTCCATCGTTTTCGCCAACATTTCGGCCGGAATAGCGGCTATTTCTTCACGAATGTTGTCCTTGAGCTCTTCTACGGTCCTTGGCTTGTTAACGTAAACCTTTGACTTCAAATATCCCCACAAGAAGAAGTCAGGCGGCGTCAAATCGGGCGAACGCGGTGGCCAGTCCAAGTCACCACTTTTCGACATCAAACGGCCCGGAAACAAATTCTTCAGAAAATCGATTTTTATGCGACTTGTGTGCGGTGCAGCGCCGTCTTGTTGAAACCAGAACTGCCTCATACGCTTTCGACGAATAATTGGCATCACAAAATTGGTCATCATGTCGCGATAACGCTCCTGGTTGATGGTAACAGCATGACCATTTTCATTTTGGAAGAAAAACGGCCCAATGACCGTTTTCGCACTAACGCCGCACCAAACTGTGACTTTTTCGTCATGAAGAGGCACTTCTTGAATCTCCTGAGGATTTTCAGTGGCGTAAATAAACGCTTAATGGTGTTCTTAGAAGGCGCACTTCTCACATTTTTTAAGTTTTTAAAAGCACGTTGAGTTTTCACAATTGACTTCTTCTGTTGAATGTAAATTTCAACTATTTCAGAGCGCTCGCGTGGCGTGTATTGTTCCATGGTAAAAATCTGCTTGGACTGACGCTTCAAACGCGGTACGTCATTAAGCGATCTGATATCTCTGTCAAAAGTTATGGCGTTGCCAGATGGGTCCGTCGAATATGGGCAACCCTGTATGTGTCCCACAATCGCACATATTTTCTCTTTTAATACAAAAAATTGTTCATTTATCATGATTAAATTTATAAAAAGGCCGGTAGATGGCCTATTCCGCTCAAAGTTTTATTTTAACGTTTTACTTGCTCAAGCATAAAAAAGTTTTCACTCAGCAGCACTTTGGCTCTAAAATGTTATAAATTTGGAAAATGGTATAAGAAAAATTAACAACAAAGATTCAGCACATTGAAACATTTATTCTGTGAAGAATGCTAGAAGGCAACACTTAAAATGCACTTTCGACAACAATTGCATATCCGAGTGCAAATTTGCTAACATACTCAAACAATGCATACTCCACACTCACACACACACACAACCAACCAGCCGTACAAACTGTCCTTGCCAAGAAAACCAGCTGATGCAAGCTAGCTGCGTCTATTGATGTTTCCAAACGCCCTCCCACCACTCTATCGAACTCACACTTCTCTAGGTTAGAAACAGCCACCACAACATGATTTCTTGGCAATTTGCACTCTTCCAAGTGTGAATGCTGCAAATATAATTTTTATTTGCCATTCGTTGCATTCATTTGCCAACAAAAGCAACAACCACTACAAAAACAACAGCAAAGACAACAAGTTCCCTTTATTTGCTGTAGAATTTGCAACGGCTGGCAGCTACCACCAACAACCAACATTGAAATCATCAAACGTTCACTTATTTTTATATGGACACATTTATGGCGCTCCAGCAGAACCCAGACGTTGCAAGTGGCAATGCAACGGCCCTGGACTCAACTCTGACAATTCATAGGAAAATTCTTTATTTTCAAGAAAATGCATGTAAAAATTCTTTGTATTCAAGTTTTTTTTTTTTTGATATTTTTTTTTTTTCTAATAAATATCATTTGGATACGTTTCAGCGCTCGATTTGGCGCTGATATCAATAAGCATCTATGTGGGGAATTCTTACGGATACTAGTGCATTGCAGGTGTAGATGTGTGTGCGTATGTGTAAATGTGTGACTGCATACAATCAATTTTCAAATGCAAACGCAAATTTTATTCCAATTTCTTTTCTTAAGGCTTTGAGATAAAAAAAAAAAAAAAAAAGACAGAAGAGGAATGTAAGTCACTCCTCCCCCACTCACAACTTCGAATTTGATTCTTTATGAATCCCCAAGGGATGTAGCTTACTTTTTCACTCTGCTGTCTGTGTTTTTTTTATGTTTTTTTTTTTTGCATAAAATTCTCAGTGCAAAAAAGCCTCCTTTGAACATCTATTGAAAATGCATTCGAGCCTGACAGGGTTGCTAGCAAACGCCTTGTCTATAGCAAATGCATAGCATGGCATCCATAGTAAGAATGTGTTTTTTTTTTTCTTTTTCTATCACATTTGTTTGAAAATCCATAAAAATTGTTAAAATACTGGAGAACAGAAGATGCAGCAGCAGTTATCGACGTGTTGCAACTGCGGCGTCTTAGCAAGTACCGCCAGCTGCCAGGCATTGGCATTGGCATGCCTGCCATTTTTGTTTCTGTTATATTAAAAGAGCGGAATTTTTGTTGGATGTATTCGCATGTTCTTAATACTTGTTTTATGAAATTGCAAAAAAGCAAATCTTAAAAGTGGCTTTAAGATCACTGGAGGCAAAAATAATCAACAGCTCCGCTTTAGCAATTTAAGAACATCCGTGCAAAATTTCACTATGTACCGAATAAAAGTTTTGTATTCAGTTACGCCCCAATGACTTATATCACTTAACTTATGTAAGATAGGTTAGGTTAGGCTAGGTTAGGTTAGGTTATGGTGTCTAAGCTGGCAGATGACTCGTCAACATAGGCCAGTGCAGACCCGTTGTGATACCACATAATCTCTTTTAAACCTATGCGACCAGTTTGAACGGATAATGATCTTAAGGATATGCTTGATTTCCAGCCATAAGACTTCGGTAAGTTAATTTAAGAAGGATGACCCTTCTTTTAAGAAGAAGTTTTACCCTTCCTTACCAATTCGTCAGCCAAAATTGAACTCAATATCCCCATGTCCGGCTACCCATATGAGGTGGACTCTGAATATCCTAGCCATCTGCTTAAGAGATCTGCGGCACTTAGTGAGAGTTTTAGAGCTGTCAATATGTGAGTTCAGCGCCTTGAGCGCAGCTTGACTATCTGAGAAGATGAAAATACTCTTTCCCCTAAGGACTTTTTGACCTAGAATCTTAGCGGTTTCGTGAATAGCCATCATATCCGCTTGGTAGAAACAACTATTAAGAAGTCTAAAGGAAGCTTGTATTTCAAGAACCTGGTAGTAAATACCTCCACTTCTGTTCCTGAAGCTTGGATCCCTCTGTAAAAATTGTACTGACGGTAGTTTTAAGGGGGGTTACAAAAGCCCAGCTGTGAAGGGATGAGAACTTCGTAGTTGTTTTCAACATTTAAATATGGCACATAGTAGTATGTTTTGTCCGGGAAAGAAGAGTTCAGAATTATTGTCTGACCGATTCAATTTCCAGATTCTCTTAGTCTTAGGGCTGCTGTTCTAGCACATTTTCTGGCAAAGATATCAAGATGAGGTATATAAAGCATGACATTCAGAGCACTAGTTGGGGTTGAGGATAATGCCCCAGTAATACAGAGAATTCCACTACTTTGAACCTTTGGAAATTTCTGAAGAGCAGTTGTCTTATCCCTCCACCATACCAGTGAGCAATATATAAGTATGAGGCGAACAATTGCCGTATAAATCCAGCGTACTATTTTGGGGGAAAACCCCATTTTTTAGCTATGGAATTTTTACAGGCAAATAGATCTATGTTTGCCTTTTGAATACGTTCCTTAATGTTATCATTCCAGATAAGTTTCTTATCCAGAATAACTCCTAGGTACTTTGAGCTGTAACTAAAGAGCAACCTCGTGTCGTTCAGACACGTTTAGGTTCTAAATTGGGGATTTTACATTTCCTAGTGCAGAGGTTGAGATCTGTGGGCTTACACTTAATCCCCAAGAGGTCGCCCATCTCGAAAGAATCAAGAGTGCTCTTTCCATGAGTTGACGGAGAGTTTGAGGAAATATTCAGTTAAAAACAAGATCGATTTTATGTAAGATAGAAGCATAATATCTATTTAGCACTTTTTGACAAAACAGAAAGTTGACAAAACCTTCCATTCATAACACTTCACTACTGTACAGTAACTTGATGCAGTTTATTTCAGTTTAGCCTTGATATCGAATTGAAATGGTCCGTATGAAGGAAAACCAACAAAACAGGCATTGCATATTTTGTAAGCTTAAGGGGGGTATGGTTTTAAGACTTTTTTTGCATTTGTTTTTTTTTTTGTTTTTTTTCGCCCGGCCCTCATGCTCGATTTTTATACCTGCCAACCAGCTGCGCGACGCGCCTACTTGAAAGCTGCTTCAAGACCCTTTGTAATCTCCAAATTACTTTCTACTTTGATGGGTCTTTGTAAGTATGTCAACTGACCTTGTATATATTGTATATTATTGTATATCAAGTTATTTGTAAAATCTCTCCAAAACCAATGAAAGGTACTGCAATCGTTGTTAAAATTACAGCAAATATAGCAGATGCACTTTCAATGAAGGATCTTTTGCTTTTTGAATGAAATGGGCATCTCTACAGGCCCAAGTGCTCATCAATGGGCACGCACATCTGACGAACTACTAATAACCGGAGCGGACGAGCTGCACGTACAAGTAAAGAGGGTAGAATCTAATGTAGGCAAGAGCAAAAAGATGCATTGGACATCCTGAATGACAACGTTTCACTGTACGAATCTGGCATTGATGATTCTGTTTAATTATAAAAAATTATACCATTTTATAGATGCATAATTTTGGATGTTTCTCGCAAACGTTATTTTTTAACCCTTAAATGGTGGTACCGTGAGGAACCAACCAATTGCATTTTTGTTTTTGTAACTTTTACATTTTATTTGGGTTAATGTTGTAACATGTTATTGTTCTCTGATCTAAGCGTCACCATTTTGTTTTGAAGACACGTGCTTTTACTTCGATTCACAACTATTTCAGTCGGTCAAGAGGTAACAACTACAAAAAATTAAATTTTAGTAAATTGTGAATTTTAGGGAAGTTGTTTTTGTATAAAATTTTGCGTTTGGCCTATCAAAAAAGTTATTTAGTTTTTTAATAGTGCATTTAAAAACCAAAGTAAGTATTGCATTTAAAAATCTTTCAAATTTTCAGCAACAATTAATCAAAAATGCAAACGGTCCTTTGAGGAACCATCGGGCAATCATTAGAAAAGTGAAAGTTTGATGAAATAGCTTTTTTTATTTTTTTTTTTTTTTTGCTATGCTTATGATAAATGATATAGTCACATATTGACCTCTATTTAAACTTAACTTATCCATACTTTCTTATATATTTACTTTCTCTTAACATCAATCTCTTTCTTTATTGAACTACTCTTTAATTATTTAGTTATAAATATTATTAGTTGTTTATTATTATTGCTCATCTATTGTTTATCCATTCCTATTCTTAGTCTTAAGCTCTTTTTAAACGGTGTTAACTTCTAATCTTGTGTTATTTATGATGTGGCCTAGTATGTAAGTTTCCAGTTTGTAAGCTGATGTCAAACAATAAGGACATAAGTTTTCAACTCATTACTATATCAATAATTTCTAATAGAAAACAAAAGAATGGCCGAACAAAATATTGCTTTCGCAACAGACGAACAATTCATGCGGCGATTATCGTGGTCTGATAGCGATGATGAAGACTTTGATGACGGATGACAACATCATGATGGATCCGAGTTTTGTGACACCTGTTATAAAAGGCCAGAAATCGGATAAAAAACGTGTCAGCAGTTGTAATGAAGAAGAAAATGATGATGTTTGTGAAAGCATTGCAGCAATGGATGATGGAGGAAGTAAAACGAACGATGAACTCGCGAATGATAGCCAAGGTTAAAATTATGCGCATTGAGCATTTTGAGTTGTAAATTTTTCCTAACCTTTGTAGATTGGTCTGAGTATGCAACACTTTTTTTGAATATTTCAATAAATAAAGACTCCATTGAGTACAAAAGACCATTGTGGAAGCAGTGTTATCTACAGCAAAATATTGGTTGTATTAAATTGCATGACAACGCGAATCTTACACCAGAAATAATGGCATTGAGAAGTCTATTCCAGTTTTTCTCATTCTTAGTAACAGACGATATAATTACAAATATCGTTGAGCAAAGCAATTTGTATGCAATACAAACGGATCCTGCACAACCGCTGAAATCCACACTAGACGAGATCAGAAGATTTTTGGGTATCAATTATTTCATGTCTGTGTTTACATATCCAAATGTGCGCATGTACTGGAGTGATTATGGAAATCACCGAATTATGGAAGCCATGACGCGTAATCACTACGATAAAATCCGACAATTTTTACACATCAACAACCACGAGAACATGCCACGTCGCACATTGGTTGAAGAGTGGCCGAAATTAATTTTTTTCATGTTCGCCGATTCGGATAATTTTTTGGTATTTTGTTGTCAGATATCTGAATATTATGATTCCTTAATATTAGGCTGATATATTCATTATTTGTTTGGACAGACATGCTCGAAGTTCATATATGTTCGCTTGTTTAAAATGGCATGCAAATTTACTGTATATTCAATCTTTTGGTACAGTCACAGTAATCTTATCATTTGACTTTGTTGTATATTTTCGTAAGTGACAATTGTCATAGATGACATTTGCATTAAAAAAAGTTGGAAAAAGTGCCATATAAAAAATTTCGTAGAACGAAATATAAACAACATCACAATTTCTATGTTCATCAACTTCAGTGTACTGCATCTTTTTAGCCCTGTGGAGCCCTGTTTAACGAAAGATGTCAAGTTACAGCTTGAAGTCTCAGCTAAAAGTAAAAAAAAATTTAGCTGCTCAAATCTGCAAATCAAAAAATTGGAGTACGATAATGATGTTAAAAAATTATTAAAATACTATGCTTAAATTACTTATTCATGTTTGTTCTATTTGTTTTTTCTATGGGAGGTGGGCGTAAAAGTGGGCGGATCAGGTATATATTTTTAGGAGCCCATTCAACAATTATAATATATATTTTTTGTGAAAATTGAGTTGATGCAGTAAAAATCAAGGGACTTATGCCACTTTTTCAATACAAGTTGTATGGGAAGTGGGCGTAAAAGTGGGCGGATATTTTTCAAATTTCACGCAAATGAGTGTTTAAAAATGATATGTGCCAAAAATCAATGCCGTAGGTCAAAATTTAATTTTCTCTTTGTATGGGAGGTGGTCGTAAAAGTGTGCGGAACATTTTGATTTTTCCATTTTTTTGTTGATTCAAACAAAAAATGCCTATGTACCAAGTTTCATTGTCCTTCGACAACTTCTTCTATTCTTAGCCGCTCGTTCTATGAACTTCAACCAATGTGCGTCGTCGCACTCAAGAAAAGCAGCCATTTACTACAGGTGATGAGCAACCATCCACATCTTCCAATGCGCTGACACGCAGATCAACACAACAACAACAGTTACGAAAAAAATATTGAAAACGAACTTGGACCAATTCCAACTAACGATACTACCTATGATGGTTTATTCAAATTACGACCGTTGATTGATGCTCTCAATCGTAATTTCGGAAGAGTACCTTAAATAAGCTCGTCTTTGCGTTGATGAACAGATTTGTGCAACAAAAATCAAACATTATATGAAACAGTCCATGCCCCATCCATGGGGTGATAAACTTTTTTGATATGCGACGATTCAGGCTTTTGTTATGCCTTTGAAATTTATTGTGGGAACGAAGACCATCGAATAGATAATGAGTCAAATTTGGGTGCTGCTGCGAATGTTGTTATTCGATTAATTCGTACTGTTCCACGTTTCGTTAACCACACTATCTTTTTCGACAACTACAATGCAACTCTTCCGTTGTTAACTTATTTCCGTACACAAGAAATATACTCACTAGGCACTATTCGTCGCAACCGCATTCCCTGCTGCAAGTTTTCAGAAAATATGAAAAATCGTGGTGATGCTGAAGAATCCGTTGCATCAATATATGGCATTGACATTTCAACTGCTTCTGGGAAAGACAACAAAATTGTCCATATGGCATCAACGTTATTTGGCATAAGACCATATAAACTTAATTCTGGTCCAACACCTAAAGAGACACCAACAATTCAGAGGTTCAATAAAAAGACAAAGCAGGTTGAAGATATACCATGTCCCAATGTAATTCATGAATACAACAAATACATGGGTGGAGTGGATCTCATGGATTCATCACTTGGCCGATGCCACGTTCGCATGAAATTACGCAAGTGGACCAATCGTTTGCTATATATATGCTCGACATGGCTATGTTTAATTCATGGATAATTATAGACGTCATTACAAAATTAGTGCTCAAACATTTAAAATAAAAAACTGCACGAATTTACATCCGAAGTCGCGGAAGTTTTAGCAAAATCCGGTACGCATACACAGAGAAAAGGTCGCCAAAGAAATCTAGAGTGCGATATTCAACAAAAACGAAGTCGACCAAATGTTGGTCCGCTACCAGTCACACACTCGGTTACAGCAGCGTACGACGACAAAGACCATGAGTGTTTTCCACTAGCATACCAGTCTCACGAACTTTTTGCACAAACTTGTTTGGGGTACACAGCACTCACTTCGGTAAATATTTCCCAACGTGTTTTAAGCGTAAGCGACTCATTTATTTCCGCGGAGATTTGATACTAAATTTATGTCAAGATTTTGAGCGGGAAGCATCTGTCAGTGTCAAAATAACCTATGATTAAAAAAAACACTAGATGGCCTACCTTAGGCATACAGGGTGAAACCAATTTAGTTCAACAAACTCAAGCCCTTAAATAAATATGGAGGCCTTATGGTTATTCCAGTCAAATTACATCACGAGATAGTAATCAGCAATCTCCGCTACAACTATACAGAAAATATACCAGATGGGTGTTAAGGTGATATATACGATAATTTAAATTGACATGGAGGTATTTTCCTAGTTATGTAAAATTTTAAAGTGACACTTCTCGGCACTCACAAATATGCAACCATGCAGTACGCCTTCTTAAAACGTTCTTTAATTAAAATTTTCTTCAACTTGCACGTATCCACTCTAGCCTCCCACCTCCCACAATGCCTTTCAGGCTTTCAACTTCAAATTGCGATTGCTTTTAATGAAAAATAATTAAATTCTCTTCAACATGCTCAACATTATAACTACTTGTGTCAAAGCAGTTTGGCTTTGATGTAGCCTACTTGTATTTATTTCCTCTGGGAATTTCTTTGCACGTCTGCATAAATTTTATTGCTGCCACTAAAAGCCAGCAAAGTAAAATAAGTTTTAATAATTTATGAGAAATTATAAGCATAATATTAAAAATATCAGGAAAACAAAAAACCAATTCTATTAAAGTAAAATACAGCTACTTAAATTTCAACACCTTGTGTCTTAAGAGAGACACAATTTGTACTTGTACTTTACAACAAAATCGAAAAGCATGGACGCACAACATAAAGCGCTCACACACAC